>CM040934.1:21237152-21837152 GCA_023029165.1 Gobiocypris rarus | reverse complement strand
CCTCCAAATTCCCCAGATCTCAATCCAAACGAGAGTCTGTGGGATGTGTTGAAAAAACAAGTCTGATCCATGGAGGCCCCACCTCGCAACTTACAGGACTTAAAGGATTTGCTGCTAACATCTTGGTGCCAGATACCACAGCACACCTTCATGGGTCTAGTGGAGTCCATGCCTCGACGAGTCAGAGCTGTTTTGGCAGCAAAAGGGGGACCAACACAATATTAGGAAGGCGGTCATAATGTTATACCTGATCGGAGTATATTACAGCAGAAATCACGTGGACTCCTTTTTTCCCCCCACACTGTCACCACCCCAAGATTCTTTTCACGAATTTCAGGTTTGGAACGAAATGAGGCAAATGGAATTATAGAATTGTACTTTTTTTGCCATCTTTTCCATTAAGAATATCTAATCCTTGTTGCTTTCCCAACACTTGATGACCCAATGCTCTTCCAAACTCACCCCAGGCATATACTCCATGAAAATGGTGAGGGTCTTCTCACTGTGGTCTCTAAGGCAACCGTAGTACTGGACGATTCGTTCATGGTGCAGGTTCTTCAACAGCTGTATCTCACACTCTAAAGCGCTGACCTCCTGCAGAAAGGGGGACAAGAGTCATGACACGACCACAGCTGAGCCGAGCGGCTGTGACCAGAGAGAATATGAGTGAGATGTAGGTGGAAGATCAACTGAAAAAATATAAAACCACAACACACTAAAGCTAAATAGTGGTTAAGAAAGCACAAAGGTCCTGGAAGCACTTCGTTTTTGATTGTGGGAGCGAGCATACGTTTGTGTCAAGTGAGGGCACGATCAACGAGTAATGGGTTGTTAAACTACACCACTTCCCCTCGCCTCAAAACCCCCCTCTGGCCAACACACACAATCACACACAGATACAGGAAGCGACAGTGCATGTTTTTGCAATGGCAGACAGGAAAATAATTAAAGAGTGGGGGAAAGTTTGAGAAAGAAAGACAGAGACATAACTCAAGAGAAAAAGAAAAAAAGAGAGAGAAAAAGAGGCAAAATAAAACACAATCAAATCAACTAACTACGTGTAGTGTACCTTACTGGTCTCCGGACTGGCAGGGTCAAAATGAACCTGTTTTGCTGCAAGTTCTCTGCCTGTGTCCACATCATAGCACAGATAAACCCTTCCAAAAGCCCCCTGACCTAGCAACTTCCCCCTACGCCACGTCACTGGAGCTGTAGGGGCTGACACATAATGACGAACGAAACCAATCAATTGACAATTTCATACAAACACCTGAAATACATCAAAGCAGTTTTAAAACACTACCATAAATGTACGACATCATAATCTACATCACACTCACATTTATGAGGGACTGGGCGGTCCTTTGGGCGGAGTCTGGCCTTAGTATCCACCAGCTGCCAGCTCCCCAAACTCTCCTCACTGCCGTTCAGCGACCGCCGTGATGGCACCAATGTGAACAAGTTTCCCTGGGGACGACGGATCCGCGGAAACGTCCGTCGACCTGAGGATCAGCATTGCTTGTTTAAAACATGACATGGGAGGACCTGGAGTGTGTGAGTACACTCAAATTTATATATCTTATAATAATTTATATTGCACCTTCACTGTGGTCTTTATGATGCAGGGACACATGATACCTACGAGGGTATGTCCCTCCCTTACCCACATTCTTATCATATACATGATTTTCCCGGTCTAAATGAGGAGAATGGGAAGAGGAGAACGGACATTTGGGTCAATAGAACTGTAGGTTTGTATAACTTTCTCAATTGATTTACTGATTGCAGTAGCATCTTTACTGAGACGCACCTGCACCGTCCTGTCGGTTGTCAGAGTAACTCTTAACCCTGTGTGTACGAGATTTCCTGAGTGAGGGGCTGCAGAACAAATATTGTTATTTTCAAATAAATGCAAAATAACAATTACAGCACCATTCAAATACATTTCCGTTTGTATCTGTCCCCTCACCTGTCAGAGTTGCTGTCCAGTGACTGACAGCTGCCGGACACTGAGTTTTCTGCACTGCTCCAAGGATCCAGCACCTTTAAATACAGGTGAATAATAAGATCAATGGATTCAGATGGCACACTAGATCATTAGGTGACATCATGTCATTTCCGAGCTCAATTGCAGAATGTGGTATTTCTATGGAAACATCTTTTCTATAAACTACTTGAAATCTAAGCTGCACGTGTCTCCTTTTCAACACATACTGGCTGCAAGAATAGGCATGTTACCAATGTATATATAACTTTAGAAAAAAAACAAGTTTTCAAATGGGATATTAATACAAAATGTTTCTTGAGAAGCAGATCAGTACATTAGAATGATTTCTCAAGGATCATGTGACACTGAAGACAGGAGTAATGATGCTGAGTTAATTTTAAATTATAATAATGTTTCTCAATATTACTGTCCAAATGACTCTAAACTTTTGTATGGTAGTGTATATATACATACATACATACATACATACATACATACATACATACATACATACATACATACATACATACATACATACATACATATATATATATTTATATATATTTTAAAGCACATAGGACATATTTGTGCATGTGTCCTTGAACTCACACACTGGTCGCTTGTTTCAGGTATGAACTCGCCCTCGCTATTGATGCTGGTGTAAGATCCCTGACGTGCGATTCGTTGTTGCCGCTCAGGAACGTAACCAGGGGGCGGAGAACTTCGCCCGGTGTTCTGAGAGCCTACGTAATGACAAGAAAAAAGGCATAAAATGTTAAAATTAATAATTCAACAATTGCTATTTATCTGGTCTTACGGTTAAAGTGGCAAACATATATCACACTTGGACTGTCAATGCTGTGAAGTAAGATTGAGATTGTATTGTGTTTTGGTTTTCTTTTAATCAGTACAGAGATTTAGTGAGAGAGAAAAAAAATACCATAATTACTCTGAAAATCAACACCTTTCAATTCATACACATTAATATTTATATTTTCATTTGTATTTGCAAAATGTCATTAATGCCACTGTCAAATACAGCATCTGACTAACTTTATTTCAGCTATGGCCTTCCTATTAGACTTACATAGTCATACAGGTTGCATGATGTAATCAGACAGTAGATTATATTGAGCTCAAAGAAAATACGAAACAAGTCCAATGCAACATGATACACTGTGACAAGGGCATGATCTAAAAGCAAAACAGCTGAGTCATGCGACTGAAGGAAAGTATAAACAAATGTCTTTCTCCTCCAGTCACAGAGCCTCAAAGAGCTCACGCTTTTCTCCAGACGCCCTTACAAGCTGTAACAACCTCCCCTCCCCCCTAAAATACGCACTATCTCTACAACAGGCCATTGGCCCACCATGCTAATAGTGTCTCGCAATCTGATTGGCTGGGAGCCAGCAAGCCATTGTGGAGCAGCCAGTGATGGTGGACAGGAAAAGGAAGAGGACCCACTGCTCACAGAGGAAGTCGGAGAAACAACAGAGAGCAGAGAGAGAGAGAGAGAGAGAGAGCAGAGAGAGAGAGAGCAGAGAGAGAGAGAGAGAGAGCAGAGAGAGAGAGAGAGCAAGAGCAGAGAGAGAGAGAGAGAGAGAGAGAGAGCAGAGAGAGAGAGAGAGAGAGAGAGAAAAAGGCCAGGGACAAGAAGATTAATAAGAGATGCAAAGTGGTTTTTCATTATGCGCAGCAGTGTATGTGCATGCGTGTGAACTCACTGGTGGAGTGGTGGCGTCCTCTGGGTTCTGAGGACTGGTAGGCAGTGCTGACATCACCGGTGGACTGAGACGTTTTGATGCGAACCTGCTTACTGACTGTGTGATGAGACGGAGAGGAGGCCTGCACACACACACACACACACACACACACACACACACACACACACACACACACACACACACACACACACACACACACACACACACACACACACACACACACACACACACACACACACACACACACACACACACACACACACACACACACACACACACACACACACACACACACACACACATTAAGCATCTATAAATCATTTTATGTGTAGAAACACCATTCTTTTGTGTACTAATTGACACACAACCGAGTCAGCATTTAAACCTCTTTCTAGTGAGCAGAGATTTAATAATCTGCTCTGCACCATCTGTCTTCATTGCCAATTGAACTGGTTCATATTAATTGTAAATCTCACATTGCTTTGTTCCTGTGTCAGCAGCATGATCTTGATGCTCTTCATGTTTGAGCTGCGGTCCAGCAGGTCAATGGCTTTGTCCAAGTCGTCCTGATCACGCAGAGGAATGGACAGCTGTGTGCACAAACATGCGCAAATACAATTAATACATACATAACTAGAGCTGCCTAATTGCTAAATGGTTTACTCAGTATTTTTTCCATTGCTTAAACATTTTAGACTAAGAAATTATCTGAGGGGGAAAAAAGTTTAAAACATATTAACTGATGTTATCATCTGTTTCCTGTCCGTCCGATTCATGAGCAAATAACTTGCCAGTGCTTTAAATGAGACATTCAAAAGACTTATACATTTAGGAGGCACAGTGAATCAGTCTGATGAATACTTTATACAAAATGATACACAAAATTCAATTCAAGGACTAAAATAGCAGATATTAAAGTATTGAGTATTTTTGGTAAGTGACAGCGAATGCATTTGAATGTGAATCAATACCTCATTATTCATGTAATGCAGGTCTAACTGCTGACCGAAGAATGTTTTGACTTTCTGCTGGACTTCCTCAAACTGCACAGGCCGCCCAAACATCAGAATCCTACACAAACATATATAAACATACACACACGCCACGCACACAGAGGGGGGACATTAAACAGGAAGCGGAGATTTCTTTAGATGTGTAATCCGAGCCGGCAAGTCAAGTCAAACACACAGTCGGATCTGCAGAGTGCACACATTCCTGCGAGCACACCTAGCATAGCTGTGGTCTGTCCTGGCAGCCACAGACAAACCACAGTCCTTTCCCTTTCCCTTTCCACTGCCTTACCAGTCTGAGAGCTGAGAGAGAGCATGCCTGTGTGTAATCTCTCAAAATCAAAACGCCAGTGTACATGTTGTTTTATGTGTTTGCATTGCTATTTGATCATTACTTTTATTTTAGCACATGCACATTCCAGTAGAAAATAAACTTATATTCACCTTCTTTCACCACAGAACTCAAACTTAATCCTGACATCCTCCTGAAGAGAAAGAAAAAGAGGTGAGGTCACATCAGGGTCATATAGGAGTCACAAGGTCACGGTTTCTCCTGTATCTATGTGTTTTACCATTCTTTTGGAAGAGCTGGCAGTGTTGACAGGTTTAGGTTTTGCTGTGTCGTAAGTTGATGCTGGCTGGCGCCTGGTCATCTGTAGGGCCACCAGATCCTTCATAATTGAATGGAGAGCCTGTCTCTCATCTGGGGAGAAAGACAGAGATACCAATTAGCCGATTTATTACTTTCATGTTATGGCAAAGACAAAGACATACAAAGATGGCACACTCATATTACTAAAGTGCAGCATGCAATATGGTGGAACAAGTCCCGCCTTCTAAATAAAAGAGCCAATCGCTGATTGATGAAGTTATTGCGTCACTGCAGCTGCTGTTAGAAGCTCCAGTTGCAGTCTGTTCTGAAAAGTGCCCATAGGACTGCACAGGGGCATTGCCGGATTTAACCTGAAAAATTTTGTTCTTTTTTAAAGCTATTTGAGCATAAGAAACAACATCAATGGGACAGATCATGTCATATTTTTTTGCTGATTTGAAATATGCTATTCAATTCTGAGTTCGGCAAACAGATCCTGGGATTTCAGGATTTCTCCATTTAAATAGACAGGACCTGGTATTGGATGCCCGAAATAGAGGCGTTGCAAATATGATTGACGGGTGAACAGACTTTCCTTGAAAGGGGCTTTGGTTATGGCCGATACCAATGAACGCCTGAGATTAAAATTCTATACTACTTTGTCTAACTCAATGAATGAAATAATTTACAAAGAGACACTAAAAAGTGAATTTAGGCATTACAATACTATATTGTATGAAAAACTATGTGCATATTAATTTTGAGATTTTACTAAATTTAACAGTGTTATTAAATATTTTTAAAGACAAACTTTAAGTAAGTCTTAGATGAAGGCAAATTTGATCTAAATGTAAAAATAAGAGAAATCATTATTTAAAAAATAATAATAATTCAATAAAAATTAAAAACATCTCTCATACTAGCAGCCGATAACTGGTATGATATCCAGTTTATTACCACTCTGGCGGCCCGCCATGGTCTACTCGATCCCACCCTGGTTTCATAATGAAATATTGTGCTTTTCTCTTAATAACATAATAGGTATTTAACGTTGTGTTTTGTGCCATTGATTTGACAAAGTATCCATCAAACAAACTAAAATCGAAAGTGAAATCAGTCTGTGGCTGACCCTTAACTACGGTCAATCATTGTAATGAGTGTCCTTGAGTGGCTTATTGCTTTATTTTAAACTAAACAAAGATTATGTTGCAGAAACTATAAACTTGCTATACAGTTACAACACAGGTGCAGAAGAACTGAGAGGATGTTCTGCTCTCCTTTGTGAATAAACACTCACAGTCAGGCGACTAGACCTGCTTTTGAGATCTGTTCTCATGTTTGATGTAAGAATGAGCTGTGTCTTGGCTAAGCTCACTCGAGAAGGGAAAATATCCAGTGTGTTGTTTGGATGGACTTCACACACCTCCGGAGAGGGAGAGAAACAGAGAAGCCTCGTCTACTCTCTAATACCGGGAAACCTGTGTTAGAACACAGCAGATCAACCCAAGCAACAGACTCAACCACTCAACTGGCGAACATCCGTGTGTTCATGTGACCAGTGAGAACATAAGCTTCACTGTCGGTCTCCATGTTTCCCTCTTTCTCCATTTAAATATCTCCCAACATCCTTTTAATACCAGACGTCACAGTTGTTTCCAGCTCAACAGAAGCTTGTCTGTCATTTATGAAGGCCCTGATATACCCACAGCAAATTTCTTTTTCGTTCTTTGTTCAGGGATAAGGAGAAGTTTGAAAACCTTTCCAGAGGTATACTTTAAGTGAACATTTCAATGCATTAAATGAGATGAATATGCAAATAAATGAGATGAATATGTAAATATGTGATGCAAACATTCCTCTAAACAAATAAATAAACACACAATAAAAATGACAGAGGTGAGAAAACCATCTGATTATAGCGATGTGAATATGTTTGCATGCGATCTGGAGTTCGGCTCTTCATACTAGTCATAACCACAGCAGTATAACCTTTTGACGATTGCTTCTCAAATCTCTGTGAGGTCTAAATGAGATTTACACTTATCCATAAAATTGGGAACAGTACCCAGTTTATTTGGACCTACTTGCTTGGGATGGAGGTTCGGGTTGAATAACTAGTTCTTACAACTTTTCATCATTGGACTCTGGCTTGGATTGATACAGTAAAATCGACACCATTGTTACTGTCTTTACAGTGTGTACAATAGCTGAGCCTCCGGAGCTGAAGTTTAGTAATGTAATTGGCGGTTAGTTTCCGACACGCTGTAAGCGGCAGACCAATCACAACAGACTGGACCATCTGTCCAATCATCGCGGCATTAAATGAGATGAATATGCAAATAAATGAGATGAATATGTAAATATGTGATGCAAACATTCCTCTAAACAAATAAATAAATACACAATAAAAATGACAGAGGTGAGAAAACCATCTGATTATAGCGATGTGAATATGTTTGCATGCGATCTGCAGTTCGGCTCTTCATACTAGTCATGTCACTTTTATTTATTTAGCACATTGATTGTTTTAAAGCAAGCAGCTTTACAGTATTAAAAATTATCAAACTATCGCTTTCAATTAGAAATACACCATGTCACACTTGTAGATAATAATTTTACAAAGTAAGTTTGGGACCAATAAGATTTTTTTTAAAGAAATGAATACTTCTATTTACAAAAACTTTCTATTCATCAAAGGGTGCCAAAACAATGCACCACAGTTTCCACAAAATATTAAGCAGCACAATTCATATGATAATAACATTAAATGTTTCTTGAGCTCCAAATCAGCATATTAGAATGATTTTATTAGAAAGATTATGTGACTCGATTGGAGTAATGATGTGGAAAATTCACCTTGTATTTTTTAAATGCACTAAAAAAGAATTTATTTTTCAATTGTCAATATGAAAGTTTCTACTGTATTTCTTATCAAATAAATGCTGTCTTGGTGAGAATAATAGATTCCAAACTTTGGAACAGTAGTGTACATTTTAATAAGTGAGACTGGAGACTAGCTAATGATTTTTAAATCAACCTAATATTGAATATTAATATTAAGTAATAGTTAATTTTCTCAATTTTTTTCTTCATAAAAAATGGTTTGAAATCAAGCAATAATTGTTAAGGATCCATGATATACAATTAAAAAAATTTTTTTTTTTTAAAAAACATGAGGACTCACTCATTTTGCCGGTATGAAAGAGTGCTATTGATTGAAGTTCTGGTTTGAAGCTCCTCACACACCCCTTCCTCTAGTGTCACCCATCAATGGTCTAGAAATGAAACAATATTCAGGTTACACAGAAATAAAATGAGTCAAAAGCTCTAACTTACCCTCCTACAAAAAAACAAAAGTATTTTGAGCCAACAAACAATGATATCAGTCAACAGCTCCACAACAACAAAAACAACACTGACAATTACAAATTACATTGTCATACTTCAGGGGCTTTTCATTTACAAGAATATTTTAATAGCATACCGTTTACCTCTGTTTATTTGACACACTGAATTGCCCTGTTGTACTTTTTGTAATATTCCCTTTCATGCAGTGTGTAATATAGCTGTCTGTGAATGAAAATGGTCTGCAAAGCTGTTAAGTCGAAAGTGCTCGATAAATAAAGTTATTGTCTCCCAAAAGAAAGAATCGACTCAGAACCGCCTAAATGAGTTGTCAGGAATTCCAGTCTCACTTCCGTGACCTTCATACGTAACACAGTAAAACTAGCGCCAGCCTATGGTCTTCATTGGCTGCCCGTGAACAACGTCTACTTTGACCATCCCTCAAACACTGTAGCTGGTGTTGTGTACATGTCGAGAAGACGCGGTTTTCTGCTCAGCAAAAGCTAATTCTCTTTATAAACACTTCCAAAGGAAGAGAGATGAAGAGTCAGTGGTTAAAATTACCACAGCGATACAACAGCAGTATAACCTTTTGATGATTGCTTCTCAAATCTCTGTGAGGTCTAACTGAGATTTACACTTATCCATTAAAGTTGGAACAGTACCCAGTTTATTTGGACCTACTTGCTTGGGATGGAGGTTCGGGTTGAATAACTAGTTTTTACAACTTTTCATCATCGGACTCTGGCTTGGATTGATACAGTAAAATCGACACCATTGTTACTGTCTTTACAGTGTGTACAATAGCTGAGCCTCCGGAGCTGAAGTTCAGTAATGTAATTGGCGGTTAGTTTCTGACACGCTGTAAGCGGCAGACCAATCACAACAGACTGGACCATCTGTCCAATCATCGCGGCAGAGTAGGCTCGCAGAAAGGAGGGATTTAGAGAGACAGAATCTTCAGACGATTCGTTTGAGAATCATTGAAAAATGTGGTGATGTGCAATGCATATTATGAGAAAATTAAAGTGTTTTTTAATCTATGATGCATGTAAATCTGTTGTAGAAGACCTCCAAAACTAGCCTGACAAGCCAGACCCACATCAAGATCTTGGGTCTGGAAACTCACCATTGACAGGGCTCAATCCGAGGGGCGGGATAAACGGTTGTCTTTCAAATTCCCTCTACATGCAATTGGATAGCGCCATGAGCGCCACAACCAACCAGAGCGAAGAAAAAGGTGAAGCAGAGCTAACGTTAATTGATAGACTTTCGCCATATCCGCTCGGCAAAACTCTGAACACATCTTCTTTTCTTAAGAATGACTTCAGTGCCGTTCTTTGTTCTTTTCTCAAAGAAAAGCTAAACTCCAAGTCTAACAGAGTCGCGGCCAAAGCCGATTCAAAAGACCGCTGTTCGTCATTAACGAGTAGCACACAGAACCTCCGCAACTCTGCCGTGACGTACCGTCATTATGTTAAGCCCACCCACCGACTCTACACGTGCTGTGATTGGCCTGACCAGAGTTTGGTTTTTCCAGCTCTCAGGTCTATCGAGAGTTGCTAGACTACAATCGCGGCAAAATAAATTCTGCCGCTAGAGTGCGTCTAGATTTCTAGGCTACTCCAAAACAAAAGTAGGAGCCTTTAAAATAGCAATTTTACTGAAGCTAGAGGCACAAAACCCCCATTTAAAATGCAGGAAAACTGAACATGGAATGTTTTACATGTGTGACGGAATGGTGAGACTATGAGCCATGCATGCATGTTAGTGCACGTGAGACCTGAAGGACTGTAACCTGATCCCTTGCTGGCACTGAGGTACTATGGCACAAACCTTGCAGCCGAGGGGAAATGAGCAGAGGGAAATATTTACCATTTAAAAATGCCACAGGCTTCATTCCAGCCATAAAAGCCCCTCTCAACAATGCCCTACTCCCTATAAACCCTACAACTGTAATATTTTCACATTTCATTTGCCCATGAATACAGGTGGCTCACATTAAGAAAAAGAATGTGAATCAAAATGGCTGTACTGTTACTATAGTATGTTTTGTATTTTGTATAGTATGTTTTCTATTTTTCAGGGCTAAACAATGTGACAAATAATTTGGTCCATAACAATATTGTTGATCGTGTACTATAAACTCTAAAAATAGCAAATTTTCATAAATAAATAAAATCTTACCGTATAAACTTTTGATGTCCTTCAAATATGTTATCTGCTAATCCTGGAAGTAGAAAACAAAAACTGTGTTAACACAAAAGTGTCCAAATGATAGTTTCACATAATATGTTACCAATTTCTCTGAAGAAATCCATTTAACCACAGCTAACCTCTGTGTTATGAATGGAATCTATAGTGTCAGTATTCATTCACCAAGCATTTTCAACTTAATTTTTTTCTGGGAAAAATGTTTGAGCATATCTCCAGTATGTTCTACAAACTACAGTATATTTTACAAATGCATCTGATGGATGCATTTTCTGATTAATCGCGATCTTCATTCAAAATCATCCCCAAAAATTACATATAAATAATCATTTTAATAATAAAAATTAAGAAATTAATCAGTTAAAACACTGCTAATTTACAGCATTGGCCTGGAGAAAATTTCTTTCATATGCAAGTAAAATTCTAACTGAAATATACACAAATGAAATATAGTCGGCTCATCAATACTCTGTATCAATACTCAAGCCTTAGTTAATTCAATTAAACACTAAAGACAAACAAATGCCATATCAAATCTATACAATGTAAAATGCAAAGGATATCAGTTTCACATCTTGAAGAACTCAAACCAGGTGAGCTGTTGAGGGGCAAACCGGACAATGGCTGCACTAGAAAGTCAGCAAAGTCTCATTAGAATGCTTCCGTCAGCATATCCTGACCTTTAAAAGTGAAGCTGCGGATAGGACTGCATCATTCCTAATGACATTACCTGCCTGTGCTTCACTGCCAGACTTCATCAGACCTGCAAAACTCTTGATCCAGTTAAAATGGTTTGAGGGAGAGAAGACTAAACTGGACATTGCTAAAAATTGCGCATCCTTCCATATTTCAACGCTGAAATGATTAACCAAACGGATGAGGTAAGGAGCATATGCGCGCATGCCTGCGTTTGTTTCAGCGCCTCGGGTCATGCAGCTTCAACTGAACCGAGAGAAATTACAGAGGTCAGACAGCATTCATTTGCACTCATTCAGTCAAATATCCTGAGTGACCTGACCGACTGCACCTATGAACACACTCGACAAGCAGTGAATGCATGCGGCTTTATTTGATGTAACTCTATATAAATCCAAGTCTAAGTTAAACAGACCTTCAACCAGAACCCTTCAACCAAGGGTTTGATGCATACTTTTTCCTTCATGAAAGGTCTGGGTTGATGCCACACCACTGGAAATCATCTTTTGTTCCTTTCTGATCAGACCAATGTCACTTTCTTTTCTATTTAAATTAGAGGATAAATCTAGAGTCTAAACTCCAAGATGTAATATTTTCAAGTGGGTTAAAATCGAAGGCAGAGATTCTTAACACTAACATCTTAACACTAAGATGGATAGACGGATTGATAGATAGATGATATTTTCAAGTGAGTTTCATTTACTAATACATTATTAAAATCAAAATTTTTTTTTTTAATTACCTAATGCATTGTGAACTGACATAAACAACGAACAGCTGGATTTTGATTAAATGACATTAATAAAGATTAATAAATACTGTAACAAATGTATTGCTCATTGCTAGTTCTTGTTAGTCAACACATTAACTAATGTTAAAAAATTAGACCTTGTTGTAAAGGGTTGCCTAAAATTATAATAATTGACAAGTATGTTAATGTTTAACCCATCTGAAAAAAAATATTTATATGTATTCATATACACCACCAGACAAAAGTTTGGAAATATTACTATTTTTAATGTTTTTGAAGTCTCTTATGCTCATCAAGCCTGCATTTATTTGATCAAAAATACAGAAAAACACTAACATTGTTACAAAGTAATATTACAAAAGATTACTATTTTAAGTAAACGTTGTTCTTTGTTAACTTTCTTTCCACCAAAGAATCCTGAAAAAGTATCACATGTTATAAACAAATATTAGGCTGAAGATTTCTGAAGTGTGTCACTGAAGACTGGAGTAATGATGCTGAAATTCAGCTTTGCATCACAGGAAAAAAATACCCCTGAAGTCAATAATGATATCCCTTAAAACTAATCTTTGATCTCCAAAAACTTTTTTTTCTTTTCTCTGTGAAAAAATCGTCATGCCTTAAAATAGATTAAATGTAACTCTACACCATTGCTTCATTTAGTATACGCAGATCCGTGAGTATGAATATTAGCCCGCCTCCACTCACTCACACCAGCTCAGAGACTGTAGGGAACACTGCACAATGGTATCGCTCTTTACAACACCGGACACATAACGGTAATTGATAAGCTTGACTAAATTATCGAACATCTAATAATGTGTTGCTAATGTTACACAAACAATGTTCCCATTTGCCATCTGTCTGCCTTTTAAAAATCAGTCTCCTTAGAAATGTTTTGAACATCATTGGAGAACGGCATATAGTTCATCATAACATTGTATATACATCACATACATAATTCACATGCTATATTGATAAATATACCGATTTCTTATATCAACTAAAAATATACTAGGATAACCAGACTTATCGATACGCCTCTGCTTCACAGCATAGTAATGATGATTTGCTATAGCCCACCCACACATTGACGTGATTGGTTTGTGACAGCAAAAACACCAGCGATTATATTTATAAAAACTTTTTTAATACAGAGGTCCTATCAGGTCCTAACTTTTAAGATTAAACATTTTATGGATTTACTGTAGTAGACTAGATGTGTTTTTCTTGTGTTTAACACACTATGCAAAACTTAAAACAGATGCAAAGGTAAACACATTGTAATGAGGAAGTGTCACATAGGCTGAATTTGCAGAAAAGGTACTGGGTTTCCATCCATGTATTTTTAAGAAAACTGAGATGGCAATGCTGTACAGGAACACCAACATGCAAATTCCATGCCTAAAAAAAATAAATTAAAAAAAGTATAGATTCCATACGATTTGATGGACACATTTACCAAATAAAAGAATCAAGGGTTTTCCCAGTGGCTACAACTGCCATTCCCATACCTGTTTTTCCCCAATCTCCTGAGAAGTAACTTTTTTTTCTGTCGAAAATAGAATTCTTCTTTTTTATTCTGCAACATTTCTGTGATTTCTCTCAACATGGATGGATATGTGCTACTGACTGAGTACCCTAAAACTGCCACTTCTACCTTAAAATGGTTTGCTTTATGAAGCAACAAATGATTGAGAACCCCTGCGTTAAGGTTTGTAAGACTTTTTTACTCTTTATTGAGTCTCTCTCGAATCCCATTTCTGTCTCATTTTCCCTCTCTCCTGCTCTTAATTACCTTGTGGTAAGTATGTGTGGAATCTGGAAAAGGGAGAAGGCCATCCATGGGCCCAGTCAGCTGGGCCTGCATTGTTTTGCTTGTATCCCTTTTCCAGTACTTGCCAGAATCTCAACAAATTTCTCTTACCATTTCCGGCCTCTAACCACCTCTCGCCTGATTTTCGGCTGTTTAGTCTGTGGCTGGTTTTCCCAGCCGTGGCGCTGAGGCTGTTGGCTTTTGCTCATGGAGGGGCTTACAGTACAAGGGACTCAGAGGCTTACAGCACAAATCCCCATAGGGTTCCCAACACTCTGGAGTGGCTAGACTACAACTGTTCCTGTCAGCTCTGGGGTAGAGATGGATCATTCGAAAGACACCAGGTCATGAATTGGCTAAAAACCCATGTTACATCAAACATAAACAGATCTAACAACATCTGTGTAAGTTGTGGTGCTCCATGCAGTCAAAATTGCTGATGCAAAGGCACATTGACACTGATGGCATGCGAGAGATTTTCACAATGCAGGCAAAGCACAAAAAAAAAAGCACATTCACAAAGTTATAATTAAATACATCTAAACGGAAATAACTCTCTGCTGACTGTCAGTTCCATACTGTTATTACCTTTTTTTATTTACTGTAAACAGGTGTCTGATTAAAAGATCCTTTGGTATCTGAGACCTTTCTTTATAAGGCCATTTCTAAACTTCTAAATTTCTAAAATGTAGACCAGTGTACTTGAAGAATTGTTAACTGATATGTGTGTAATTATTATGATTTATTCATCTATAACAGTTATTCCCAACCAGCCCCCCAGGGTACTACTCAGCATTGGAAATATTTCAATTTTTCTTATTAAACCTGTAAAATACATTTAATCACTAGCAGTCAACTGATGCAGGTTTTTCAATGGCCAATGCTGATATTTATAGAATCAAGCAAGACACTGATCAATACAATGCTGAAATATATAATACAATTCAATGGTAGTAAAAGTTGTAAACAAACTTGCTTGAGAAACTAAAAAAAAATTATACAAAATTTGTGTGCAAGGATAGCTCAAGTTCACCAAAGCTGCCAGTCGCATCTGGAACTCACAAATTGGAGATGGTTTATTTATTGAAGTCAAAATAAATCAAAATGATAACACGATTAATCTCCAATTTTTTATCAGTAAGTTTCGAGCCACGTTCACACAGCAGCAATATACAGTTGTCAGTCCTGTAAGTTACAGGTTACGTTCACACACAGTACAATTATTTACAGTTCTGAGTTCTATAACTGAACTCACACATGTACATTTTCAGGACTAGTTGTCCGGTCCGATTCCCCTACACACTACAAGGGTCTTCCAAGAATGTGGTTGTCCATGAACTCCCATTGCAAGTTCAAAAAGACAGTATTTAAGACACTGTGTGATCGGAACATTTCGAAACCTACACCTGTAAGCAAATATAGTTGTCAATCCCAAAAACTGACAGTGTGAACATAGCCTTAGTGATATGAATCAAAATGAATGCGCTTAGTAGGTGTTCTTCTCGCTTCAATAATATTATTGTTAGAATGTCACTGCTTTGTGATATAACACGGGCAATGATAGACAGCATCATTTAGCAAAATGAACCATTTCTGGTTGTGTCCATGAACCCTTACCGATGGGGCTGTGGGGTCCATAAGACAATAAAGGTTGGGTCGGGAAACACTGACGTTTAGCACTTCTTTTCTTACTGTAAAACACCAACAATTTGAACATACATTCGTTTGCATGAGTAGGCTTGCATTCACCTGAACATTTAGGTGGGATAAAAAGAGAACATTTTCAAAAATGGACTTATTACAAAACATAAATAAAGTCAATTTTAATGCAATATCATATTTTTCCACAAAAGTGTTGAGATTTAAAATCAAACACATGAGCATGAACACCGTGACAACTAAATTGTTTTTCAACCATCCCCAGAACTAGTCAGTTTACACCGGCGATTCGTCACAGATGAACGTTTTATGAATGACAAGAGGGAAGAAAAAACTATGGGCATGGCAGTTTCATTAGTCAAGACTGTCATCCACCCAACACAACAACAGAACCTGTTACTAGTTCAACACACCTTAAAACTTTGCAAACACTCGAGTATGTTAAATGTTGTACTGTATTAACAGCAAGGGTATCGATGAACCCCAAGTTAAAATACTCACCTGAGCTTGGGGTGAAGCGCACGCAGTCGGAGAGGGACTCTTCACTCAGGCACTTTCTGCCCCGTCTTCAGAAACTCGATGTGAATCTTGAAGACAAACGTAATAGCCACAGATAATGTAATATGACTGTCCAGAAATATCCAGGCCGCTGCCATTGCTAACGCGCTTCCAGGAGCGCGGACCCCTGAGGGTCTCCCATATCATCCATAAAACGTATTCCCCAGACCAAGCAAGAGAAAGAAAAAGAAAAAAATCTCCAGTTTATGTTGAGAGTAAGTAACAGTCTAGTGACTACGAATAAAATGTGGACGTTACATGAAGAGACATTCTTTATGGTTTTGTGAAGACACCATAACTACTGCACGGAGAGTTCACAATAAATCAATAAGCTAATGCTAAAATGTCTCATAGCAGCACTAATGGTGCAGATATAAGCGAGTTGTTTACATGAAATCAATTTGTATAAGCAGATTGGAGGAAAAGAAAGGATTTCCGTAATTCGGATGGCTTCTTTTCCTGCTAGGTTTGCATATTTTCCCCCTCCGTCGATGTGTCTGGCCAGTTTTCACTTTTCTAGTGAAAGGCGAATCTGTAACAGTCCGTATATGTTCTTTAATCCTGTTCGTGACAACTTTGTAAAGACAAATAGACCAGAAAATGAGTCCTCAGCTCGATGATTGGACAATCTCCGCATTATTATAGGATAAATGATTATGAATGAAGGCATGTGACTGTGAAAGCAGCATTCAAGTATCCACTTTACCGTAGTAAAAGCGAAAAATGTATGAGGATAACTGCACAGGAAAAGCACTGTCGACGATCTGGACAAAAGAGCGTGCGCGTTACAGTCAGCGGCTGCTTGAACTTCGAGAACAAATTCCCCTTTCCGTTGATGACGGTTAAAACTCAGCGAAAGTTAAAACTTAGCGAAAGTGCGGAAAACACGCTCCCCGAGGGCCGTTCAAGTGCTTTTGGTGATATTAAGCGTGAGGTGAGATCTTTAGCCGACATTAGTCCAAGCATTCTCGTGATGTTGAGGATGATAAACAGCAGATGCTAGAATGAATCTTTAGCGCAGTGAGTTTCCTGACAGCGAATAGGCAGTTCGTCACCGGAACACATAAGCTCGCTTCCTTTAAAACCAGCCGAAAGTTCGTCATGTTAATGCCCGTGCATGGATACAATTGCTTTCATAATTTTCACTCGTCGTCGGTGGAAAAATGCATTGTATAACGTTTGTAATTTCCGTAACACGTTCAAAATGACAACTGTGTTAGCACAGACTTTTGTGTACGCTCGGGGGCGCGCTGTTCCTCTCTTTAGTTTCTGTTTGGTGACGTAAAGCACAAAGCACAGCATCACTGCCGCGCACACATTTATGACGTAAGAGTCAGAATATATGTATATAACAAATACAGGGGATACATATTATGGAGATAGTCTCCTAAAAAGAAATTCATAAAACATCTAAAATAATAGATAACATTCTTGATCTTCATCATGTAATCTTTATTTCCCTCAGATGTCTTGTTATTTGCAGTACTGTCTTTATAGTTTAAAGTATAGTCATTATGTTTAATCTTTTTTTTTTAAAGTATTTTATATAAATATACAATTTAAAGCACTCACTGCACTCTCCCAGCTAATTAGGTGCTTAAACCTATATTTCAGTACAAAAATATGAAAAAGGTCTGCTCTCTAAAAAATATTTAATTGTTAATTGTCAGGAAATAAAGTACAAACATTCATTGGTCTTTTACCGATGAAGGCAAAGAGCCAAAACATTTGTACATTATCTCCTTATAGGAACATTTTTAGAGAGCAGAATATATATATATATATATATATATATATATATATATATATATATATATATTTATTTATATATATATTATATATATATCAAATAAAATGTTTGTGTATAAAAATAAAAACAGAATTATTGAATAAACAAAAACAAACAAATCTTAACTTTTAACAAAAACACTTTAATGTGAGCTTTAGTTGAATAAAACATCCAAACTAAGGGCTGATCAACACCGGCATATCATTTATTTATGTGTACAAAAGCGTGTACAAAACTGAGAAATAAAAAGAAGAAAAAGGAAATTTCTGTAGGAAATGAAAGAGAGAATAATCACATTTTATTATAAATTGATTAAGCAGTTAAACAGGAGGGCTGATATAAGTACCAAGACAAAAATAAACCTGATGGGGACAGAAGAAACAAGTAAAGAGCCAAGACCTCCTTCTGCTTTAAGGCCACCTTATTCCACTGATCAAGTTTTAGATATAGAGTATACACTTTGCGTACATTTGTCTCCTCTCACTCAACGCATGCAGACAGTCAACAGCATTTAAAAAATAATCTTTTGCAACCTTAAATATCAATACACTTACAAAGACACACTCACACATTTCAAGAACTACAAATCCATCAGAAAAGAGCAAAGTGAGTGACCCTTTTTCTGTTTGTTCTGTAGTTTATAAAAGACTGAGTGCTTGCAGGATATTGTGTCATTTGTACCTTGGCACACTGTGTGCAATCACAACTAACAGTTGGGCTAAACACAGTGTTTTATGTCTGTGAAAAGTTTGTTCCAAAAATAAAACACATTTGAACAGAAAGAAAAAATGACAGCATTGTAAAGAAATCAAAATCATTTACATTTGGTGCAACATTTTGTTAGAATAAGAAAGTTGGCATTTTTAAAAGGTGATGATTTTAGGTAAATAAACTCAAAAAGAAAGCTGAAAATAAAGTGTTCTAAATGTGAAGGATTTGAAACAACAACAAAAACGCAATTAAAATGATAAGGCTTAATATGAAAATATTATTCTCGTTAATGTCAAGAGCTTTCAATAATTCCTCTAAACCTCGCAATGCATTTCACAGTAATCTTAAATATATACAAACACAGGGACTTTTGTGGCATTCAAGTTGTTGAAAATATTTGGATGATTTTCAATGGCTTAGCGAGTCTAAATGGAACATCTTCAACATACAGACAAAAAGGCCATTGCACTGGAAGGCAGACAAGACACTTGCAAAACACAACAAGCCACTATCATGGACTAAATCTAAGGGCAAATCTATCTAAAGACCACTTCCTTATGGCATTTAACATATACAGACATCAGAATAGCTTTACGTTTGTTACACTATAAAAGCAACAGTATTAAAACACAGAGGCATTTCATTCATTAAAAAGAAACTACATGACAGCAATGATGTTTGTACACAAATAGATGAACCACTAGAGAGGTCACAGCTTATGGCCACAATGACAATTCACAAGATGCAAAGTCAGTTTCACGCTGACATGTGCATATAAAACCTGGGATGGAAGTCTTTATTTAGATGTACATCAAACCCTTCCAATTTTGAGTGTAAAAAGGATTTCTTTATTGAACAACTTTCAACAGCTTTTAACACTAAGAGTGACACTGTTGGATCATTGTGACTCATCTATATTCCTGAGCAACACTTAGGAGCCACGCAGTTACGCATGTACTCAAAGTCCTACCAAACCTCAGAGAGAGCAGAGAAGCCTACAAGGGGAATAAAACAAAAACAATGTGATGACAGGAAGTGGTGGAAGGGGGGAAAGGCAATGGTGCGAAGCATCATAAATGTCATTTCCTCTGAGACCTAGTTCCCTGTGAATATCTTAATTTGTCGTACAAGCTTGGTCCCATGCAGCAAGGCATAAGTACAGTACAGTGCATCACAGTACATTCACTCTGTGTACAAATGCCTCTGCAAGAAATCACTGAGCAACAATACAAATAAAAGGTTTATTAAAACTGTGCAGTCTGCAGAATAACACTAAAATGGCTAAAATAAGACTTATCTATTGTTGATATGATGAGCATAGATAAACCACTAGATTGCATTAAGTGTCCATTAGGTCAAACATGGAAAAGCATCCAAAACACTAGAGGGCGCCAGAAAAGACAGGCGATATATATAGACTGTACAAGTCTAGATCTCAATTTTTTTAACTGAAAATGGGCAATATAAAAAAGAAAAAAGGAATAAATTCTCAAATACTTGAGCAAATATTGTGTTAACAATTACATATCCATGCTTCAGAATAAGAATTATATTATTTGATGGGTTCACAGAGGCCAGTCTTTCAGGATATGGAAAGTACTACTAATTCTTAAATGTCAAAAGAAAATAACATTTAGAGAAGGCAGGAAAAATAAAAGGAATGAGGGGGATGTAAACTCAAGCAAGTTCTTTACAGTACAGCGTAGCCTGTGTACCCTGTAGATTAACACATAAAATATCCTGCACCAACGAAGCAAACAAAACAAAAGATGTTTTTCCCATTGTAAGGAATATTGTTAGGCCATATAGTTTGAAAACAGTACAGATTGCTAAAAAAAAAAAAACACAAGCTGACTATGTACATAAAAGATTGCTGAATAATTTTGATCCAACACCCCAGAATCTTTACCTGAGTGTATAAATCTAAACCATCTTGAAACCAGTCTTACGACAGAAAACCACCCATACTAGTACTGCCAAACAGGATTGTAATGATGCTAATAAGTGAATCACACCCCTTATAGGGATACAAACATTTTGGTCACAATCAACTAACTGTTAAGCTCCGTAACAATAGACAAAGAAAAAGAAAAACAATAAAACAAAACAGCATTTGCTAAGGCTAAATAAAAATGAAACTAAATTAAAACTAAATTAAAATTGAGCGGGAGGTGGGGGATGTTGGATGGGACAAAGAAAATCAGAAAAAAGGGGAAGTTGATCAACCCTGTCTCATGGTGAAATATCTGTGATTGTGTTATATCATGAGGAGCCTGGCTCAAGAGTGTCAAAGTGTGGATGCATGTGTGTGTATTGTGTGTCAAGGATGTGGGGAGAGTAAATAAAGGGTCATCATCATTGGCCAGTGGAGAGAAAGGTGACTTTTGGAAAATCACTGAGGATTATGCCGTCTTGGTGATGCTCTCTGCATCCTTGGAGGCCCAGAGCTCCTTATGCTGCTTGCGTCCGAAGCCCTCATCGTAGTTCCCTTTACTCTTGAAGAGCTGCTGGAAGTGTGGTTTGCAGTAAAACTCCCCCTGCAGTGCTGCATAAGTGCCCAGACTACAGAGCAGAGAAGCCCACAGATTACAAACATATACATATACATGAATGCATACATTCAAATATGGGATCAGTAATTCCAAAAAAGCACAGATGGGAGTGGAAAGTTCTGCATGTGATCTACTTGTGTCTAGAAGTTAGCGTCTGGTTTAAGAAGACATGTGGATGTGCTTTTTGGGACGGTGAATAATGGAGCAAAGATCAGTAAACTGACAAGCACCAACATTAGTAAATCACATTGACTTTAGGGCTAATTTCAGTAGTTTAATGCCAAAAAAGGGTTGTGCGCTGGCACAAACGGTTAGTAAATCTGGCCCTAACTTAGCATTGTTAACATTATTACAAAAGACGTCCATTTTAAATAAATGCTGATATTTTGACATTTCTATTCAAAGAAACCTAAAAATGTATCACAGCTTCCACAAAAATATTAAGCAGCTAAAACATCTTTCAACAGTGATAATCATGTGACATTGAAGACTTGAGCACACACACACACACACACACACACACACACACACACACACACACACACACACACACACACACACACACACACACACACACACACACACACACACACACACACACACACACACACACACACACACACACACACACACACACACACACACACACACACACACACACACACACACACACACACACACACACACACACACACACACACACACACACACACACACACACACACACACACACACACACACACACACACACACACACACACACACACACACACACACACACACACACACACACACACACACACACACACACACACACACACACACACACACACACACACACACACACACACACACACACACACACACACACACACACACACACACACACACACACACACAGCTTTTCTTCTTTTGTCTGTGCTGTGAGGAAGTGTCTAACCTGAGTTTGGTGTTGCAGTGCTTGCAGCAGAAGCAAGTGGTGTGGAAGATGAGGTTGTTGGCCACCAATCTCTCCATCGGATACACTGTCTTCTCACATGCTGCACAGGTATCCTTCTGTGTCTTGAAACTGAAGGACTGGTAGGAAAGGCACTGTCATTTATTTTCAGTCATTTAAAACAATGGTTCACTCAATGAATTTGCAGAAAACATACATTTAAAAAAAAAAAAGACTTGAGATATAGTGCATGACTCAGAGATAGAGATACAGATTCACTGCGTAATATGAAATCTAGAAACCGATGGAGAAAAGGTAAGGTTGTGAACATAAATCGACATACCTTAGAACGCTGAACGGGCTTGTCATCAGACGTGCTCCTGTTGTCCTGGGGAGAGAAGAAAGAAGAAAGAAAATCATGCCAGTGGTCCTAAGACAGGTTACCCATGGCAACACTATTTCAGGCACTGCCTTGTGCATAATCCATCCACCATCACTGGTCCCCCTAACCTGACATAACTCAATGTTCCCTTCCAACCACTTCATCCAATCCCTCCCATATCCCTCCATCTGGTCGCATGCTTTTACAAGCACCTTTTGTCTGTGTACCCACACACACACAAAAACAAGAAGAGGGATCAGCGAAGACTAAGCCTGGTGAGCGTTTCTAACTCAATCACCCCATGAAATAAAGACCCTGTGCACACATGCTTTCAGTTTTAGCCAGTCTAAAGCTATAATATGACATTATATAACACAGGCCCATGCCCCATGGTCAACTCTGCACCACATATTCTGTAGCGCTTAATCAAAACAGCTGCCAATCTGTACAGGCCACCAAATCACACACAAGGAAGAATGGGAATTTAAGAACAAAGCGTGCCCTTTACGATAGATTTCTGGCAATGTTAAACCAATACACAGTATAAGAAGCATCTGCTCGATAAAATGCTGAACTGACAGGTTATGTAACTCCTCAGGACTGTCAGAAAGCCAAGAGCAGTTCTCCACCTCCACTACAGCATCTATACTTGTCTCTTTCGTAAACCTAGAGCTTGAATTGTACACAGATCTGCTGGTATACCAGCTCAAACACATGCCCCACTGTTGAGTTAATTTGCTCAGCTCAAAAAAGGCAGTGGAAGTATCAGTAATGACCATTATATATCACATCAGACATTCAATAACCACTTTTCACAAATTATAGCCGTTATTGAGAGGGCTCTCACACACACAAAGCCCTGGAATGAAATTACAACCACTCAGCCTCCTCAACATAATATTTGCTTAAAAACTGAATCAGACAAGAACGTCAACAGTATCAGACACAACAAATTCTCTTTAATCGTTTCACCTTTCCATTAATGATTTCCTTCCTCCACAACATAGTTGGACTGTCGGTAGCAGCACAGAGGTTTCAGTCCTAACTTTCTGGCAGGACTGAGTGTGTTATATTGGGAGAATGCGAGTCCAGGATGCTCCCTGTAACATGTGGTGTTCCGCAGGGGGCGGTTCTCGGCCCAATCTTATTCATCCTCTACATGCTTCCCCTTGGTCCTATCATCAGCAGACATTGTCTGTCCTTTCATTGTTATGCTAATGACATGCAACTTTATATCAAAACTGCCCCAAGCCCCTCCACAGCTCTGCCACGACTCACCACATGTCTTGAGGAGATAAAGGCATGGATGGGAAGAAACTTCCTCCAGCTGAACTCCAGTAAAACTGAGGCACTACTGGTTGGCACCCCTCATCAGATCCACTCCTGTCCCTTATCCCAGCTCATCTTTGACGGCCAGGTCATCACTTTCTCCTCCTTCGTCACAAACCTAGGGGTTCAGTTTGACCCCCAGCTGACCTTCAATTACCTTGTTAAACACATCTGCAAAACCTCCTTCCATCACCTATGCCGAGGATATATCCCTCTAATGCATACTGCGGTCCCTTTTGTATTGCTCTCTCAGATATTTCATCTGTTCGCCAAAAATTACTAATTATCTCCTTGGAGAATGTATGACACCGACAGGTAGGCTAAATACTGTAATAGACGGCCAGGCGCGACAGACGCGATTCGCGCGAAAGCTTGTCACGCGTAGCAACAGTAACTGAGGAGGGCAGGGCTTAGCGAAGGGTCAAATTGAATAGCTATATTAATAGTTAAGTACTCTGATTTCATTTCAGTACAATCAAAAATGGAGATGCAAGAAGTTAAGTTACATTTGAATGAAACGAGATCGTGTCCGTTATGATGCAACAATGTGCGCTGTTGTAAGTGTTGCGATCGACGACGGTCATAAAGAAGGAAATTGCAAAGTAGGCCTATAGAATCTTGCTTTAAAAAAAGTGCATAGAGCTGTTTATTTGTTGTTTTTCACAAAAATTGTTGAAATGTTTTCAGTGTGTGCATCAGTTATTTTTGAACGCTTTCATCTAATTTTAACAAAACTGTAATATTGATAACGGTGATACGAAATGTTCATACTGTAGCATCCTTAGATATGTTACATAAATGCTTGACATAGTTTCAAACTCACGGTCAGATAATCCGTCTGGTCCAAATAAAGACGCAACTTCACATTAATTAATTAAAACAGCCATGAATGAGTGCATGCTGGAAAGAAAAGCACTGACTGAATGTAATTCTCTCTCTCTGTAGATGAACCCCAGTGTGGTACAGTGAAAGATACAGTACGTCTCATGTAATCGCTCAATAAGCGTTTCAACCAAGATGCCAATAAAACAGCTTGCAAACAATTCCATGTAAATGTTACATTTACTTCAGAAAAGCCATTCAATGACCATAAACTTGTAAGTCAGCTAGAAGTGAACTCAGAGGAGCATTTTGCTAAATATGCGCTTTATTATATATTCATTATACAGTGAGGAATATAAGTAATGAACACCCTGCTATTTTGCAAGTTCTCCCACTTGGAAATCATGGAGGGGTCTAAAATTGTCACCGTAGGTGCATGTAGACTGTGAGACATAATCTAAAGAAAAAAAAATCCAGAAATCACAATAATGATTTTTTACCCATTTATTTGTATGATACAGCTGGAAATAAGTATTTGAACACCTGTCTATCAGCTAGAATTCTGACCCTCAAAGACCTAGTCTGCCTTTAAAATGTCCACCTCCACTCCATTTATTATCCTAAATTAGATGCACCTGTTTGAGGTCGTTAGCTGCATAAAGACACCTGTCCACCCCATACAATCAGTAAGAATCCAACTACTAACATGGCCAAGACTAAAGAGCTGTCCAAAGACACTAGAGACAAAATTGTACACCTCCACAAGGTTGGAAAGGGCTACGGGGAAATTGCCAAGCAGCTTGGTGAAAAAAAGTCCACTGTTGGAGCAATCATTAGAAAATGGAAGAAGCTAAACATGACTGTCAATCTCCCTCGGACTGGGGCTCCATGCAAGATCTCACTTCGTGGGGTCTCAATGATCCTAAGAAAGGTGAGAAATCAGCCCAGAACTACACGGGAGGAGCTTGTCAATGACTTGAAAAGAGCTGGCACCACCATTTCTAAGGTTAGTGTTGGTAATACACTAAGACGTCATGGTTTGAAATCATGCGCGGCACGGAAGGTTCCCCTGCTTAAACCAGCACATGTCCAGGCCCGTCTTAAGTTTGCAGATGACCATTTGGATGATCCAGAGGAGTCATGGGAGAAAGTCAAGTGGTCATGAGACCAAAATAGAAATTTTTGGTCATAATTCCACTAAACGTGTTTGGAGGAAGAAGAATGATGAGTACCATCCCAAGAACACCATCCCTACTGTGAAGCATGGGGGTGGTATTATCATGCTTTTGGGGGTGTTTTTCTGCACATGGGACAGGGCGACTGCACTGTATTAAGGAGAGGATGACCGAGGCCATGTATTGCAAGATTTTGGGAACAACCTCCTTCCCTCAGTTAGAGCATTGAAGATGGGTCGAGGCTGGGTCTTCCAACATGACAATGACCCGAAGCACAGTGCTAGGATAACCAAGGAGTGGCTCTGTAAGAAGCATATCAAGGTTCTGGCGTGGCCTAGCCCGTCTCCAGACCTAAACCCAATAGAGAATCTTTGGAGGGAGCTCAAAATCCATGTTTCTCAGCGACAGGCCAGAAACCTGACTGATCTAGAGAAGATCTGTGTGGAGGAGTGGGCCAAAATCCCTCCTGCAGTGTATGCAAACCTAGTGAAAAACTACAGGAAATGCTTGACCTCTGTAATTGCAAACAAAAGCTACTGTACCAAATTTTAACATTGATTTTCTCAGGTCTTCAAGTACTTATTTGCAGCTGTATCATACAAATAAATAGTTTTTAAAAAAATCATACATTGTGATTTCTGGATTTTTTTTTTAGATTATGTCTCTCACAGTGGACATGCACCTACGATGACCATTTCAGACCCCTCCATGATTTCTAAGTGGGAGAACTTGCAAAATAGCAGGGTGTTAAAATACTTATTTTCCTCACTGTATATGTTTTACTGTTCCTCCATATTTAAATAAATCTGTCAAATAAAAACATACTTTTGCTAAATAAAATTATACAATTCTGCATGTGACCTTCCAAAGCATGTGTTGCAAAAGAAAGTGCAATGATATGTATAATGTGGTCAACCCCTGGTCAATAAAAAAAAGAACCATGTAACATGTATCTGCAAAAAGAGAAGCAAACATGATTACACTTTATCTGATAAAAGTCAACACACCCTGAGTGCAAGACAATCCTCAACCCACTTCCTGTTTCAGAGTTTGTGTAACACGTTTGTTTCAGAGTCATTGCCACAGCTGATTTACATATTCATGCTAAATGCACACAAAAATCAAAAACACCATTTACATTTAAGAGAGGTCAAGATGGAAAATAAATCGAGAGTGTGAGGGAGACTAAACAAGTAAAACAAAGGAAACCTAAAACATTTTAGGCATTTTGTTTGTCTTATGGTTAGCAGCCAAATGCCAAATTAATGCCACAAACTATTGAACCCAAAACAAAGATGCTCCGGTCAGTCACAGTTTAAATGGTGGCAAAAAACAGGATTAGAGATGTGTGAGTGTTAATACTTGCACACAAGAGAAGCACACAAACCAATGGAGCCCTATCTCAGCCGGTGCCATCTGTCCCTTTTTGCCTTATTTGTACATAGTATGAAGAAAAACACACTCTCTCACCACACACACACAGATAGCACTGCTGCCCAACTGTCTGCACTGTGGCAGGAAGGAGTGATGACACATCTTCTTCCTGTGCTCTGCTCAGATGCACTTTAAAATGATGGGGTCCAAACCGCCCTCCCTAGAGATCTTCAAAAATCAGCCTTCAGCTGACCTACACACCAAGTCAAGCCTTAGTTCTGTATATATCCCATATGCAGGTCTCATACGAACCTGAAGATCACTACAGTTCGCATTAACAACTCCTCTGGGTTTCACAATGACGACAAAAAAAAAAGACATTCTGAAACACCATGTTCTCTCTAAAGTTCAGACATGTTTCAAAAACTACCTTGTGTAAATGTCATTTACAAGAAAAGAAATGCAACCAGGCCATTAAATAAAAAGTAATGGTTATAATGTGAAATCTAACAATGTCACAGTGCTTACATTTATTTTATTTTTTCAGGCCCGGTTCAGACTCTAAAAGGCATTTTCAAACCATCCATTAATTGTGTATCTAGAATAAGAGTAGTTCACAGAAACAATATGAAGATATTAATTTTTAAAAGACGATCAAATGTAATATAGAATAAAAGATAATTGATCATTACAACATTTAAAGGGTTACTTCAGCGATTAGCATTAAGCTTTGTATCAGTAGATACCCAGGAGTATATTCAAATTATCGTACTTTCCCCCTCATATGACCATGAGATGAGAGAATTAAGTATTTTATTTCTGGAAAAATTCCTCTGATGATGCAAAATGACGATATTTGCGTCATCTGAGGAGTTTTTGGCCAGAGGCTAAAGACTACAGCCAGCAGGAGGCGCTATTTCCGCATGTTTTCAACACCGCACTCGGCTCGGAGAGCTGCGGAGATTCATGTAAACGGAGCAGTGGAGACCAAAGTGAGTGTTTCAACTTTTAAAACGAACTTACTATGAAAGTTAAGCTTCCAAAGACATGAACTGAACACGCGCCAGACTGATCACGCGCTGTGAATGCAGCCGCAGCCGCGAATCCCGCGATTACCTCAGCTCATGTGATGAATGTAATCCGATCCTGCTGCGTTTGTGCCGTGACGCTCAATCGGCTCACTCAAATTATATCGAACAGACACGTTCAGTTTTTAATTGTAGTGTCTCTAACTGAACTGATTTTATGAAAATTAACGTGGTGGGCAAGTGATCCAGCCAGTAGCCGTGCCTAGAGTAGGGCAGCGAAGTGCATTCTGGGAATTGATGTCTTTCTTCCCCAATCTAACAAAACTACATTTTCTCAGTCTAGAAGGCACCAAATTAATTCACATTTATAATTCAAAAATAATTTCACATTTCTACTACATTAATGACCCAGTTTATATACAGATTCATTTTCCCAGCGCTGAAGTACCCCTTTAAAAATAAATACATAACATTTTAATTTAATATAAAATAGAATTAAAAGATAATAAAATTGGCCAACATTACATGTTTATACATTAAATTAATAATTAAGAAGGATGACATTAAAACTTTACTGATCAGTGACATTAAAGACAGACAATGACAGAAAACCTTGTTAGTTTTCAGATTCAAATGTTCTAAACAAAAAGTGGGGCAGAGAGAGTGTGCACAAGACAGAACAAGCTAAATAAATACCATCCCAAATTTAAAGTCACAGCCAACCAGATGGGCTGCAAGTCATACTATGACCCAGGGCAGTGTGTGTACATATTTCAACCAATTGCTCCCCCTCAAACAATGACAGACCAGAATGATGTGTGATGCCCTGCCCTTACCAAAAGGTCAGTATTTTACTCTCTCCCACAGCCACACGCTGTATACACAACATTCACTCTCCATTACTCTTGCTCTCTGGTACCAGACTGCAGACACCCTTTTAATCTCATTAGCTGGACAAAATCCCATCAGCTGCTCCCCATGGGTCCAGACAGCCAGAGAATAAGCAGGAGTTCAGTGGACTGAGGCGGCAAGTAGCAAAAACCATCTAGTGGTCATCATCAGCCAAGCCAATGCTCACCTTGAGTCTAATGCATCTTGTGATCATTCAAACAACTTTCAAATGCGACCTGGAATGCACAGGACACGATACATTTGTAAGGCAACTGCAAATTCCCACAGAAAATCTTTGGTATGTCTGATCAACATGCGCTGACATGCACGCTAGACTACAGTTAATAGCCATCTGTTTTCAGTGACCACTTGTGGCTGGATCATCAAGCCAGGTAATACTAGGTACAAACAAGGCCACATAGACATGAAGTGAATGGTTTGGCTGACATCCCATTTGCCACATTCTGCCAAGCTAATAATTCGTAAAGAACAAGAGCAATGAGTCAGATTTAGAAGACAAAACTCTATTGTCAAAATTCCTGGCAACACAGATATGAGGCTCATGCAGCAGCCCTGAGGGAGTCTGGCTGGGCTCCATGAACGAGATGCAATGTACTGAAAGATGCTAGAGGGCCCATTTTTGCAAAAACCAAGCTATGTTTGATCTCCCAGTAACTAGAAAAACAAAATGAGCCTTTGGGCACCAAAACAGATACATTAATTTACCAAATGACACATTAGGGTTAGTATTTTTCCACTGGTGGCTATCAGGAAGTCGTTTCTGAAAGAGTCAGTCATTTTGTGCATTTCTCTACTCCAAAATATTGCTGACTTTCAGTCTAGACAGACAACTCAAATGAGATGTAGAACAGAAAGGACTCAAATAATCGAAGCCGTCGACTGCCAATTCCTCTTGTATCTAGTTGCATGACTGGTTTAGGTTTTAAATGAAGCCTTGAGTTTGGCTTACTCAAATTTCTACCTCAAGTTCTTTCGTACCATCGTTAGGCCTATTTCCTGGGGTTTAACTGCTTCTCTAACCATAATGGAGCTAATTTTCATAAACCAGACCTGACTGAATTCTTTCGGAGAGCAGAAACTTTGAGTTGGAAGGAAGGAGGGAGTAATTGTGAAAAAATGCTGAGGCTCAGACACTTCTAAAGAAGAACATGAAAGTCTTCACCAATGTGTTGAGCCACAGACAGACAGTCGACACATGGATGTGAAACTTTAAATGTGTTGAGGCAGAATTTTTTTTTTGCCTGTACTGTATACGTTTTAAAGAGAATCCATGTGGGCAGGGTTGAAGAGGAACAGTCTAAGGTTTCATTTGACTCCAGAGTACACCTTTGACCAAGAGAAAGTGCATGGTGTAAGATTTCACCAGATAAATCTGAAGTGGCGCCACTAGAACACACCTGCAAAATAATGATTGTTTTCAAACACTTTTCTCAAAAAACCTCCCCATTTTCTGTAGGCTCAGGTATGTTTGCAACACGTGTGTTTATATATCAAAATGAAAAAATAAATAAATCAGTGGATCTTAAACGGTTCTGCCAGGACACATCCCTATTTTGAAGCTTTTCAAACATGTTCAAACAGAGTACGAAACTTGATCTAGGCACTTTGTGGTACTTCACAAAACACTGCAGTCATCATCTACCATACCATGATCTTATCACAAGAAAGGGAGTGCGTTTTGCAATCAGAAGTCATGAAACATACTGACAGAATTGCTAAGAGACATTGCTCCGCTCCATGGAATTTGACAAACATGTAGAGATGGCAAAACATCTTCTCGTCAATCATTTCGAAGGACACTTCACAGACTAATTTTTACACAGAAAAGCAAATAAAACAAAATACAAAAACAGCTTCAAAAGAGCCCCTTTACGAACTAGTCGTAAAACAAAAGTGTAATACTAAATGGCTAGGAATGTTTAAATTTGGGTTAAACTCAATGCAAGCAAGGGGTCAACAGGCCAAACACTCAGTGATACTTGACTCTCATAAACACTTGCATAATTTAATGAAAAGTACATTATGCCACAAATACACGCATGTAACCATATTGAGCTAACAAAATTGCTCAAGTCAAAGACATACCGCTGGGACACTACAGATAACAACTGCAAATGCGGCGCTACAACTAGTCACTCAGTGGAAAGTTCTATTTAAGCCTATGGAGCCAGCCTAATTTCTTCAGTTTCTCCATATAAGGACACACTTTTTTTGCAAAGGAAAAAAAGGGTTCCATTATCACTCTGCAGAGGCTGTCCCAGAGTCCTTGTTGGCATAATTTCATTAGTATCAAGCTCTAAGAATAGTCAAGAGACTAAGAGTAGACCATGGACTAGAACCTCAGTGTGTGACATTCAGCCCAAACAGAAACATCGCTGATGCTTTCTTTACAAGAGTAAACACTGCATTCAAGAGTAGACTCAGACAGACTTGAATGAAAAAACATACATAGATGCTCATGATTCCATTTTTATCTGATATTCCTATGAATGAGAACTTAGAAAGAAATTCAGCTATCAGTGTTTTTTTTGGAATGTCACACAAAAACCTTTTAAGTTCCTACAAGTTACAACATTCTGTTGGAACACCTGGAATGACATGCCTCCATCCAGCACATCATTTGTTCGTTTCCAACCACTGGACAGTTGATGCCGCAGGCTGTCATCTCATCTCCACATGAATAATCTGTGTACACAATCCTCTGGGCTTAGTTTCATCTGAAAACCCCGAGTGCTTCCGCCATCTGCTCTTAACAGAGATTGACACCTCTAATGAAAGAAGACATCATTAAAAAGCAACACCTGCTTCTGGAATAAATTGTACTATAAAAGCGGTTACATGTGTATTTGTACCATTTGCTCTCACAAGCACATCATTAGCTAAAACCATTTTCCTTATGTTGCTGAGTGCCCAGTGGAGTCAATTTAACTGAAAATGTTTGATCAGACTTCCAGATTATCCCTAAACACCAAAACAAAATGCCACTATCACTGATTATGACCACAAACAACAGTGCAAATGAGGAAAGGAAGCTTTAAAAAGACTGAAGATACGCACATTTAAGTTAAGTATTGGTGAGCTTAATTGCTAAAAATAAATCATTATACAACAGTTAGCTAGCTCTGTTACTCAAATTTGATTCAGTACTGACATATAGTACAAAACTGGGACATTTTACACTTTGTATCAATTTGCTACCCTGCAGTATGCAGACTAGAAGTGGGCCGAGTTTTGCAAAATGGAAGTCGAAGCAAATACATTTTCTTTCATAAATGAGTATTTTACGTTGTCTCTCATTTGTTAGAAGTTAAGCATGTTGCCATGACAGCATTAGGCTCAAATTCACTGGTGTGCATGTCAAAACATTTACATAAATTTCCACATTAAACCTGTGCTTACTCCTAGTTGCTGTTTTCCATGATACAATGACAAAAAGAAAGGCTGTTGGTCTATGAAAGTAGTCAGACAGTTTATGGTCAATGTGGGATGAGTATTGAAATGTCAACGTTTCAGTTTTACAGCGTTCAAATGTCACACACAGAGACTAGAGAAAATGTTAAGCTTTAATACACTGCAACTTTGTATAAATATAAACGCGTCGGCCGAATGAATAAATGTGGACAGACAGGAGAAAGGATGCATTACACGCAAAAAGGCTGGGCTTCGTATTTTTATGTAATATAACGGTAGTACTATGAATTTATGGTTTCAAATCCTGCACGGTTATGGTTGCTTCAGTGCGGAAGAATAAGTCCACCTTCAGTGAACTAAACTGGGTCGACGAAAACCAGGTATCAAAACATGGCTTAGTATTCGGGGCTTTGAAAGGGATTCATGCCTTTTCGGTTTTAATTCATCTGGAAAACACGTATCTACAGGAAGACACATGACAGTTTTGGACCCTCAGAGGCTCGAAACAGACACAACAAGGTCTGATTAGTATTCATCTTCTGTTTCCAATCTAAACGCTCACATAAAACACATCTCTACAATACGAAAACCATCTGATTTGATGGATCACTGCAACACCAGCAAGTTTCAGCCCAGTATCCCACAGTTAGCTCTTGATAGCTGTCTAGCTAGCGTACTGCACCTCACCACAATAGACGACGAGGGGGTCGTTGGGTTCACTCACTGGCTGCTGCTGAATCAAAGCGCAGAAACTCACCATCTGGGTTTCCTTATCTGCCTGCTATAGAGAAAGGAGACGAGAGGTCTGCTGTCCGGTCCGGTCCACTCAGTGTGCGCGAGACGGTTGAAATTCGTTTTTTATGCTGGTCTAAAATGATGTTCTTCTCCGGGTAAGCTTAAATGAAATGTAACGTTACCAGCACAATATCTGATCGCCCGAGCCGTCTAGCTAGAGAGCTGACGTGCTTTGCCCCCACCTCGCTCTTTTCAACGGACGTTTTTTTTTTCTCTCTCTCTCTCTCCTCCTCATCACGCCTTTTTTTATTCAGCAGGATGTCGCACGCGATTGGACGCAGCTCGTGCCGTGTCCGCGCGCTCTCCTCCAACCTTAGAATTTCGGGGTTTTTTTCTAATGACACTTTTGCATGAATTAACTATTGAGTCCTAATTTCTCGCCTTTACGTTTCCTAATTCTTCATTAGATCGTCAGTGACTAATATTATGAGGTAAGCAAGAGGTACATTTAACAGGTCTGGCTAATTCGTTTTAAGCCATGATCGAAATGTAGACAAACTGATTTAGCTTTGACTTACTTACTTTGACTTTTCTCTACAATGTAATGAATGTTAAAGGGTTAGTTCAGCCAAAGACAAAACTTTTGTCACCATTTACTCATCGCTCCAAAATATGACTTAAAGGTGCAATATGTAAGATTTCTGCATTAAAATGTCCAAAAATCACTAAGCCATATTTTGTTCAGTTGAGTACTTACTATATCCTAAATGTTTCCAACTGTTTGTAAATCGTGAGAAAATTGCAATTAACCAAGGAACCGGGACCAGTAAGGGAGTCGCCTGTCAATGGCATCATAACCACTTTACCCTAGTTTGCACTTTTACTGCATAGTAACTTCTCACAGCACACTGTTGCAGTTTGTTCAAACATTATGGACCATGGAAAAAAGAATTTGGAACAAAATGAGGAAGCAAAAGAGGACCAGTAACAACACGGCATTTTATTTGTTTTATCAAGTTATTCCTCCGTTTTCCCCTGTTACATTTTTAATTTATGCAGGTCTGGGTCTTTCATATTGTGAATATGAAAGATTACAAATGTATATAAGACTACAGATACGTCATTGTGCATATGTTTTGTTTTTAATAAACCTTAAGACAAAGGAAAATGAGCAGAATTAGGATAGATGTTAAAGAGTCAAGTTCTACAACCACTACAAAGCTAGCAGAATTAGAGTAACATGAGAGGAATATGACGTAGATAGTTAGATCATCATACACTGTAAAAAAATTCAGGCCTCTCCAATTGAAAATTTTCTAGTGACCGATCACATCTAAATCTTTCAATTGGCCAAATTGAATTTTATCAATTGTGGCAACAGTCTGTTAACATGGGCTCAATTAGAAATAATATGTTAAGTCAATGGGAAAATTTATTTTACCAACACTGTAAAAAATCTCAGCTCCTCCAATTTAAAATTTCCTAGTGACTGGTCACATCTAAAATTTTCAGTTGGCCAAATTGAATTTCTGTGAATTTATATAATTTAATTCACAGAAATTCAATTTGATCAATTAAATATTTTAAATTGTAGTAACAATTGCTTATTTAATACTAAAAACATACTAAAAACATAAATATAGTAAGCAAAATGAACACAGACAACAGGGTTGACATTTTATATTTACATTTAGTCATTTAGCAGACGCTTTTATCCAAAGCGACTTACAAATGAGAGTAATAGAATCAACCAAAAACAGTCAGGGGTAACAATATTCAAGTGCTGTAACAAGTCTCACTTAATCTACAGGGAATGCAGAATTATTAGGCAAATGAGTATTTTGACCACATCATCCTTGTTATGCATGTTGTCTTACTCCAAGCTGTATAGGCTGGAAAGCCTACTACCAATTAAGCATATTAGGTGATGTGCATCTCTGTAATGAGAAGGGGTGTGGTCTAATGACATCAACAACCTATATCAGGTGTGCATAATTATTAGGCAACTTCCTTTCCTTTGGCAAAATGGGTCAAAAGAAGGACTTGACAGGCTCAGAAAAGTCAAAAATAGTGAGATATATTGCAGAGGGATGCAGCAGTCTTAAAATAGCCAAGCTTCTGAAGCGTGATCATCGAACAATCAAGCGTTTCATTCAAAATATTCAAATATATATATATATATATATATATATATATATATATGTATGTATGTATGTTCGTTTTTGAACGGTAAGATCTTTTTAATGTTTATAAAGAAGTCTCTTCTCACCAGGTTGCATAATAATTTAATGCAGCAAAAATGCATTAAATTGATCAAGTGACATAGACATTTAATTTAGAAAAAGCTTTATATTTCTGAAAAATGCTGTTCTTTTGAACTTTCTATTCATTAAATAATCTAGGACATGAGATGACTGCTTGTTTAACTCCTACATAACCCATAACGTGAGCAGTGACGCATTATGCCCACTTGGATCCCATATGCCTCAACTAAGGTTGCAGAGGAAGTCTTTGTCTTCTCCCTCAAGCTTATGACTGGTTGTTGTATGCAAAACAGACTTGTAGCATGCCTGTGCTTGTGAACCTGTTAACATTGTCTCACTTTTCAGATTACTGGAGATTTGAGAGACCTTCTAACCAGTACTTCCTGGATGACATGATAAATCTTGAAGCATCAGTGCATTTGTACAGCCATGTTCCTGTCCGCAGTGTTTGTGGACAACTGTGTGGCTACTACAGTCCCTTATGTTGCTTCTGTCACCAGATACTCCTTTATTGAGAAGAATGGGTAAGAGGTGTTACCTCATTTATACCAGCTTCCAGAGGAGTTGCAGGATTTCTAAATGAGTTCTGTTCACAGGTGCCTGGTTGACGCCAAGCTCATAGGCCCCACGTCTCACTTCATGCCTCGGACTCAAGATGATAAACTACAGTTTCAGCCAGAGGCATTCAGGTTCCAGCTAGCAGACAGTGGACTGGTATTTATGTTGGAATTTTGCAGCTCTTTGTGTGTGCCCATGGTGTACAAACAACTGTCTTTGCAGGTCTACGTTACCTGCATCTTGAAGGTGGCTGCAGAACCTCTCAAAGTTCTGAACAGAAAGCTTGTTCATTCTTTGCTGATGGGTATGTTGCCTGCTAGAGGTGTACATATTCCAAAAATAATTTGAAATGCTATGTGACTTCTGGTGGTGACTTAATAAAAATGGTCTTAAAAGGTTTGTTAGTTTGTGTTTACTTGTGCAAAATAAAACAAACATCTATTCAGTTTACATGATTTCACTGTTCAGATATGCACCACAAGCCTTTTGCTACTGGCCTGCGCGGGGACCGTTTGTTTAGGTCGCTTATAACAAACACTTCAGTGGAATCGGAACCATTATGGTGCTTTTTGTTTTGTTTTGCTTTTTAAACCTATTATGACCAATTATTTAGTGGAATAGGTAGGCTACTACCAGAAGCCCATGATGGATTGAAGGGGTGATAGAAGATCAGTTAAATACACGGGAGCTAAACCGTTTAGGGCTTTATAGGTCAGTTGCAATACTTTATAATTGATATGGAACTTAATGGGTAGCCAGTGTGGAAAAGATGAAATTGGTGTTATCATATTTTCTTGACCTAGTAAGAACTCTAGCAGCTGCATGTACACTATGGTGCCCCTGATTTAAGATGCAATAATAAATACATTAGCAATGAATTAGCTCTGGCTCCTGTTTGTAATGGCAAACACAGAAATGACTGGTCAGAGATTCTATCATTTAAAAAAATGTGCTTTAAGGCCTCAAGCAGATGTGAAAGGTATTTTTTGGCATGCAACAACCTCGATTATAGAAAATGTACTGAGGAAATAAGCTTTTTAACAGTTGAGGTGTTTCATCTGACAGCAGTGGTCCTAGAAGAATGAGGATTTCTACCATATGGTATGAATGTCGTTGGGGATGTGTGAAATCGTGTGATAACTTTACACATGTGAAAAACGCAAGAGCCTATAGGGCTGAGTCAAACAGGCGCATGCAGTGGGATTCATTCCGATCAGCTGTGGTTAACTTTGACTGCTCACTAGAGCTAAAAAAAAAAAAAAAACTCCAGCCCCAAAAATGACTTGGGCAAACTGTCCACACACAGGGCAGTAGCAAGTCTTTGTGGTGCATATCTGAACAGTGAACTGTAAACTGAATAAATATGTTTAAGTGTAGTATTTGTGCAAGTAAACACCATAAACTAACAAACCTTTTAAGAACATTTTTATTAAGTCACCAGAAGTGCCTTCACATGCTGTCAGAATGATCGTTTCCTTGTTAAAAAGTTGGACATGAACGCCCTCTCAAGTCAAAATTTAAATTGTGATGAGCTCGTACTTACAACATGAGAAGTGGGAAGTAGGATATTTCCGATAGCACTCAAAAGGCAGCATTAATACTAAGAATGAAATGAAGTACAATATATAGGCAGGTTATTAGTAGCTAAACCGAACAATTGCTTATTTTAAACATCAAAATGACAAATCAATTCTCTGAAACACAAACAACCTTTCACAAAATCCTTTTGTGTCTTCCTTTTTTATTAATTCAGAATCATGGCCACAGACAGAATTATACATTGAAGTATCCAAAATAATAAAGTTTAGTATATGTTTACAGTCAGGTTTAGATTGTAACAAACGTTCTTCCCTCACATCAACAGCAATCTTCACAAGGGACTGAAATTGAGTTATTTAGTTCAGAACCAAAGGAATGTAAGATCATATCATTGATTTTATAATAGATTCACTTGCATGTTTTCTCCCTATTACAACTGTTATGATTATGATCAGAGACTTAATTCCTTCTTAAACTATATGCTGGTCAGCACTAAAAGCCAATAATCTGAACAGTATACTAAAAAAAAATTGAATTTAAAATATTAACAGGTACGAACAGAAGACAAGCTCGATAATGGACAATAAGAACTTAAAAAAAATGTTGGTGTTTGAAACATGACAGCACACATTGAAACACACTGGACAATCTTAAAGAAAATATATAGTTCACAAATAGTTACATTAATAGTACACAGTAATAAAAAAAAAATTAAACTATTTGAAATCAGATTATTTTTCCTGCAACACAGCCAGACTAAACATTTTCTTATCCTATTAGCCTCTTTGAAACAACTTCCGTGCCACTGAACAGGTATCTACTTTAACACAACACTTGGGCTCAAGATGCATTTGGTTACTCATCCTGCCAATTCACAGCTCTAAATGTCTTAAACAGCTTGAAAAAAACCCGAAAAAAAAAAAAAACACGTACAAATAAAGACACTGCTGGGGAGACTGGGTCAGCTGTGTGTTCTGATCTAAGAACAGTTGACTGCTTCTATCCTTTATACTTCAATTGTCCCATCTACTTTTCTTTCGTTTTGGGGGATCAGGAACTACAAAGCTGTCTTTATGAGTCCCTGACCTCTCACCCCCATCTCGTTCTGACCGTCCCTCTCTGTCCCTATGGCTCCCTTCACCATTTCGGCTATCGCCATGACGTTCTCTTTCACTATAGCGGTCCCTTTCCCTGTAGTGATCACGGTCTCCCCCACTATGCCTGTCACCATGACGATAATGACTTTCTCCATGACGCCCCCTGTCGTCAGCATTCCTATCGCTACGGGACCCCTCTTTTGAAGAAGAGCTAGAGTAAGAGTCTGAAACCGAACTCAGGGAGCCCGCGCTACTGAAGCCGCTCATTTTGGTGCCTGAGCTGAGGGCGGGGGGCGGCGGCATGGAGGGAAATGAGGAGGAGGATGATGGAGAGTAGGACAGGTGGGGTCTGTCAGGCCCCTCAGGTGCTCCTGAAGGCAAAGAACTTAGACTTCCTGCACTGGTCCACCCAGAGGAGCTACTGGACTTTGTGGTAAGTTTAGGAGGAACACCAGATGCCGCCACAAAGTGGTTTTTATACTGAGCCTGAGAGAAAACAAGAGCATGTTTAACAAACTTCATAAATTGGTTCATCCAACTATATACTGAAAAACTTGAGAGAGAGGAGAAAAAAAAGAAAAAAAAAACTCTAGTGAAGAGAATGGGAGAATTCTTTTTTTTGTTGTTTACCTGAAAAGCTTGTTTCAGGGCAGACATACGGTCTCCCATGGCTCCAGTGGAGGGTTTGAAGGCCTCATAGTTACCAAGAGAGGCGCCACTACTACTGCGCTCCTGATAGAAGATGCAATAATAATAAATGCATTAGCAATAAATTAGCTCTGGTTCCTGTTTGTACAGTAACTGCAAACACATGAATAACTAGGTTATATGGAAGAAGGGGGAGGAAAAAAGAAAAAAACTAACTATAATGAACATTTTTTTTTTTTAAATTAATTATAAAAAAATAATTAATTAAATAAATAAATAAATAAATACTAAAATAAAAAAATTAAAGCAAAAGTAATGTCAAACTAACAGTGGATTCAGATCCAAGGCCAGGTCTCTCCCTGTAACCCAGGCCTCCACCACCAATATTCAGCTTCTTCCCTTTGCCTCCCTTAAAGCGGGATTTCCTGAACCAGGGATTCTAAAAAACACACACACAAAAAAATAAAACAGTAAATGCAAAGTTGATGAATAAAATGCAACAAATCATGTACTATGAAAAATGTATATTGTACACAAGATGTTGTTTTACCTGCATTGCCAGGTCCATCAGCTCCTTTGAAACACTCTGATTGGCTCCCTCTAAATTGCGTACCAGGTCACCAGCGAATGATGTGTCTTTAGTGGTGAGCAGAGTGTAAGCTACACCTTTTTCTCCTGCGCGACCTGTCCTACCAATTCGATGTGTGTGTGTGTCGATGTCTCGTGCTACATCGTAGTTCACAACTGTGCGGATAGATGGAATATCCAACCCGCGAGCTGAGAAATGCAAAAGAAAATTAATATTTAATCTATCTAGTTCATCTATCCCGAACAGATGCAGATAGATACTTAAAATAAAATTAAATATCACTAACCAGCAACATCAGTAGCTACCAATACAGGCAGATTCTTCTTCTTAAAGTCAGCAATGACTTTGTTCCTCTCGCTCTGATCCATGTCTCCGTGGAGCAGCCCCAGGCTATAACCTTCCTGATTCAAATTTGTAGCCAGCTCCTCGCAGTTAGCCTTTTTAGTGACAAAAACCAGCACTGATCCAGCAGAGGTAAACTCCACCAGCCTGCGTGTTAGCCAACCCCACTTCTCCTTCCCAGTCTGCAGCACCTCCACTATCTGAGTGACATCTTCATTAGCCTGGGAGGATGAGAAAAGAAGTTTAAATAGACTTATTCAAATACTATGTGCACAAATTCTTCTATAAGAAACAAGGGCTGCACCTCTCCTATGTCCCCCTGGACAACACGGATGGGGTCGACCAAAATATCTCGTGCCAGCTTTTCGATTTTCTTCCGAAATGTAGCACTGAATAACAGAGCTGTGAGAGATCAGAGGTGACGAAGGGCTTATAAGTACAATAAATGAACTGGATGGATTCAAGCTGGAAACTAGTAGAAATGCTTTAAAGCAGATCAATAATATGAATATGAAAGACACTTACTCTGTCGATCAGGTCTGACATGACTGGCAATGGATCTCACTTGGTATTCTGTATAATGCAGATTAAATTTAAGACAAGGGCATCACAATTATACTTTTTTTTTACTTTAAAGGGATAGTTCACACAAAAATACAAAGATTCTACCATCATTTACTCACCCCCATGCTGGTCTGAACCAATTTAATTTTGGCTTTTATATAAACACTGATCAATGCATATACTTAGAGCACATTGAATATGGTAAACGTTTTATGAGTGAGAACCAATGAGGTTTGTTTTGCAAGCACATTAGAGTTTCCATTTACCATATTTAATGTGTTCTATGCATGTGTGCTGATCAATGTTTATATGTGAATAAAAGCCTAAATTCAATCGGTTAACCACATAAGAGATCATGTCTCATTCTGAAGCTTGTTTTGGTGGAATAGACTTCTCAGATTTCATTAAAAAGTTCTTAATTTCTGCTTCAAAGATTAACAATAGTCTTACGGGTTTGGAACAAAATTCTCTTTAATTCAATACTTCGGTGACCAAACAGCGACTTTGAAATGAGCTGCTGTTTTAACTGAGATAAATAAATAAATGGGATAAAAATGAATGATACAAAACAAAACAAAAGTGACATTTCACACATACCAAAGCCCATATCAAACATACGATCAGCTTCATCAAATACCAGGTAGGTAACTCGCTGCAGAGATGTAGCTTTCTTCTTCACATGATCAATCAGACGACCCTGTGTGAAAAGAATGACATCTTTACTTCAAAAGATAAACCAGGGAATACCTCTAGAAAATTGAAAGTTGAATGAGGTTGTGTATTGAAAGGTAAATGCCAGTTTCACAGACAAGGCTTAAGCTAGTCCCAGACTAAAATGCATGTTTGAGCTGTTTTAACTGAAAGCAACTTGCAGTGACATATCTGAAACTATACCAATGCCATTGTTTTGTCTCCAGATCCACACCAGTAATGTTTTTTTTTCTAAGATACTTAAATGTCCTCATTAAACCAAGGCCTAATCCTGGCTTAATCTAAGACATGTTTGTGAAACCAGGCCAAGATGTTCTTACTGGAGTGCAGACAACAATTTCAGCTCCATCCTGTAGAGCTTTGGCTTGTTCCCACATGCTCCCGCCTCCGTACACTGCCACTGAGCGGAGACCATATACCTTCCCGAATCGCTTGCATTCGGCATGGATCTGAACCACAGAGGTAAGCATTGCAAAGTGATTAAAATCTAAAACACACAAAACCTTGATTCATGACCAAGACTACTTCATAAAAAAAAACATGTAATCTTGTGCTCAGTAGTTGTTTTCCATCTCCTTTCACTCATTCATCTCTTACACCTTTCCCTAACTTGAATGAGCTTTATTTCTCACTGACCTGTTGACAGAGCTCTCTGGTGGGGCAGACAATTACAGCAATGGGTCCTTCTCCCGGCTCCAGCTCCTTCTGGTCCATGATGTGCACCAGCATTGGCCAAATAAAAGCTGCTGTCTTTCCACTGCCGGTTTTGGCAATGCCAATCATGTCTCTGCCACTCAAAGATATGGGAACGCCCTAGTGAAACAACACACACATTACTTTAGAGAAAATATCCAATACCAAAAGTTACTACTTTGATGACAGCATTAATGATCAAAGGGTCGTCTGTGGGTGGGTTTGACAGCTCTGAAAAGCTTGTTACCTGGCACTGGATGGGTGTGGGTTGAGTGTACTCCGATTTACGGATCTGGTGCATAAGCTGCTCATCAAATCCAAAGTGGGCAAAACTGGTGGATGGTTTAGGAGGGGCTGCACCTGAAACCTGTACATTTTGAATATGGCTTAACGTTGGTTGAAAGAAAGAGATTGATAATTTGTGTATGTACTTGCGTGTACTGCCACTGACCTTCAGGTTGAGTTTCTGTCTCAGTTCCACCACTCCAGCCCCAGTCAGACTGCTGAGTTCCTCATGCTCAATATAGAAGTTCTTTTCAAAGGGAGGATAGTCAATCTACAAACAGAAGAGGGATAAAAAGGTCATTGTTTACATCTTGTATATACAGTGGCTTTTTGATATATCTAATCTAATAAAGAGATCTAATAGAGATCCAATAAACTACAATGTACTTGCTCATCAATAGTGTGCTGCAGGAATGAATATGGAAACAAGTTAGCAATTTTTAACTTCCAGTTCCATCGTTCTGAAGTCAATGCCTGAAATAAGATTTTACTCTATGACATAAAATACATCAGTTATAACCTCCTTGTATTTTTTTTAAGCTTTTACTTGTCTTGAAAAAGGTGCTTGCCATCAAGTGGCTAAATGGGACTACAGAGACTGTTGGGGGCATTAAATGGCATCATGCCAAACAGGAAAACTCATCTACTCACCAGTCCACTGTACTTTTACAGTCTATTTATTTTATACTCACGTTCTTGCAAACTACTCAAACTTTCCAACTTGTACGTTTTAAATAAAGATTGAAAAAGTTATCTTGAACAAAACATGTAAAAAAACTTTTGTTGGTCACACAAAGCGTATTTTCTGCAATAATCCAAAAGCCAATGAACAAATTCCTAATGGCTTTTGGTTGAGGGAACTTATGCAAACTTATGGCCTACAAAATTACATCATCCCTACAGCACTCTATTTAGGGATGTTAATACAACAACTACATAAGGGAGATAGTAACAGTACCTCTGAATGGTCTATGGGGGGCAGGGGCAAGATAATCTTTTTGGTAGTAGGAGCAATGGGATTTCCATCGCTGTCATAGTCCACTTCTTCCTCCTCTTCCTCTTGGGTCAATCCAGCTGTTGGGTTCTCCGCCATGTAACGGAAATATGCTTCCTGCAAAGAACACAAAACCATGCTTTAGATCTAGACAATCAGGCCTCTATATTTGAATACCAGAAAGTCATCCAAATGGAACTAAATCGAATTCAACTTGTCCAATAAAATATGTAATGCTAAGGAATTGGCCAGAATAACTAATTATGACACAGCAAGTGTTCACCTAGAATTCAAAACCACATATCTGACAGCACTGAAATGGTGTCAATGACATAACACATTTAAACTTATTACTGAGATTTTAACACAGATTCAAATTTCATGTTTCAGTCACAAAATAATCACTCTGACTGTGAATATTTAAAGAAAAAAGATAATGACTGAGAACCTTTGAATCTGTTGAGGAATCAATCAAATCTGATGAGTGCATTTAAAGCCTTAAAGGAACACAGCACATTTTTGGGACTTCAGCTTATTCACTGTATCCCCCAGAGTCAAATAAGTCCATCCATACATACCATTCCCATATCTGTGTGTGCCATAACTCTGTCTGAAGCACCCACCGCAAGCCTAGCTTATCACAAAGACTGGAGGAAAACGGCTCCATCTAGCCTACTGCTCAATAAGTGACAAAATAACTATTTACATGTTGTGATGTGTATAGTTACATTGTGTACCAAGATCGACAGGAAAATGAAAAGTTTTTAACCCCAGTCTGATGCTGTTTTGCAGCCCAAAAGCAATGAACTGGAGCAAGGGATGCCCGAGTGGCAAGCAAGGCTTTGGATTCTGGGACTGGATTGGATTCTCTCTTGTGAGTGGGAGGATAGAGGTTGGCTAGGCTAGGCTAGCGGTGGGTGAGCATGCATGGAGATGAGAATGGTATGTATGGATATATCAAACTCTGGGGGATACGGTGAATAAGCTAAAGTCCCCAAAAGCCGGCGTAATCCTTTAACAAGCTACAGACTCTCTATTGAACCTACTCTATCACCAAAAGCACATTTTACTGGCTCAGTCTATAAACTGATGAGTTTGCGTGTGTGTGTCTATGAATTATATTATATTATATTATATTATATATATGAGTATAACACATGAGTATAACAAATAAAGATAGTAAGAGAGGTGGGGCACAGCCATTGCTGTGGCAAAGATACGATGGCGGTAGTAACGTCAAGAGGGTCACTCACTTGGTCATCTTCTTCTTCAATGTCATCCCGTATACCCCTGGAAGAAACAAGCGGAGAAAAAAAAAACTTCCCTGCGACTCGCTCAATCACCCATGGAAACCCATATTCTACCAATAAATCCCCATTTTCTATTCCCATCCTCTCTGCTATACATATTATCTGGATGAATGGTCTTAAAGGGGTGGTTGATCAGCTTTTTTCAAAGGCTTGATTGTGTTTATGGGGTGCAATCTAACATGTGTTCATGCTTCATTAAAAAAAAAAAAACAGAACTATGAGCACATTACGAAGACTACAGTTAAGAATCATGTTTACACAGAACCATGTGCTACGTAGCCAAACAAGCATGTGGGTAAACACTATAAAAGCTCTAATCAAAGAATAATTTACACTGATCAAATAAACACCAACATACAAAGTTCACTTGTGGATTGAAAAGAAGTTAGTAGGTGTTTGTCGGATAAATTTAAATTAGCAATTCGGTAACTGGCTAACGTCAGTGGAGCCAAACAGCGCTGCTGTATAGAAACTAGTTATGGAATCAACAAAGAATAAAACATACTTACAGGTTGTGGCCCATAAAATACTGATTTTTTTTTTTTTTTAAGTAGGAACTGCTCCATCTTTCAGAACAAGCTTTTTTGCAAATCCTGCATTGAACTCGCATAGGCATGACAACAACACTACCACAGCAAACTTTCCTCTTCTCAACATGGCCTTACCCCCTTTGTTTTGTGTTCCTGGGGGCAGGGTTTATGTCAGTTTCAGGGTTAGTGATGTCACTAACCATGGAGGAATTCGTTGTAGTCCCTACCAGCCATTTGTTGTAGTCCTTAAAAAGCAATTTCTTTAAAAGAAAACATCTCCCTTTGAACTTTGAAGATATTGTTTAAGCTCAAACAGCAACATTACACACTAACTAAAGTTAAAAAAGTCAAATCATGATCAACCACCCCTTTAAAATTATTGCTTTTTTTCTGTGATAATTGCAGAATCTTACTTGGCCAAATGTTTCTCTTTTTCCTTTTCCTCAAGTTTCTTCATGTCCTTTGCTGCTTGATCCTGAATGAGTCAAAAGAGTTAAAAGAACAATAATTAAAGCAAAAAAGCAACAACGTTCACTGCCGGTTCTGACAGAGATCAGTTCGAGAATGCAGCTCTCACCTCCACCTCAGCCATAAAGGCATCAAGGGGGTCATCCTCACTGTCTGAGCCTCCTCCTCCCCCTCCACCTCCAGATTGGAACTGCTTTCTAGTGGGAGAGTTCTCGGCGGGTATATATGGCAGATCTGCACTGCTAGACTCCTCTTCATCATCCTCAAAATAACTAAAAAAAAAGTCACGCATTAAATGTATCAGCCACTTTCATTCATCTAACACTAATTGATTTACTCAATAAGAGACATTAGGCATAGTGACTGTCTCTGTCAACTTTCACTTTCATGAAAGGTGCAACAAAAGCAAAGAAAGTGAATGGTGACTTAAAATCATCTCCTTTTGTGTTCTACATAAAAAGGAAGACATATGGGTTATGGACAACATGAGGGTGCAGATGTTCTTTTTGGGTTGAACAGGGTTTTTCGACTTTTATTTTGGGGTGCAATGTCTTCATAAAAGCGGTCACATTTTAAGTACTTACGCATTCTCCTCGTCGAAATTGGCTCGTTTTGTTCCTATTTTGTAAAAAGACGAAAGCTGTTGATTTTTGCCATATCCACCTGATGGTCCTGCACTTCCAAATGCGGAGTGGGCCTTCGGGGGAACAGGAGGCTCCTCTTTCTTCCCACTCGCAAGAGAGAATCCCCCGAATCCAAAGCCTCGTTTGCCACTCGGGCCTCCCTTGTTCCAGTTCATTGCTGTTGGGCTGAAAAAAATCATCAGACTGGGGTTAAAAACCTTTTGTAAAATAAATAAGAAAATTAATTCATTTCTATTCTTATATGTAACGTTATATAAAACCCCATCAGGCTACTGAAGCTTAACAATTAAAGATTCTGCTCGTAATTATCACTGTTGTTGCCATAGCTTACATTTTTTAGTGTTCGCTTATTTAAAATATCTCTCAATATATTTGATGTCAAACAGCAAGTAGGCGACACTGTCTCGGTATGCTATGCTCATGGCCGGGGAGAGGCCTTGAGCTGTGTTAATGCGGATTGTGATTCGATTACTGATGTGATTCGATGCTAAAGTAGTAATAGATATATTTCTTCACTTTCTGTTTATTTACCTGTCGCTGATACGATGAAAAGAGCGATCTTCTAAAGTGGGTGGACACCTTATTTATCCACAGCGTATTTACCACTTCAGGCTATCCTGCACACTTCTTGGAGATTGTGTTTTACGTCATTTACAATGGACTCGTTTTGTGTGTGAGTAAAATTTACGCGACGCGTTTGGGGTAGAACGTAGAACTCAATGTTGCCAGATCCCAATCTTATTTCAGTGTATGATACTTCACCTTACAGTATGATAATGTATGATAATAATATAATTAATATAAAAAAATTGTTATTTATTTTTTATCTGTTAATTTAGTTGTTTTAGATCTGGTTCTAATGTGTTTAACCTTTCACGCCAGTTTATTGTTGTAAACTGACTGCTTATCCCATTCATATGTTGTGTTAAAATAAATAAATAAATAATAATTCGTAGAATCTTAGTGTATGAATTGAGAAAAGTTTAATTGTTCTGCATACTAGAGAACATACAAAACATACCAAAACCGTCGATTAAACGATTGCACAAAAATGCAATTAAAAATAAATAAATAAATGCAAATATATGATTTCACAAAGATAATTAAAATAGTTTATATATTCTACAAAAGGATAAATTAATAAATCCTTCTTTATTGTGACTATGACAGTTGCGATTAGTCTGTGAACCCTATACTTTGAACACTAAAAACCTGCAGCCCGCAAAAGCTCATACATATACGCAATAATTTTAAAGATATGGCAACATCATTTTTCATTGGCTCTCGAATTTAGACCAATAGGGAGACACGCATCCAACCTTTGGTCCAATAAGAACACGAGGACGCCGAGTCGTCGACGACATTTGTCCAATCACCTGGCGTTCTTTAACACGACCCAGCCCACTGCGAAGAGAAGAAATACGTTACATCTCCCAGTTTTACTGATGCCTGAAAATTGGACTATTTGATCAATAAGACGAACGCGAGTTAACAAAGGGTGAGTTTAACGATTACACTGTAATAGTTACACAAACACATCGGACCTCCGAGCTCTGTTCATCATAATTGAGAGATAATCTTGTCGCTGCTTGGCTAACTGAAAGATACTGAAACTTGAATGCTACATTTGTTTCTAAATGATTTAACGTTGACTTACCATACTTTTTATAAAATAGCGGGTTTGTGTGAGTGAATACACATCTCTTATACTGCTAACTAACTGAGCAAAACCAAAGTAAATATAATATTACAAATACATGTAGTAATCTAGCATTACATCCCATTTGATTTCGAGCACTCTTCTCTTGTACTGCTGAAATGTCTTTATCGATTAATAATTTACCTGCAGACAGTATCAGAGCCGGAGAAAATAATCCGTTTTATGAGTCTTAGCAGCTTCTGTTATATTCTTGCAGCTCTTTACTCTTTATTTGTTTGTGGAAGTATTGCTGCCTGCCATCACCATCTCCAGGATCCATGTCTTTTTTGGTGAGTGATCTTGATTGGGTTAAAATATATGGTGGTCAGAGTGACTTTATTTTTTTAATAGAGATTTTATTTTCATTTAACTTGCATTCATCTCTTGCTTTCTCTCAGCGCTGGGTGTCAGATAAACTTAGTGTGGAAAGCCTGAGGGACCTGGAGTTATTTGGAGGTGAGTTCAATAGTCCGACATCTCATGTCTTTGCTTCTTGTACATGTTTTAGCAAGAGTCACTGTAGCCAGGGTGAGTGTGAAGGCTAGCCCTAGAAACTCAAACCTTTGGCACAAAAAAATAGTTCCTATAATACACCCATATTCCAAGATACTTCAGCAACCTTCAAATGGTCAATTGGCCCATCTTGAAGTCAAGGAGATACACAACTCCCTCATAGTCAGCTATGCAGACACATAGCAAAAGAGAAACTCTACACATGCAGATTACCCATGATCGCTACCAACCAGTACCTTTGCAAAAGCAACAATACAGCTTTTGGCTTGCTGTTTGTTTTGCTTGTGCTTCATTAAAGGTTTTGTGAATTTAATATTGTCAAGCTTTGTGTTTTTTTGTTGTAAATGTCCTGTGATACTGCTCTGTAATGAAAGTGCAGCGTTTGTGTCATTGTGATTGATGATGGCAGTAACGGCCATGTGTCTGTGAGGCTTTTTAATCTCCTTCCTGTGGCGATGTATCTGTATATGTAGGATGACTCTGATGCTGTGTAATTGCTAGGTGTTGACCGATTGCTTCTGTGGTGCAACTGACAGCTGAGTCACTGCAACCGATATGTAGGAGAGGTCTAAGGTGAAGCCGTATGAAATCTGTAAGAGGAGGACTATATGTATTGGTAGATTGTGAGCTTTTTTACTTATAGACTAGTTTAAAGTGAAATCCAGATATAAAAAGGCTTCAGATCTTTTTACTCTTTGATGTCTGTGTCTTTTGACAGCATCAGTATAATCATTCATATTCTCTGCCATTTAGTTGCAATAAATAACAAAATAATATACACAACCATTCAAAAGCTTGGGGTCAGTAAAACGTCTTTTTAAAATAAATTATTACAATTTTTCTGCTAAGATGCGTTAAAATGATAAAAAAGTGACCATCTATTCATCAAAGAATTCTGTAAAAAAAAACACGATCAAGGTTTGCACAAAAATAAACTTTTTTCAACATTAATTATGACATGTTTCTTGAGCAGAAAATCATCGTATTAGAATGATTTATGAGGGATCATGTGACACTGAAGACTTGAGTAATGATGCTGAAAATTCAGCTTTGATATCACAGCAGTATATTACATTTGGAAAATATAAAATAAAAGGAACACTCCACCGTTTTTAGAAATAGGGCTTATTCAACATCTTTCCTAAGTTTAGATATGTGGGCAAACGCATTTTTATTTTAGTTTGGCTGGGTCGTCCCTAGCTTAGCTTAGCATAATGAATGGAATCCTATGTTGCCAGCTAGCATGTCCCGAGTAAAAGTGATAAAAAAATAAAAAATAAACACCTAATTACTTCTTGTGGCCGGCGTATTCACAACGAATACAAATAGCGATGCATATTAAGACTAGGCGATTTCCTAGCCAGATATTATTTTGGGACTATATAAGGGTGAAGCTCAGGCGAAGCACTGCTACTTGGGCGCAGAGATATCACACAACACATGAAATGTATGTAACGGAAGTTGTGGGATTTCATGTGTTGCGTGATATCTCTGCGCCCAAGTAGCAGTGCTTCGCCTGTGCTTCCCCATAATTTATAATCCTATTTCTAAAAAACGGTTGTGTGTTCCTTTAAATAGTAATAATATTTCAAAATTATTATGTTCAAATAAACAGCCTTGGTGAGGGTAGAATAAATGTCTTTCAAGAACATAAAAAAATTGCATAAAACCACTTTATTTTAGTGTCCAGTTCTCACTATGAACTAGTTGCTTATTAGTTAGCATGCATATTACTAAGATATTGGCTGTTTGTTAGTACTTATAAAGCTCATATGAATGCCTTATTCATCCCTTAATCCTACTAATACCTAAACTTAAACTACAAAAACTACCTTACTAACTATTAATAAGCAGTAAATTAGGAGGTTTTTTTTAGGCAAAAGTCATAGTTAATAGTGAAAATGTATTCCTTACTAAAGGTTTACCAAAAATTGTACTGACTCCAAACTTTTGAAAGTAAACTTTTTGAACGTTAGAATGTAGTGGTTCAAAACAATAGCTTAACTGGCATATAAAAATTATTTAAGACTATAAAGATAAAGATGATTTAAGTGGTATATAATTCTCTAGTTTGCTTTTGCTGACATTGGTCTTGTTCAAGAGATTTATTTGAATGCCAAGTGCCTTTGAAATACAGTGGGTACAGAAAGTATTCAGACCCCCTTAAATTTTTTCACTCCGTTATATTGCAGCCAATTGCTAAAATCATTTAAGTTACATTTTTTCTCATTAAAGGGTTACTTCAGCGATTAGCATTAAGCTTTGTATCAGTAGAAACCCGGGAGTATATTCAAATTATCGTACTTTTCTCCCTCATGTGACCCTGAGACGAGATAATTATGAATTTTATTTCTGGAAAAATTCCTCCGATGATGCAAATATCGTCATTTTGCATCATCTGAGGATTTTTTTGGCCAGAGGCTAAAGACTACAGCCAGCAGAGGGCGCTATTTCCACATGTTTTCAACATCGCACTCACAGCACTCGGCTCGCAGAGCTGCGGGGATTCATGTAAACGGAGCGGTGGAGAGCAAAGTGAGTGTTCAACTTTTCAAATTAACTTCCTATGAAAGTTAAGCTTCCAAAGACATGAACTGAACACGCGCCAGACTGATCACGCAGCCGCGAAACCGGCGATTACCTCCGCTCATGTGATGAATGTAATCTGACTCCTGCTGCGCTTGTGCCGTGACACTCAATCGGCTCGGTCACATTATATCGAACAGACACATTCAGTTTTTAATTGTAGTGTCTCTAACTGAACTGATTTTAATGAAAATGAACGCGGTGGGCAAGTGATCCAGTAAACCAGTAGCCGTGCCTAACGTAGGGCGGGCAGCAAAGTGTATTCTGGGAATTGTTGTCTTTCATACCCATGAGACAAAAATACATTTTCTGTGTTTTCTCAGTCTACAAGGCACCAAATTCAAAAATTATTTCACATTTCTATTACATTAATGACCCAGTTTAAATACAGATTCATCTTCCCAGCGCTGAAGTACCCCTTTAATGTATATACAGCACCTCATATTGACAGAAAAACAGAATTGTTGACATTTTTGCAGATTTATTAAAAAAGAAAAACTTAATTATCACATGGCCCTAAGTTTTCAGACCCTTTGCTGTGACACTCATATATTAAACTCAGGTGCTGTCCATTTCTTCTGATCATCCTTGAGATGGTTCTACACCTTCTCTTGAGTCCAGCTGTGTTTGATTACACTGATTGGACTTAATTAGGAAAACCGCACACCTGTCTATATAAGACCTTACAGCTCACTGTGCATGTCAGAGCAAATGAGAATCATGAGGTCAAAGGAACTGCCTGAAGATCTCAGAGACAAGGCACAGATCTGCCCATGGTTACAAAAAAATTCTGCTGCACTTAAGGTTCCTAAGAGCACAGTGGCCTCCATAATCCTTAAATGTAAGATGTTTGGGACGACCAGAAACCTTCCTAGAGCTGGCTGTCCGGCCAAACTGAGCTATCGGGGGAGAAGAGCCTTGGTGAGAGAGGTAAAGAAGAACCCAAAGATCACTGTGGCTGAGCTCCAGAGATACAGTCGGGAGATGGGAGAAAGTTGTAGAAAGTCAACCATCACTGCAGCCCTCCGCCAGTCGGGTCTTTATGCAGCGTGGCCCGACGGAAGCCTCTCCTCAGTGCAAGACACATGAAAGCCTGCATGGAGTTTGCTAAAAAAACACCTGAAGGACTCCAAGGTGGTGAGAAATAAGATTCTCTAGTCTGATGAGAACTTTTTGGCCTTAATTCTAAGCGGTATGTGTGGTGAACCAGGCACTGCTCATCACCTGTCCAATACAGTCCCAACAGTGAAGCATGGTGGTGGCAGCATCATGCTGCGGGGGTGTTTTTCAGCTGCAGGGACAGGACAACTGGTTGCAATCGAGGGAAAGATGAATGCGGGCAAGTACAGGGATATCCTGGACGAAAACCTTCTCCCGAGTGCTCAAGACCTCAGACTGGGCCGAAGGTTCACCTTCCAACAAGACAATGACCCTAAGCACACAGCTAAAATAACAAAGGAGTGGCTTTACAACAACTCTGTGACTGTTCTTGAGTTGCCCAGCCAGAGCCCTGACTTAAACCCAATTGAACATCTCTGGAGAGACCTGAAAATGGCTGTCCACCAACGTTTACCATCCAACCTGACATAACTCGAGAGGATCTGCAAGGAGGAATGGCAGAGGATCCCCAAATCCAGGTGTGAAGACTCATGGCTGTATTAGATCAAAAGGGTGCTTCTACTAAATACTGAGCAAAGGATCTGAATACTTACGACCATGTGATATTTCAGTTTTTCTTTTTTAATAAATCTGCAAAAATGTCAACAATTCTGTGTTTTTCTGTCAATATGGGGTGCTGTGTGTACATTAATGAGAAAAAAAATGAACTTAAACGATTTTAGCAAATGGCTGCAATATAACAGAGTGAAAAATGTAAGGGGGTCTTAATACTTTCCGTACCCACTGTATATGTATATATATATAAACTGTACTGCCACAGTGTCTCGATAGTCTGAATTCTATGTAGTACTAAAGACTATATATATATAGAAATACAGTTCACTCCTTTTACTTATGAAAAGGAGAAACAGCAACACACAATATGGTGGAATACGTCCCACCTTCGAAATAAAAGATTCAGTCATTGCTGCTGTTAGAAGCTCCGGTTCCCATAGAAACCTTAGACTACTTAGGACTGCACTTGTGCATTGGTCTAGCCTGAAAAATACACTTTTTTTTATGCTATTTGAGCATAAGATATAACATTTATGGGGCAGTTCATGTCAGATTTTGTTGATGATTTGAAATATGTTATTTGATTGTGAGTACAGCAAGTGTTTTTTGAGATTTCAGTATTCCCCCAAGTAGATGCCCAAAATATCAGCTTGAAGGCATTGCAAATATGACTGCTGAGTTAACAGACTTTCCTTGAAAGGGACTTTGATGGTACCTATTAAAAATGTATTTCCAATGTTGCCTGTCTATAAAATGGTGTGTAATCCATGCAGGGATTTTTTAGATGTTGCTTTTTCTATATCTGCTTCCATTCATTTTGTTGTTGTCCATAATCGCTGCTTCATGTCTGCTTTAAATATGCAAAATTTTGTTTGCTTTTGGCTGTTATGTCTTCCATGGCAATTAATCACCAAGATAGTTCATTTTAAGAAGAAGGGGAAAAAAAAACTGTTAAAAAAGAAAGTAGATATTAAAGAATGTTTTTCTGATGGTTTATCCTTTTTTGTTGAATTGGGTGCTCAAGTAATATAAATAGAATTGCTGCTTTCTTAAATGATTTTGATAATTTATGCAATATGCTGCGATTCTAGAGATCATAATATATGTGGTGTCAATTTTGACGACAATTAAAATAATTGACAGATACTGTCTTTCTTAAATTTATGTTAGAATCTTTAATATGTTTCATTGTTAGGAAAAGGGAGTTGGGCAATCTAATAAATAGGTATCAATGATATTCTTAAATTTTATACCAAATATCTTTTGGAATTGATTCAATCAAAAAGGATGTAGACCTTTTCGATTGGCAGGATGTTGTTGATAATAAGCTAATAATGAGGGTCTCAGAATAAATTTGTTCTAGATGTTTCTTAAATTTTTGAGAAGCACTTTAAAGGCAGATTGTTTGTTTGTATGTGTGTCTTTTGCGTCATTTACATGGTTTCTCTACGCCAGAGCAAACTCAGGCAAGCCCACTAAGGAAAGTAAGTGTGGAATATCTTCCTGCTTTTCCATCCGCCTGTTGGTGTGTGGATGAGCATGTGAGCTGGTGTGTGCTTGTGTAAATGTAAGATTAATGGTGCGTGTGCGCTCAGATGAATACATCCCCCCCCCCTGTGCTCCTGTGTTTGCATGCATGCACTCATCGTGCTGCTGTGACACTCATACCTCACACCCGCTCAGAGGTACAGAAGAGGGAAGTGCTCATATTTTAATGAGGAAAAGGAAAATTATGGCCCAAGAAACTCACTGGGGTCACTAGGGGTTTATTATTGTAAAGAGTTCTTGATAAACAAAAGGGAAGCAAAGACTTGGGGTATAAATATAAGTATTGATACTATTTATATTTAAATAATAATAAATATTAATAGGTTCACTTCTGTTTAAACATTTGGGGCTGGTACAATTATTACAAATGTTTTATACTTTTTAAAAGAAGAGCTCACAGGCTGATTTTATTTGATCAGAAACAGTGACACGGGAATCACAAAAAAAATGTGATTGTAATATATCTTTTCTTAAATATATACATGCATGTGTGTTTTTTTTTATATATAGGCCTACATTATACACAGTACTCACACATATTAAGTAAATACAAACTTTTATTTTGGATTGCGATTAATCGATTTCACTGCACTATTTAAAATGTAATTTTATTCCTTTGATGGCAATTTTGAGCATCATTACTTCAGCCTTCATTGATCCTTCAGAAATCATTCTAATATGATGAATTGATGCACCAATGTTGAAGTATTTTGGATATACTATTGGAAACCATGAATTTATATAGTAAGTTCCAAAGAATTGCATTTATTTGAGCCATTATAAACACATTTACTGTCACTTATGAACAATGTACCATTGCTGAATAAAAGTATTAATTACTTTTAAAATATACTTAATTTCTAAGTCATGTGGTAGCCTAAGGGATGAGTACATACTGTTTGCACTTTTGGGTGAGCTGTCCCTTTAATGGAGGATATTTTAATGAATTGCTTCTTTAGCTAATAATGATTAGCAGTCTAATTTAATAGATAATTAAGAATGTAAAGGGTTAGTCTGTGATTTGTGTATTGTTGTTTACTGCTATTGTACTTTCACCTCATAAATTGACACATTGTGAATCAGTGGGACTTATTCTGCATTACCGTTCATTAATGCAATTTAAGACATCTGTCTTACGAAATTCACTCATAAGACTTGTCACAAAGAACGAACCGACACCAGGAATAATGATAATGTTGACATTGTTCACCCAAGCATGTGAAGTGGGATGATGCTCATTGTGTTAATGCAACACATGGAGTCATCCTGTCAAAGCCTGGGCTTGCTGCACTGTTCACTGAAATAGTCCTTCAAACACATCAATGGGCATACAATGATTTGTTTTATGAATTGCCATAGACCTGCATGATCTCCACTGACAAAAACTCTCATCATATTTGAGAGGATGTTATTGTTAATATTATTTGAGAGTTCAATGGCAGTGCTAATGGAAACTAACGTTAGAAAAAAAAGTACTTGGTCTTAATGGGATCATGTATATCTATGACCAAATTCAGCAGTGTATTGGACAGTTTATTTGATGCTTATAACATGCTTTTGCAAATATGCAGAGTTTTGTGAGGCCATTCCTGCTGCAGTTTCAACTTCTCGCCTCGCCTCGTTCTGAGTTTCAGAACAGTTGGACTGAATCTTTAATTAGCCATAATCTGCCATTTCTCAGTACTTGATCTGTATGATTCTCTGAAGAGCTTTGCAATGGCTGGGATTTATCAGTGTATGTGCAATAAAAACCCTTCCCCTCTTCAAAACCAGGTTGGTTTGTGCTGTTATCTTTGATTGTTAATGTGTGTACTTGAAATGTTTTCTAATTCACTGAAACTGACATTGAAGGTCATAGTATTTTTGGTTGACATCGCAAAATACTATGATGCTTTTGAAGTAAAGCTAACATGCACTTAAAATGTTTGCAACCCAAACACTGCTTGCACGGTGACACAAATCCTGTCAGAAACACTAAAGGTTGATGCTGGATCACATTCAAAAGTCTTTTATGTTTCAATATATTGTCTTCCAAACTCCCTACAACATCTGTGAATGCACAGTCAAGTAAAAAAAACACTTAAACAAAATGTCTCCACATTCATAAACTAAATAGCATCTGCAAACAAATAATGCTAGACCTTTATCTAGAGATCTTTAACTTTTTGCTGTGATTTTCAACAAACTGATCCTAAGGTCATTGTAGTGGATATAAATATTCACACAGGTACACCAGCAGAGGAAGCACATGTGTACACTGAAGTTCAAACGTTTGGAGTTTGTTTTTCTTTTCTTTTTGAAAGAAGTCTCTTATGCTCACCAAAGCTGTATTTATTGGATTCAAATTACTGTAAAAAGAGTAATATTGTGAAATTCTATTATGTATGCTAAAAAAATAGTGTTGATTGGGCTGTACTAGGAATGCTGAATTGGGATCTGAATTGCTTCTCAATCCACTTCATAGTTTCTCAATATTTAGTGGGTCAAGGCCCATACTAATGCCTGAGTTTGTGTTCACAATAAACTGTCTGACATCAGGAAGGTGATCGAGACACAGCCATATTCAGTTTGCAGTTTGCACTTTGTTTATTTAGCCCCACCCCCAGTGGCATAACACTGTAGAGGTTGTAAGTACATTTGTGGGCCAGAGTGTGTTGCTTCATTTGACTAATGACTCTTTTTATTAACTCAGGCCCATGAGGACAGTCAAGAGTCTCTGAGCCCTCTCCCACGCAGGGACAACATGGGAAGCTTTCTTCCAGACAACAGTGCCTATGAGCTGCGCACTGTCGTAGGTGAGACCAAGACTGCACATCACTAGTATAGACCTCTCTGTGAGGTTCTCGGCGATCGTCTGTGATTCCTACAGCTGATAAGTGTGTGTCTGTGCTTGTGCAGGTCGAGGTTTGGAGGACTTGATGACAGTGAATCTGGCCAGGTACAAACCTACAGGGGAGCATGTGGCCATCCGGCGTATTGACCTGGATTCTTGTACTAATGACATGGTCAATTACTTACAGGTCAGTAGGAAGTGACCGCATGGCTTCTCTCAGAATATACTACAGATGGAAATTTTTAGTAATTTTGTATTTATTTAATTATGAATAATTAATTAAATTAATATTTAGTTGTTTTCACAAACCTCACATCACCTATTACTAAATGAGTTTCAAAATAATAAAGGGCAATAAACATTCATAAGAGTATGTGTGTGTGTGTATGTATATGTGTGTATGTGTGTATATATGTATGTGTGTATATGTGTATATATGTATATGTGTATATATATATACATTTTGTCTACTCATTTTGCCTACTCTGAGCTCGATTGCTATGTCTGAGGTAAACCACACCCTCCTCATTACACTACGGACAAAGAAATGTAAAAATAAATAAATGTTGAAATACATAAATGTAAAAATGAATAAATGTGGAAATAAATAAAAGTAGAAATGAATAAATCTATAACTAAATAAATGAATAAATAAATTTGGAAAAAAAATTATATATACATAAATAAGGAAGTAAGGAACTTTTTTTGTGCTTTTCTATGTATATTTATTTATATACAGTGGGTACAGAAAGTATTCAGACCCCCTTAAATGTTTCACTCTTTGTTATATTGCAACCATTTAATAAAATTAAGTTCTTTTTTTTTCCTCATTAATGTACACATAGCACCCCATATTGACAGAAAAACACAGAATTGTTGACATTTTTGCAGATTTATTAAAAAAGAAAAACTGAAATATCACATGGTCCTAAGTATTCAGACCCTTTGCTGTGACACTCATATATTAAACTCAGGTGCAGTCCATTTCTTCTGATCATCCTTGAGATGGTTCTACACCTTCATTTGAGTCCAGCTGTGTTTGATTACACTGATTGGACTTAATTAGGAAAACCGCACACCTGTCTATATAAGACCTTACAGCTCTCAGTGCATGTCAGAGCAAATGAGAATCATGAGGTCAAAGGAACTGCCTGAAGATCTCAGAGACAAGGCACAGATCTGGCCAAGGTTACAAAAAAAAAAATTCTGCTGCACTTAAGGTTCCTAAGAGCACAGTGGCCTCCATAATCCTTAAATGGAAGACGTTTGGGACGACCAGAACCCTTCCTAGAGCTGGCCGTCCGGCCAAACTGAGCTATCGGGGGAGAAGAGCCTTGGTGAGAGAGATAAAGAAGAACCCAAAGATCACTGTGGCTGAGCTTTCAGAGCTGCAGTCGGGAGATGGAAGAAAGTTGTAGAAAGTCAACCATCACTGCAGCCCTCCGCCAGTCGGGTCTTTATGCAGCGTGGCCTCTCCTCAGTGCAAGACACATGAAAGCCTGCATGGAGTTTGCTAAAAAAACACCTGAAGGACTCCAAGATGGTAAGAAATAAGATTCTCTGGTTTGATGAGAACTTTTTGGCCTTAATTCTAAGCGGTATGTGTGGAGAACCAGGCACTGCTCATCACCTGTCCAATACAGTCCCAACAGTGAAGCATGGTGGTGGCAGCATCATGCTGCGAGGGTGTTTTTCAGCTGCAGGGACAGGCCGACTGGTTGCAATCGAGGGAAATGCGAATGCTGCCAAGTACTCAAGACCTCAGACTGGGCCGGCGGTTCACCTTCCAACAAGACAATGACCCTAAGCACACAGCAAAAAAAATGAAGGAGTGGCTTCACAACAACTGTAACTGTTCTTGAATTGCCCAGCCAGAGCCTTGACTTAAACCCAATTGAGCATCTCTGGAGAGACCTGAAAATGGCTGTCCACCAACGTTTACCATCCAACCTGAGAAAGCGGGAGAGGATCTGCAAGGAGGAATGGCAGAGGATCCCCAAATCCAGGTGTGAAAAGCTTGTTACATCTTTCCCAAAAAGACTCATGGCTGTATTAGATCAAAAGGGTGCTTCTACTAAATACTGGGCAAAGGGTCTGAATACTTAGGACCATGTGATCTTTCAGTTTTCTTATTTTAATAAATCTTCAAAAATGTCAACAAGTCAATATGGGGTGCTGTGTGTACATTAATGAGAAAAAAATGAACTTATTTTAGCAAATGGCTGCAATATAACAAAGAGTTACAAATTTAAGGGGGTCTGAATACTTCCCGTACCCACTGTATTTATTTATTTTTGCTTTTTTTACATTTCTTTGTATATTTTGTTTATATCTTTATTTATTTTTATTTACGTTTATTTCCTAATACTGCCTTGGCCACCCATGTGAGCTTGACCCCACAAGAGCTGCAGTTTTGAAGATGCTGTGACCCAGTCATCTAGCCATCACAATTTTGCCCTTGCCAAACTTGCTCAAATCCTTACTCTTGCCCATTTTTCCTGCTTCTAACACATCAGCTTTGAGGACAAAATGTTCACTTGCTGCCTAATATATCTCACCCTCTAACAGCTGCTGTGATTAAGAGATAATCAGTGTTCTTCACTTCACCTAATCTTAATAGATTTAGTTAATAACATTTTCAATTTGTATTTCAAAAATCATTTTGCTACGTTTGAGTAGTGAACAAGAACAAACAAATACTTAAAGTGCCACTATTATGGATTTTTGAAAAGTACCTTTCATGTAGTGTGTAACATAGTTCTAAGTGAATGAAAACATCCTGCAAAGTTTTAAATCTGAAAGTGCACTGTATATAAAGTTATTGTCTCTCAAAACTAATCGTAAGCTGCTCCATTGTGATGTCAAGATGAAACATTAGCTTATTGCCCGTGCACTTATAGCCACCAGGGAGAACTTGAACCACCTCAAACACTGCAGCTGATTCCTCTGGATACTGGATAGCATCATGTCAAGAAGACGCTGTGCTCTACAGTGTTTATTGTGTTTCATATTTTGAACTTCTGATTGAGGCTGTGCACGACCTCCTAATTAAACTCCATTCCACATCCATCGAGTCATTTGAGAATCATTGAATATTGTGGTGATGTGCAGTGTATATTATGAGAAAATTTGACCTTTGATGCATGTAAACCTGTTGTTGGAGACGTCCAAAACTAAATTAGGAAACTTTGAAATGACATAATAGGGCCACTTTAAATGACTATAGTCATGTAAATTGATAGTATATACAGTATACATAGGCATTGCAACCACTTTCTATTTATTTTTCCATAGGGAGAACTCCATGTCTCTAAGCTGTTCCACCACCCCTGTATCCTCCCATACAAGAGTGTCTTCATTGCTGAGAATGAACTGTGGGTGATCACACCCTTCATGGCCTACGGTTAGCTGCATGCACAATATCAAGTCTGAGCTGCTTATAGTACCAGTTGAAAATGTTTTGTTCTTAACATTCTTTTGTGTTTCTCTTCTTTATCAGGATCAGCACGAGACTTGATCTGCACACATTTTGCTGATGGTTTGAGTGAGCAGACAATTGCCTACATCCTGCTGGGTGTGCTGAGAGCGCTGGAGTACATACATCAGATGGGCTACGTTCACCGGTGAGGAACACATGTACACTCATGATTATTTATTATTTTTATTAGTCAAACAGGTTAATATATCAACCACCACACCAGACTGTTGGTCTCATGCTTTTAATGTAGGTGCTACAAGAATACTTTTTAAATAATTTTAATCTGTGTCTGTAGGAGTGTGAAGTCAAGCCACATCCTGATTGCAGCAGATGGGCAGGTGTATCTGTCCGGTCTTAGGAGTATCTTCAGCTTGATCCGTCACGGTCAGAGAGCACGTGTTGTACATGATTTTCCCCAGTACAGTGTTAAAGTACTACCGTGGCTCAGTCCAGAGGTTCTGCAGCAGGTATGTTTCATATACTGTACAATCTAAATTTTGGGGTTAGTGTACCGATCAGGCATAACGTTATGACCACTGACAGGTGAAGTGGCACCAGGCACCAGGATGCACTATGGGTAGAAGGCAAGCCGGTGGAGGCAGTGTGATGCTTTAGGGCAATGTTCAAGATTAATTTTTTCTGACAGTTTAACTCTTGAGTTTCACTCAAGACAAGTTCACATACATACATACATACATACATACATACATACATACATACATACATACATACATACATACATATTATATTTATACAGACACACACACACACACACACACACACACACACACACACACACACACACACACATGTTTGTTTTTGTGAAATGTAAGGACATTCCATAAGCGTAATGGTTTTTATACCATACAAAGCGTATTTTCTATCCCCTACACTGCCCCTGCCCCTAAACCTACCCATCACAGGAGACTGCGCAGTTTACTTTCTGTGAAAAAAACCTCATCCTGTGTGATTTATAAGCATTTTGAAAAGTGAGGACATGGGGAACGTCCTCATATTTCACCCTCTTTTTGTAATACCTATGTCATACCCATGTCATTATACACATTTGTGTCCTGATATTTCACACACACACACACACACACACACACACACACACACACACACACACATATACACACACACACATACACATATATATATGAAATTAACAGAATAGTTTTATTCAGCAAGCATGCATTACATTTATTAAAGGGGACTGTAAATGACTGATAATGACAATACATGTTTATTGAGCACCAAATCAACACATTAGAATGCACTGATATACTTATAGATATAATTACAAATGTATTAGTTTTTATTATATTATTGATCAAGTAAATGCAGGTGAGCATATAATTGAGGTTGTTTTTTTACTGGCCTCAAACCTTTGAACAGTAGTGCATACTGTACTTAGAATACATCAGAAATTAGCAAATGGCATTTGATTACACCTGTATTAATCTGTACACATGACAGAATCTTCAGGGATATGACTTCCGCTCAGACATTTACAGTTTGGGCATCACTGCATGTGAGCTAGCTAATGGACACGTGCCCTTCAAAGACATGCCAGCTACGCAGGTAAGGCAAACACTTGCTTTATCTATCTTTTTAACTTCCATTTAGCTTCATAAATTGTCTCTTTGTTTGTGTCAGATGTTGTTAGAGAAGTTGAATGGTACAGTCCCCTGCCTGCTGGACACCACCACCATCCCCCCTGAAGAACTGAGCATGAAACCATCTCGCTCAGGGGCCGACTCTGGTATCTGCGAGGGCCCCGGTGCCAGTGGAGCTCGCCACACTAACGGAGAGCCCTCATCCTCCTCTGCGGGAAACCCATACAGCCGGACCTTCAGCTCTTACTTTCATGCCTTTGTGGAACTTTGTCTGCAGAGAGATCCCGAGAAAAGGTCAATATAAAACGTAACTGCTTCTCAAAATTCTGTCATGATTGACCATCATATCATTCCACACCGGTATGGTTTCCTTTTTTTCTGTGGAACAGAAAAAGAGAATATTTCAGGAATGGACTGAACACTCTTTTCTTTTTAATAAAAGTGAAAGGGGGTCCAGGAGGTTGATCTCCAAATTAATAAACTTAAGAACGTTTCTCTTAAGTAAATGATTGTAAAAAAACTTTACGTAAGGTCTCATTTCTTAGGATTAGTTAAAATGAACTATGAGCAATGTATTTTTACAGCATTTAATAATCTTTGTTAATGTTATTTAATAAATATACATTTGTTCATTGTTTAGTTGCATTAACTAATGTTAAAGATTAACATTATCTGAGGAACAGTACAAATATTGTCATTTACTTACCATCATGAAGAATATACAGGTCCTTCTCAAAAAGTAGCATATTGTGATAAAAGTTCATTATTTTCCATAATGTAATGATAAAATTAACATTTCATATATTTTAGATTCATTGCACACCAACTGAAATATTTCAGGTCTTTTATTGTTTTAATACTGATGATTTTGACATACAGCTCATGAAAAACCAAAATTCCTATCTCAAAAAATTATCATATTTCATCCGACCAATAAAAGAAAAGTATTTTTTTTTTACAAAAAAAGTCAACCTTCAAATAAATATGTTCAGTTATGCACTCAATACTTGGTCGGGAATCCTTTTGCAGAAATGACTGCTTCAATGCGGCATGGCATGGAGGCAATCAGCCTGTGGCACTGCTGAGGTGTTATGGAGGCCCAGGATGCTTCGATAGCGGCCTTAAGCTCATCCAGAGTGTTGGGTCTTACGTCTCTCAACTTTCTCTTCACAATATCCCACAGATTCTCTATGGGGTTCAGGTCAGGAGAGTTGGCAGCCCAATTGAGCACAGTAATACCATGGTCAGTAAACCATTTACCAGTGGTTTTGGCACTGTGAGCAGGTGCCAGGTCGTGCTGAAAAACAAAATCTTCATCTCCATAAAGCTTTTCAGCAGATGGAAGCATGAAGTGCTCCAAAATCTCCTGATAGCTAGCTGCATTGACCCTGCCCTTGATAAAACACAGTGGACCAACACCAGCAGCTGACATGGCACCCCAGACCATCACTGACTGTGGGTACTTGACACTGGACTTCAGGCATTTTGGCATTTCCTTCTCCCCAGTCTTCCTCCAGACTCTAGCACCTTGATTTCGAATGACATGCAAAATTTGAGCGACAGTCCAGTGCTGCTTCTCTGTAGCCCAGGTCAGGCGCTTCTGCCGCTGTTTCTGGTTCAAAAGTGGCTTGACCTGGGAATGGCACCTGTAGCCCATTTCCTGCACACGCCTGTGCACGGTGGCTCTGGATGTTTCTACTCCAGACTCAGTCCACTGCTTCCGCAGGTCCCCCAAGGTCTGGAATCGGTCCTTCTCCACAATCTTCCTCAGGGTCCGGTCACCTCTTCTCGTTGTGCAGCGTTTTTGCCACACTTTTCCTTCCCACAGACTTCCCACTGAGGTGCCTTGATACAGCACTCTGGGAACAGCCTATTCGTTCAGAAATGTCTTTCTGTGTCTTACCCTCTCGCTTGAGGGTGTCAATGATGGCCTTCTGGACAGCAGTCAGGTCGGCAGTCTTACCCATGATTGCGGTTTTGAGTAATGAACCAGGCTGGGAGTTTTTAAAAGCCTCAGGAATCTTTTGCAGGTGTTTAGAGTTAATTAGTTGATTCAGATGATTAGGTTAATGGCTCGTTTAGAGAACCTTTTCATGATATGCTAATTTTTTGAGATGGGAATTTTGGGTTTTCATGAGCTGTATGCCAAAATCATCAGTATTAAAACAATAAAAGACCTGAAATATTTCAGCAATGAATCTAAAATATATGAAAGTTTGATTTTTATCATTACATTATGGAAAATAATGAACTTTTATCACAATATGATAATTTTTTGAGAAGGACCTGTATCATGAAGAAAATAGTTGATGGGCCTTATTGACTTCCGCTATGGAAAGTTATTAAACTATCCCCGCTATGGGTGAACCATCCCTTTAACAGATAAAACTTTTGATTTTTAAAAATGTATTAGTAAATGTAATAATAAATAAATGCTGTTGAAGTGTGGTTCATATATTTAGTTCATGTTAACTAATGTTAACAATGAAACCTTATTGTAAAGTGTTACCAAGTCTGTTAGACTTTTGTGGTGCAATAAATAGATTGAAATTGATGTTATGTCTTACCACAGACCTTCTGCCAGCTCTCTGATAGGCCATTCCTTCTTCAAACAAGTGAGCTTTACCTTCTTCTTTGCAAATACCTGCTATATTCATTCAAATTTAAACACAAAGTGGTTGCTCACTTGTTTTATTGTGGTCAATGTAACATTTCAGATAAAGCGAAGACCATCCGAGGCTCTTCCTGAGCTCCTGCGTCCAGTTTCTCCAATCAGCAGTCTTGACTGCATGCAACCTCAGGATTCGCCCACTGGACTAGCTAGTCTGGAGTCTGATCTCAGCAACCTGGATGTGGATGACTGGGATTTTTGACATTAAACAGATGAGAGATGGAGGGACGATGTATTGGATGGAAAGGTGTGATTTACCATAGGACTCTTAATGAGATATTGAGAAATGTGGAAGATTTTGTTTTGTCGTTTTTCTTTTTAGTGTGAAGGGAGAAAAAGGGAAGGCCTGTGCTATGTGAATGTGATAGACATTACAAATAGCTTAAAAGAAGCTACAAGAGACTCTGGAACGTTTCTAGGTTGTCTTTGTGATTTGTGTATGTCAATGAAACTATAAGGAGAGACTGTAAGAAGAGAAATGAAAAGCCAGCAGCCACATAGCCTTGCTAATGCATTCAGAAGCATGAACTGGAGCCTGAGGCATGCACTGCGCACCCTTGCCTACCTTTTAGTTACGCTTACAGACTGGCCATGTGACAATGGTGATCACTTCAGGCTACTGAAACGTGTTCTATGCGTTTCAACTGAACTAATGACACTCTATGAATGTCTACCAGCTTACAGCAACACAGGTTCACAATTGAATAGCCATGTATCCTAGCATATTGATCCAGTCAAGCATAAAGAGCTGTCTGTAAAGTCAAACTCATCATGGCACTGTCCAATTTATAGATGGATTATGGGGAAAAATAATATGCTAGAGGACACGTTATCTGGTGCAGTTATTAGTTTAAAAATATTAGTTTGGTTGTATTTTCCCTAAGATTAATTTCTGTTCTTGGCATGCGTTACAGAAGGAAGTACTTCAATGAGCCGTCTGTGTATTTTCAGCATATTTACATCTTGGTCAAATGGAATAAATGTTGCCGTTGATGTTGTTTGCTGTTTTTATATACAGCTTATTTTGAAAAACAGCTGCAATAGTGATTTCTCAACATACTAAACAGTTTATAATAGGGATGCATTGACATGAAAATAGTTATACATTAATTTGTAAAATTTTAATGTTTTGACCGACAACTGATAAATGGTGGATATTAAAATTGTATACTATTTTGCCAAATATATTAAAATTTAAAATACATCAGTCATTTTAAATTGTAGGCATTTAAAGCTGCAGTCTGTATTTTTTTGCGCTCTAGTGGTTAATAAAGAGAACTGCATGCGTCTTTTGGAAGAACATTTCAGCCGGAGCTACTTCTCTCTGTTTATGTCTATGACAATAAACTGTGCTCCTCCGCAGTCGGTTCCTACCAGACCAGTCTGAAATAGTCCTGATATAAACGCTTATTATATGTGTACCATAATGATTCAGGGTAAGACAAAAACACTGTTTGGAAAATGGATTCGTGTTGTACATTCTCATTATATAATTTTTGTAAATGTTCAACGCACACAAAAAAGAAGTTACAGACAGCAGCTTTAAGCGTTAAGCAACATTAACGTGTACAGCATGAAAAATCGATATTCCTTTTGAGATTTGTTTATTAGTAGTGAAACTTTGTCATCAACGAACAACACTCACTTAACCCGAATGTAAAAATAGGGTAAATGAGTATGAATAATTAAATGTTTAATATTGACTGATACTGATAATTTAAAAAGCCTGTCTAAAGTCTTCTTCACACCAAGAAAGATAGAAAACTATGTTTACTTTATTGTCGTCCTCACTCACGATAGCTCAATGATGGTGGATTCTGATTGGTTGTTGAATGTTTTTATCATTCATAAGCTAGAAAACAAACATTATTGCAATGATATTGTGCGTCATTACCATTATAGTGGTGGTGTGGACTTCACTTTTCAAATAATTAGAACAGTTATTAAATCTTTAACTGAAGTTATCTTCTTTGGTGTGAAATATTGGCCAATAATACAGTGCATCTCTAGTGAATGACGTTCAGATTGTCGAGTCTCATCCTGGGAGATTTCTGAAAATGAAGGAAAGAATCGCCAAAGAAAAAGTTCTACAAAAGAGTGCATGTTTATTTCAAAGGTTCTGAAAATTTACAACACAACTGGAAATCAGAAGGGAGGAGGCTGTATTTTGCTAGTCATCCTCATCTGAGGGAGGCTGGTCAGCATCTGCCTGCTGTTTCTGCATCTTAGCCATGAGCTCTGGAGAAAAAAATACACCAAAAATGACTTCCTTGTTCTCCATATATATTATATATGACATTAGTGAGTGATTTTATCATGGCTCCAAGAGTGTCTGATCAATTGACCAAAGCTTGTCTAATCATTTGTGATTAATGGAAAAGATAAGCACCTTTAGCCGGGTTGAAGACACCATTGGTCTGCTGGTTACAAACATAGCAGCGCTTGGACTTGCGGTAGTGCTGGAGAGCACAGGTCTCGCAGAAGTAGTGCCGGCACCTGGAAAACAAAGAAATTATACTTTTAAATTGAGAATGACATATTAGATCTGCAGTCAAATATGTGGCTACAACATGCAAACACAAATGTCCAAAAAATGTAGATATGATGTACATGTAAAGCATCATAATTTGGATTTATGCTGTGGTGGTAAGAGTGGGGAACAGATTTTGCAATTCAAACTAGCCATGGCTTTGATGTAGCACTTACTTTGTAATAATAGGGTTCTTAAAGGACTCTCTACAAATGAAACACTTGAAAGGAAGATCTTCCTCATCACTGCTCACTTCATAGTTCTCATCATCTGTGAGATAAACAATACGTCAGAAAACAGAACAAAATAAGCTAAATGTTTTCAAAGACCTGTACCTAAAGATGGCTAACCGTTTGCCCCATATCTTCCTTCTTCAAGCTCTCGCTCAATCTGCCAGCCGTGCTTGTAGTCCGAGCGGTCATGCAGAAATTTACAGCTGTCTGAGGATTAAAAAAATGACATGTTTGTTCCTGCAATGCCATAGGTGTTAACATGAACCTCAAAAGAAAAGCAAGAATAGAGAGGAAACCTGTGGCTTACTAACCTCCAAACCCACAGAACCCTGTCTCTTTATAGTCTTTACAAATGTCAGGCTGGTAATCCCAACGGACTGTTGCCCTGAGGTGCTCAGGGGCTCTGATTGGTCCTTTCCTATCACATACAAGACATTGTGGATCAGTTAGAAGTTGTGTGTCTTACATATTTAGTCACAGCAAACAGGACCAGTATTTGACCAACATTTCTACTGACTTACCTGACCATACCAGAGGAGGCATTGCCCATGGTGGAATCTTTGGGTTTAATGAATTTGTGGTAGTTGTTGATGCCACGATAAATTTTATCGTCTTCTTTACCAGACAACTCCTATGAATAAAATACAGACCTTAAGAGATTGTGCCAAAAGAGATTTTGGCCACCCAAACAATATCATGTATCTTAAAAGTCAGCATGAAATTAAAATTCACCATCTATTATCTTAATGATCTTCCTGTAAACGATTCACGATTGCATACGTTTCATTTTTTTCACCTCATCATTTTTATTAAACTGTCATAACTCAAGCTTTCTGTGAAACAACATACTTCTCTCTGGTGGCATGCTGGACTTCTCTAATCATTTAGTCTGCTTAAAACCCTGCCCCTTCCTTATCCCACCGCAAGCATTCAATCAACCAACCAACCAACCAACCGATGGATAGAATCAAGCCTATGCCTTTTTTTCTTTTTCGGTTTCATTCAGTCGGACATTAAATTACAGAAGAAAGAGACGAAGAATGTCTGTGCATTTTGTTCCTCACACATTTTTTCCATTACTGTATAATTTGAGGAATTTAACACACAAGTTGTTTATAATACTTTTATTGATCATTTTGTCTTATGTTAATTTCAGTTTTAGAGAAACATAAACATCCTGCCTAATATCTCCTTCGGTTTTCAACACAAGAAGAACGTATTGAAACTATGAGGGCGAGTAGATGATGTCAAAAGTATCCCTTTTGAAACAAGTTCCTCATAAAATCTGTTTATTGAGAGATTGATTACACTTGTTATTATAGGCCATAGAGGCTATTTTTCTAAAATACAGGTGCTGGTCATATAATTAGAATATCATCAAAAAGTTGATTTATTTCACTAATTCCATTCAAAAAGTGAAACTTGTAAATTATATTCATTCATTACACACAGGCTTTTATATTTCAAAATGTGTATTTCTTTTAATTTTGATGATTATAACTGACAACTAAGGAAAATCCCAAATATTAGAATATTACTTAAAACCAATACAAAGAAAGGATTTTTAGAAATCTTGGCCAACTGAAAAGTATGAGCATGTACAGCACTCAATACTTAGCTGTGGCTCCTTTTGCCTGAATTACTGCAGCAATGCGGCGTGGCATGGAGTCGATCAGTGGCACTGCTCAGGTGTTATGAGAGACCAGGTTGCTCTGATAGTGGCATTCAGCTCTTCTGCATTGTTGGGTCTGGCATATCGCATCTTCCTCTTTACAATACTCCATTGATTTTCTATGGGATTAAGGTCAGGGAGTTTGCTGGCCAATTAAGAACAGGGATACGATGGTTCTTAAACTAGGTACTGGCTGCTTTGGCACTGTGTGCTGGTGCCAAGTCCTATTGGAAAATGAAATCTGAATCTCCATAAAGTTGGTCAGCAGCAGGAAGCATTAAGTGCTCTAAAACTTCCTGGTATACGGCTGCGTTGACCTTGGACCTCAGAAAACACAGTGGACCAACACCAGCAGATGACATGGCACCGCAAACCATCATTGACTGTGGAAACTTTACACTGGACCTCAAGCAACGTGGATTGTGTGCCTCTCCTCTCTTCCTCCAGACTCTGGGACCCTGATTCCCAAAGGAAATGCAAAATTGACTTTAATCAGAGAACATAACTTTGGACCAATCAGCAGCAGTCCAGTCCTTTTTGTCTTTAGCTCAGGTGAGATGCTTCTGATGCTGTCTGTTGTTCAAGAGTGGCTTGACACAAGGAATGCAACAGCTGAAACCCATGTCTTGCATATGTCTGTGCGCAGTGGTTCTTGAAGCACTGACTCCAGCTGCAGTCTACTCTTTGGAATCTCCCCCACATTTTTGAACGGGTTTTGTTTCACAATCCTCTCCAGGGTGCGGTTATCCCTATTGCTTGTACACTTTTTTTTTACCACATCTTTTCCTTCCCTTCGCCTCTCTATTAATGTACTTAGACAAAGAGCTCTGTGAACAGCCAGCCTCTTTTGCAATGTCCTTTTGTGTCTTGCCCTCCTTGTGCAAGGTGTCAATGGTCGTCTTTTGGACAACTGTCAAGTCAGCAGTCTTCCCCATGATTGTGTAGCCTACAGAACTAGACTGAGAGACCATTTAAAGGCCTTTGCAGGTGATTTGATTTAATTAGCTGATTAGAGTGTGGCACCAGGTGTCTTCAATATTGAACCTTTTCACAATATTCTAATTTTCTGAGATACTGAATTTGCGATTTTCCTTAGATGTCAGTTATAATCATCAAAATTAAAAGAAATAAACATTTGAAATACATCAGTCTGTGTGTAATGAATTAATATAATATACAAGTGTCACATTTTGAACGGAATTAGTGAAATAAATCAACTTTTTGATTATATTCTAATTATATGACCAGCACCTGTATTTATTTGATTATATATTTAGACAATTACTATTCAGCAAAATGTATAAATTCTGCTCTGCTCAAAAATATTGAATGATGTCACTGAAAAACTGAACTAATTTGATCTGAATAATGCTACCATATCTTTTTCAGAGCTGAAATACGTGTAATGATAACTGAAAATAATGAATTCTGATTGGACAATTTTGCAACGCACCTGCTTTGAAGAAATCTGTAGAATGTAAGAAGACCTGTACAAATACATTTGACTTTACAATGTTGGAGCAATGTTGGTTATTGTATTAAACCGCCGTACCTCTTGAATCTTCTGGCTGCGCTCAAAGATCGCCTGAGCATCTTTGTCCCTCTCTGTGTCCAACTCATAAACAGCAGTGGCCCCCATATCATCTGGTCCCTCTGGTTTCTGTAACACACACGAATCACATTTTTGGAATGGAATCATTTGCATTATTTAAGGTTTATCATAATATAAATCATAAGAAAATACGACCGCCACACTATAAACATCAGACAGACTCACCGCTGACCGAGTCGACTTGTAAGCGACAGTGACACTCTTGCCTTCTTTCTCCTCTTCACTTTCACTTGATGAGACGACTTCCCTCTCCACTTTCTTTGTCTAAACGATGGGATGTGCAGGTGTTGAGGTTATGGCGTCAGAGTAAACAACAGCTTCGTAAAAAAAAAAATGCAGACTGAGTCTGACTTCATGAAACTGAAATGTAAAATACCGACATACTTTCTGAATCATGGGGTTCGTAATAGCAGCTTTCTTCTTTCTGACCACAGCACTGCCCTCCTCGCCACTACTTCTGCCTGATGAACACACACAAATACTTATGTAAAGCATCAGTAGTTAGTCGGTTGTGATCAGAATTACGTAGGGCATAAACTTTGACTCAACAGACAACTCATTGTATTGACTATAGCAAACTGCTCAGTCAACTCATGCATCAAAAATAAAACAAACACAAAATACTGTACCTTTATCACTATCACTTGCATTTCTTTTCCGTGCAGAAAATTTCTTGGTAGATTTCTTAAAAAGAAACTTGCAGGTTGTTTTAGGCTCTTCTGACTCCGCCATCTTAAACTATTTATGAAAACAAACCACAGAGTAGAAATGAGGAACATCAGTTATAGTGCCTCTTGTGTTTGGGATGAATACAGTGCAAATGCATAGAGTGTACTGTAATAGATGGTCCTTTTGCTATTAACATTTCACACATAAATGTATTCCCATTTAAATTAATACTGTTCGTATTATACTGTTTTTAAAAGACTATTATTAGACTTACTGTCAGACATATTTTGGAAAAGGAAGCATATAACAAAAAAATGGCAGCTTGCTTTTCTGATGCAGAACAATAACATTTAATACTGTACTATACTTTACACCAGATGTTTCAGACATCATCAATGCCAAGGGCCTACATGTGTAAAATCTAAAAATATGAGATAAATACGTTTTATTTTAATCATTACATAATGATGTAGCCATGATTGCAATGCAGACATTAGATTATTTTCCTTTTTATTTACATTGTATTATTACGTGAATGAAATACAAAACATGCATAAATAAACAGAACAAATTCAACAAAACAAAATAACAGAAAAACATCATTTATTAGATTGATAGAATTTGCTATACTTACCCACACCCCTGTCGTAAAGTGCCACCAGACGAGAAAAACGTCGTAATATAGCACAATGGTTTACGGCCTCGCGCCATTTTAAGAAAGGAACGACTCGTTCAGCTTGGCGAGAAGAGTACACGTTGGGTATTGTGTGGACCGAAATTCAACAACAAAAAAAATCTATAAGGATTTAAAATATTCATGCACAAGATTTCCCACAGAAACACGCTGAGGTTATTGGGCTAAAATCGGAGGTTTCGTCGGAACCGAATGAGAAGTTGAGGTAATTTGTGACAGCAAGGCCGTCCGTGGAAATGTTGGCGATATTCTGATCTGATCAGTAACGTTAGACATGAATTAGTAGAGCCGATCCTAACCATGATTGAGCTTTGGTTTACACGTTTATAACCAAATTTGCACTACCATTACTTGTGTAATTCGTTCCGGTTTGTTTATGTAATGGAATAATCTGATTATTCTATCATGTATGTAGTGGAACTATAGTGATGTTGATTTGCCCGAAGCTAACCTAGCTAACTGGTACTGCTAGCTGCTAACTTTTAGGGGGTGTTTCGTTATTGATCCAGACACCGGAAGATACTTAGACGCCACATTTTTAGTTAAAGTTTACCAACGTCGAATTTGTCCATACTGGGTTTTCGACTGATCTTGGAGTAAGTTAGCTGTAGCTATAGCTTCTCAATCATTTAACGTTAACTTACAACTGCTTAGATCTTGTATTTAGGGCTTCTGTAAAAGGTCGGTCTAAATTTTATTTAAATCGGTTTTTATTTCTCTTTTCTAGGTGAACAATGACTCAGTTTCTTCCGCCGAACCTGCTGGCATTGTTTGCCCCGCGGGACCCGATACCTTTCCTGCCTCAACTCGAGAAACTGCCCCACGAGAAACACCACAACCAGCCGTACTGCGGAATTGCCCCTTTTATCCGGCATTTTGAGGTACTTTTTCCAATAATATATTGTTTAAAATATTATTTTGAATAGATTTATTTTTGTTTGTGACAACCCCCATTAAAGATTATAGACCAAGTGTTAAAATCTGATGATTGTTGTATGCATGATGAAAATTACTTAAGATATTTTTCAGTATTATGTGACATTAAATGTCGTTTTGTTACCCACTGTTGGTTAGGACCCCAGAGATGCTCCGCCACCCACAAGAGCAGAGACGCGGGAGGAGAGGTTGGAGAGGAAGGTAAGGAAGTCTTGACTTTTTGTTTTAGATTCTGTGGGAAGGTCAATGATGTTGTTTCCTCCTGTTGAATGGCTTTTAGATTTACAGACCTTCATTCAAAAGGGTATCAGATGGGTTATGAATTTGGGATAGCAAACATATTAGCAGGTATATGGAAGAGTGACTTTGTCAGTAGGATAGTCTTTCAGTGCTCTTAATTATCAACAACGTTAATGTGTTTCAAGAAGATGAGAACATGGGAGATTCTTTATGTGTGTATATATATATTTGTATGTAATATGGTCCATTGTGATTTAAATTCCAGAGAAGAGAGAAGATGGAAAGGAGGCAAGTTGTGGTGGAAACAGAACTGAAGCTGTGTAAGTATCTGAACTTAAAGGTGCACTATGTAATTTTTCTGTCTACTAGAGGTAGCCTATTCAAAACAAAAGCGTAGTTTGACGCTAAGTTTGAGCGCATAATCTTGGGACATGTGGTCTTCACCTCACAGCGAGTGGAAAAGAATCAGGATAGGACTCAGGCAGAAATCATGTTCATGGATGCGATTAGGTATGCATCGAATATTTGGCCACCAAATTTTTTTTATCACCGAAACAATACAGCCAAAATACAGCCAAAATGTTGACACAAACCGAAACCGCGACCTGTATGTGCTTGTCTGAAGCAACGTGTCTGCGGTGTAGACGTATTTCAGTATAACTGAGAAAGACCCACGGACAGCGATTTGCAAAACATGTAATGCCGGAATTTCAAGAGGGGGTGCATCTGCAAAGACTTTCTCCATGTTGGGTTTAATTTATCACCTGAAATCCAAACACTCTGATCGTTACGCTGAATATGAGAGGAACCCAGCACAGAAAAGGAAAACAACTCGGAGCACGCCAACTCCTTCTGTCTCCACGCTGGTTCTCCGCATTCATCGCTGCCTGGATCACTTCTCGTGCACTCCACTTTATTTCTGCATCCAAAGTAAAGGTCTTTATAATGCGGATCAAATACAGTCACGATGAAGTGCAGAGGATCTGAATAGCTGTCAGTGAAATGTGTGCTGACAGACACTAAGAGTGTGCTTTTCATTGTTTTTACTCCGTGGTTATTATTCACTTTGCACATCTGCAATTTGTGTTGTTAAAGTTCTACAGTTAACATATGGGCTATGGCAGTCTTTGGTTTGAAACACTACAGAGAAAAATTGAAAAAAACACTTGACCTAAATGCACTTTGTTTTATGAGAGAACATTTAATTTAAAAACCTTTCTGCATGCCAGTAGCCCTGTACGTTATTATTTAATGTCAAGTTAAACATTTTAGTTTGAATTTTATTTTATATTGTGCATTGTTGCAATGTGCTAAATAAATATTTGCATAATTTGTAATTTATTTATTCTTTGAAACTTCAATATTAATTAATGCAATTGCAATGCCCTGATTTAAGGGAAGTTAGTACAGAGTCACAGCCATAAATGCAATGGTACTAATAATTGGCATAATTTCTTTTGGTGTTTTGGTTTTAGGCCTTGGTTTCCTCTTTCTCGGTTTCGGCCAATAATTTTTATTTCGGTGTATCGGATAGATGCGATTATTAACGTTACTGTAGTATGAAGCAGAGCAGGAATGAGTGTTGTGGAGCGGAGCAAGGCTGCTGGAGCGTTTAAAAAAAGTTATTAATAAGATGAACGCAACACACCTCGTGAACATGAATGAGGTAATGCAGCTCTAGTTATGATATTAGATACATTTGAGTGTGTTGAAAACGATATGACGTTACTCTCTGCGTTCACTCGGCCGCTGCTATGACAAAATAAATAAACACTTTTTTTCACTTGGTGAAAATAGCAATTTTCTCTCGATTTACAAATAGATGAAAACATTTGGGATATTGAAAGTACTCAACTGAACAAAATATATAACACTGGCCTAGTGGTTTTTGGGAAATTTACTGAAAATGTTTTACATAGTGCACCTTTAAAAAGGGAACCGCTGCATCACTGTATTATGAAACTTATAAATTGTTTTTTATAATTTCCACAGGGGACCCACATAATGATACTAATGCTCAAGGAGATGCTTTTAAGACCTTGTTTGTTGCTCGAATTGTGAGTATTTAAATTTCTAGTCTTTGTAACAAGAATTAAAAATATTTTAAGAGCTAGTCCTGGGAATGTTAATCTTATGCATTGTGTTCTGTTTATACAGAATTATGACACCACAGAATCCAAACTACGGCGTGAGTTTGAAGTCTATGGTCCTATCAAACGGGTAAGTTGTGTTGAAAATGTACATTTTCTCCCAGTTTTTTTTTTTATCCATAAGGCTCATCTTTAATTTATATGCTTTTAATAGATCTACATTGTGTACAACAAGAAAACTGGAAAACCGAGAGGCTATGCATTCATTGAATACGAACACGAGAGAGACATGCACTGTGAGTAACCGAGGCATCTCGTTTTTCTTTAAACCCTTTATATGACTCAAAGCAAGATTTTGAATTGCTACACCATCTGTTACTGCAATGAAAAAGAGGCATTCATTGTCTTATGAAAAATTTTTTATTTAAAGCAACAAATTATGTTGGTCATAGTCCATCTATTTAGGTGTTTGTTTTTTTGCACCACAAATGTAGGTGTAGCCAACCATTCAAAAATGTAAAAGAAAATGAGACTGTGTAACTTTCATGTTATAAAACTTCATTTGTGTGTGCGTGTGCTTGTATGACCGCTCATGTCAGCCCTATCTTACCTGTGTTCGTAGTATATTCCTGTTTTTTTACCCCTTGTGTGTGTGTTGCATCTGTGTGAGTGTGACGGTGCAGCACATGTGGGTGAAGAGCGGAGTGTGGCTGTGCGTTAGCCCAACACACATTCTGATGAATGTTGCCACTCTATGGCATCTCTGTAATGTTTAGGCAGTGTGACATAGCAGTGTGTTTCCGGACGGAGCGGTGATGGTAAGCTAAAGGCTAAGGCCGTCTGTAGTGAAAAAAGGTGACCCATAAACTTGCACACCTGTTCATGTCTGGTGCACAAACAGCTGTTAATATCAAGGCTTATACCTCAGTTCACACAGGGGCGTTTATGATTGAAGTGTTGAGGAGCGAGTCAATGCTTTCTATTAATTGTGTGTTGTTCTCATTGCTACTGCAGCCGCCTATCTCTGATGGCTATTGGCCAGAGCTGGCTTGCAGATCATGATGATGGTTTTGATACATCTACACCCTACTACCACAGCTCAGTATATGGTTGGTATGATGGGTTTGTATGATGGGTAAGATTTCTTTACACCCCTCATCTAATATTAGTTGATAGGTGATAGGTGTACCAAATCACTTCTCATCTGCCCTATTGTAGGGCTAAACATAGGGCTGCCAATTGTCATTGAAAGTGGCTTGGGTCAGTTATAGTGAACGCGAGCCTGTCTTTAATCTCTTCTATTAAAGCCATTGAACTACTAATGTAGTTGTACCGTGCGGTATTGGTTACATTTGAAACCGAACTGGGTTGTATTGCAACACACAATTGCTTTGTCAAAGTAGATTGTGATCTTGATAATAAAATAGATGCATGTGTTTGTTTTTATGGCGCATAGTTAAGTGCCTTTTTTTTCTCCACGAGGTTGTGTAATCCCTGCCACAAGAGCAGTTACATTTACAGTTTTTCAGTGCATTTTTGCAGAGGAAATTCGGTAATTTCAATAGTAATGCACGTGATGTAGAATTTTGCATTGCAGGTGGGTGTAAAAGATTTACCCACATAGAATTTGCTATGGGTTCAAGTTGGACACACGTGGTTTTGGCATGTTGAAAAACAGAAAAATGCTTGGTTTGAAAGTGACTGCTACACTATTTGACAGTGGATCCCGCAAAATTTTGTAGTAATCTGGTTGAACCTTAACACTGTTGCTGTGCAGCAACTAGAAGAAAATTATCTGCTCTTGTGTTGTGCAGTGACAATGTGAATGTTTGTTTGAAGTTAACAATATAGTAAAAGGTTATAGTACTAAGCTTTACTATATCAAATAAGCCAGGACCTTAATGGCACAAGACTTATTTAATGTATTTTTATTTAAATCAAAATTTCTTAGTGTCTGTTGGCACTATATTCACTGAAATGGTGGTGTTGGCTTTAATAGAATAGGTTAACTAAGGACTTTGAATATTCAAATCACTCCCTGGAACCTAATTACATTTCAAGTTTCTTATTGCCATGGATTCACCTTGTTCAGCATCAATGGTTAAATTCAGTCCCAGAGTTTCTCTGAGAGACACTTGATCCTTAGGCCTAAGAAATGTCTATTTAGGTTAAGCGAGGAGCTGCAATCGTTCCGGTGACTTTCCTTGTGTCCAAACTGGCTATTTACATACTTATCTGTAAAGCTCTTAATGGGCTGGAAAAATGACATGGATACAACCAAGAAAATAAGGATTATCTTTATTTTTCTTAACACAAATGTTAAGGGTTCATACCATTTTGTTTCATAACTCATATTTTTCTGAATTCTAGTTTTTAAAAAAATTTTAGATTTAAAATTTCACTTGCAAGGCCCCGTAGAATCGTAAAGAATTAAATTGAATGGAACAACTGATCTGAGAGATTTTGTTATGGATATAAGGGTGGTTGGTAAGCCCCTTTTGTTGGTTAGGTAGATGAGGGTTGTGGTAAGGCCCTCTGTTAACAGTTAAATGAGGGTGGATGGTAAGCCCCTCTTGTTGAGTAGGTGCGCTGAGGGTGTTTGGTAAGCCCCTCTAGTTTGGTATGGTAGACTGAGGGTTGTTGGTAAGGCCCTCCGGATGAGATGTCAGGACAGGTGTGTGCGAAATAACTTGAGGGTGTGATGGTAAGGCCCTCATGATGGGTTTCAACTGAACGCCGTCAACAGTGCAGACCAGAGTAGCTTCGTGGATTTCATCGTATCCCTTGTTGAAGGATTGGATCCCTAATTCCTTGGTTCAAGGTTGTCCAGTTTTGATTTAAAAAAAAAAAAATGTTGTATCAAATGTACTGAAAGACGTTTTGATTCGATGCTGCTGGAATCGCCAGGCTACGTTTCCGTGGGGTTTTCCATCAAGGACTTCATCCTTGGCCAGGTGTAATGGTAAGATAGCATCTTCAGGTAATGTGGTAAGACTGAGATAATGACTAAATACTTAAGGGCTTAGACTTATTTTAGACCAGCAGAAGGAAAAGACCCAAGGGTATTGACCATATTGAAGTGTGTGGGAATTGTGTAACTTATTTAAAAGCTGTACTTCTAGCATACCCATTATTTATAATGTATAGAAGCTAGAAGTAGAGCTCTGCAAAAAAATCCCCCACCCCACCCCGGTCTGTCGTGATGTGAGTGTGAATGTTGCTTTAATGCTCAGAGAAACTCTGTATGAGTGAAAGAATGTTTCTGAGAGATTTTGGAGAGTGGACTTTTAGTTTTACTATATTCACAAAGTGCCTTTTTTTTATTGCTGCTTCTCAACTGTTAATGAGAATAAAATTGCATTAATGGGCAGTTTAATGTGGATCGCGCTTAATTTGGAGATGACTATTGGTCCAAGTTGAGTACAATGCTGCTTTGTTTTTGTGATCCACCTTGCACTGTTAGAACTGCCTCAAATTTTATTTGTAATCTGTTTTAAGGTCTACCGTAGCTCTTAAGTTCCTTCATATTTCTTTCTGAATTCTAGAGAGATGACATTTTCCCTGAATATTACAGTTTTTAGAAGGCACGTTAGTGTCTTTAAACTTTAAATGCGGGCATACACTGCGAGTTCAGACACTTAGGCGGTTGTGAGGCCTTGCACACGTTGCAAGTTAACCTTATAATCGAGTCAGTAGCTGGTGCATGGCAAACCTGTGGCAATCACATGAGCTTTCACCACCGAGACAGGAGAATGTTGCTGTTATATCTTCGCATAGAAAATTAAAAAAGACGGGTCCTCTAATGATTTGGTGAAAAGCAGAGAACACCACAGCCATTCCTTTCAACAAAAACTAGTGTATTTGTTTGTCGGTGTATTCCCTGTAGGGATGCATCTACTCGGCTTTGATCACATTCATAGATCTAGCCTATATGATGTGGTTGTGTATAATTTGGCAATAGGTGACCGCCTGACTCTTCTAATGTTCTTGGCTCGTAATTCCTCACACAATGTGATCTGCGACCATACTAGTGTAAACAATTTTCAAGGGATTTTTGCCAGAGAGAAGAAATATCATCTGTGAGCTTGTAAATGTAGGCGCCACTGGAATGTTCGCATTCCCTGATGTGAAGTACCTTACACAAGTAATTACTAAATGCGTTTTTATTTTTTATACAGACAACATTTTTATACAGTTTTTATGATTAGTACCTCAATCCATAATACATGCGAGTTATCATTAATGAAAACCGAGGTAGAGGTTTTTTTTTTTTTTTTTTCAAAGCTCATAGCTGCATTGTCAATTTCTCATTCCTGGTGTCTTATCCTTTGGGAGGTAAGCGTGTGTCTTCAAATAGCTTAATGTTATTAATGGATTTCATCACAATTCAAGGTATGTAGTAGGAAATACTGTTGTGTGTATTCTTGTTTTCTCATTGTCCACCTCTTTCTTTCTTTGTACTCCTTATTCCCTTCATCCCTCAATCTCTGCTTTTCTATTGCTCGTCTATCAACTCTACTAGCTGCCTACAAGCATGCGGATGGCAAGAAGATTGATGGACGCAGAGTACTTGTTGATGTTGAAAGAGGACGAACGGTCAAAGGATGGCGCCCCCGACGACTTGGTGAGCTTTTTTCCTTTTTTAGTGTTCTTTTCTATGCAACGGGTATTCAATGCTGTTCTTGGAGGGCCAGTCCTGTAGTTTTCCCCATCATGCTTGTATGGATGATTCTTGTAATCCAGAGGTGCTTGTTAAAAAAAAAAAATCTGACCGTGCCTCTTGAGTGCCAGAGTTGCCCACCCCTGGCAAACAATAGTATGGTTGGGATCGCAAGTGTTAATACTTCTCATCTTTAACATCTTATATGTATTTCACTATACAGGTGGAGGTCTTGGGGGTACAAGGCGAGGAGGAGCAGATGTCAACATCAAGCACTCTGGCAGAGATGACACCTCCCGCTATGATGACAGACCAATTGGAAGGTAAGTTGCGTGGAGCGTAATTTGTTTTTAGATTGGTACCTTCCATCCTTACCTCTGTTGTCTATTTTCCTGCAGTGACCGTGATCGGGATCGTGGTGAACGCAGGGAGCGCAGTCGCGAACGTGACCGAGACAAGGAGCGTGGAGAGCGTCGACGTTCTCGATCCCGAGAGAGACGCAGACGCACCAGATCTCGTGAGCGTGAGAGGGCCCTTGTGGTTCCGGGGGAGGAGGCTGGGGGCGGGAGCCGACGTCGAGACAGAGAAAGAGACAGAGCGGCCGCCGGAGACAGCCGAGAGAGGAGTAGAGACCGGGATAGAGAAAGAGACCGCAAGAGGAGAAGTCGGAGCAGGGATAGAAAGAGAGATAGGGAAAGAGGCAAGGGTGCAGAAGGAGGGGAGGAAGGTATGGGTGGGCTAGTTGACGGAATGATGTCAGAAGGGGGAGAAAGGGGTATGGAGGACCCCTTGAGTGGCGAACCAGGACGAAGTGAGGATGGAGGGCCTGAAGGAGAGGAGAGAGGGAGGGATCGAGACAAAGACAGGGAAAGAGACCGGGATAGGAAGCGCAGCCATAGAGATAAAGATAGAGACCGGGATCGGGAGAGAAGGCGAGATCGGGATAGAGATCGTGAACACAAGCGGGAACGGGGTGATCGGGACCGTGGAGAACGGAGGGAAGATAGACACGTACCCACCTCAGGAGATCAAGAGGGTTTGGGTAACGGAGGTGATGGGGGTGAAGAGCCAGTGCCGCCACAATCAGAAGAAGGTTCACAGGATGGGATGAGGATGATGATGATGGATCAGGATTCCATGCAGTCAGGAGAGGGCTATGCCTCCAATGAGAATGGGTACAGGATGGAGGGCCAGGGTGAAGAGTACTAAAAGTGCCACCATTGTGTGAATGATCCAAGGTCATCCAGTTGTAATGTTGATTTCACAAATTTCCTCAACCATTATTTAATGCCTCCACCCTTTGCTTGCACATCCACAGTGTGAGTATTATACTGTACTACTACCAACAGCTATCACTGAGAGAGCTTAGTGTCTCCCTGGTAAGAAGCATCCTTTTGTTAAATAAAAATATTATGTAGCTGAACTGTGAGCATTTTTTTGAGCCCGGTTAAATTTATATCTGGGGCTTTGTTTGCATAAAACTTAACTTAATAACTGATGCATTTGCATTTGTATTCCCTGTTATAACATCAACTCAGTATCAATTGACTGTATTGCTGGGAAGAGGTCTGAATTTTTTTTTTACAAAACTTTTCACTGTACTTTTTTTTTTTTTACAGTGTGGTTTCAGTAAGGGATGGGTTAATTGATGGTTTAAAAGGTTACCTATACAATGTTCCTTTTACATTAGTCTTCCCCATGCACCAGTTTCTCTGCAGTGTTCTTTCTTTCGTCTTGTACATTTGTTTTATATTTGGTCCAGTATGTGGATTGTGTGCAAACCGTACAGTGGCCCCTAATTTTACTGAAGGAACAAAGACAGGAAACATTGACACAAATGTGTTTTTAAATAGGAATGTTTGCCATGGGTTCACGAAAATTGCTCTTAATTTTCTTATAATTTTTTTTTTGTTTTTTGGCTTGTATCTCTGGTCGTATTGGTTCTGCCATTCATTCTTGAATAAATACTTTTTTATTGACATTGCGTTGTCTTGATTCCTTTTCTAAATCCTTGTCTTACAAACGGTATTGAACTAGCGCCTCTGACGTGTAGTTCTGCGTCATTCAGTAAGCGGCTGCCTAGGACGGACGAGTGCAGACTCCTCGCGCATCTCGCCACAATAGTGGAAGAATCTACGCTTTCACTGTGGAGCAGCAGCAGACGATTGATTTTCTTCAAAATTGAAATTCTGTTCCAACGTGATATCTTCTCATATATATATATATAACCATTTACCTCTGGATAAACGGCTTTGAAAGCGGTCCAGTCCTCCACTGCACCAAACAATCTTCATGATGTCATCGTATTATCATACGGGAAAAGAGGTGGATATGGCGGCGATGACAGAACCGCTCTGCTTGGAAAGAGGTAATTTACTTGGTCCTGATTATGTCCAAACAGACCAGCAGCGTTTGGAAAAGGCTATGGCAGATAGCTTAACCAATGCACCGACAGGTTCTTATGCCTGTTAATCAGGCAGCATTAGTGGCCACTGAGTGAGTGGGTGCCCCTACTGCCCATGATGTGAATGACTCAGTGTGGTCTTTGATTTATACTTGAAATTCATTCAATTAAACGGATACGTTTATCGGTAAATGGCACATCTGTGTATATGAAAGCTCATGGCAGTAAGTAATTTTGCCTATGTCTCTTGCTTTAGTTGCCATCCGTGATTTCATGTTGTATACGTTCTCTTTCACAATTCGTTCCTCTTTTTTTCTTTTCTTGGTTATGGATGTGACATCTCAAACAGACTTTTAATTTCTTTTAAAACTAGATTTGATCAAGTGGTCTTTATCAGATGCCGTATAGGTCATACAAGTTTGACTCGTGCTTTTTTAGCGTAAAAGGCGAAGAGCCAACTCTATGCATGTTTTGCCAGACTCGTATTAAACAGGACAATCCAATAAAATATAAGTACAATGGTCTTTTATGAAGTTAGTTCACTTAACATTTTTTTAGAAAGATAATGCCTGAAAAGTTTTTGGATTTTTAACCATGTTAATTTGTTTTTATTATATTTGTGTGATATTTGTATTTTAGTAATTGAGTTTTTGCCATGAATATAGACTTAGATGCTGACATGGCATTAAATAAAACAATCTGAATCTTGGTTAAAGAAAGAATACAGTACTTTATCGATGGTGTGCGTCTTCAGTGATTTTATTAATTTCCTTTAAGCATTTATTATTTAAAAATATGCTTGGAAAAAACATTCTGATTAGTATTTTCATATCCAGGACGTTCAATGACTAGTTGGCTTTCTATCCCCGGACAACATTGTTATTAGCAAGTAGTTTCTTATTGTGTATTTCTGTAATGTTGTTTTGTTTCTCTCTCTCCAGATGTTTGCAGAGTAATAGAACTGTTGGACAGGCTTCAAAGAAGCGGTGAGCTTCCTCCTCCCAAACTTCAGGCTCTACAGAGAGTTCTACAGAGCAAGTTCTGTGCTGCCATCAGAGAGGTAAAGGCTACGTCAGTTCTTCATACATGAGGACGCTTGACTTTGTGACTTTGCTTCTATTAATAACTGTTTCCTGGATTCTCTAGCTTTCAGTTGGAACAAATTTCTTTGAACAGTGAGACATATTTACTAATTACCTTTTTCTTGTGCTGATTTCACAGAACACTAATTTAACATAGCCAGGTATAAAATTAAGGCTTGACATTTAGAAGTTGTCACCACATAAGGACTAAGAGTCCTTGTACACCTCCACACATATATGGTTGTTTCCTATAGAAATGATTGTGTTGCACTGTTCCTCCTGAATGACTCACTTTCCTGTTTCTTTGAGACTGCATCTCACTTCAGCCTCTGTATCTCATTCCTTGACTTGTGGTAATCTGTTCCAATGGCACGACTCCAGTCTGTTCACAATCTATGCACACCAATAAAACCGATATTTACTCTCTTCAGACTTTAGTTTTCGCATGTCCTGCTCTTTGTGTAGCCCATAATGTCTTATAGGAAGACAAGGTTTTGATCTGTATGTCTGCAATGGTTGATTTCTCCCACTAAAATTAGCATTCTACTTCACAAATTTTACTTAAGATTTTCTGATAAAACTGCAATTTCATTATTACATGGCTCTTGTTTCTGATTGTTTAATAATGGTATTGTCAAATATTCTTCTATGAACACTAAACTGTGTAATTGGCCATTGATTTCCTACATACGCTCTTAAAAATAATGGTTCTTTATTAGATTCAGTGGTTCCATTAAGAACATATGTAAAAGTAAAAAAAATAAAAATGGATGATGCACCTTCACTATTCCATTGAAGTAAGTGAAGCCGCAAGTTGTCCAAATATGGCAATGGCATCTTGGGTCTCGAGTCTGCGCAGTAGTGAGCAATGAAGTGGAGCCGCAATATTAAGGTTCGGCCCACACCCCCGCCTAATCAATCACATGCCTCTGAACTTTTTGTGAAATAAACAGTTATGGGAATGTAGAAATTAAAGTTAAAGCTCCAACCTTCCCCCAAAGCTGAACATGTCCGTTGGTACTACTTCACTCAGAGAAGCTGTCAATCGTAACATCGCACCCCTGTTTTATAGCATCAAATAACTAAAACTAAACTTAAAGGTGTCATAAACTGCCTTTTTTTGTTTGTTTTTTATACTGTTGTCTGAGGTAAACTTATGACGTTTGCGTGGTTTTTACATACAAAAACATCATAATGAATAAGTAATAGGCTATTTTCTACCCTGGTTTTGAGGCTCTCTAAAGAAACGCTCTGTTTTGATGGGTGTGCTGCACTGAAGACTTGGAAGTAAACGCCCAGAGCTAGGATTGGAAAAGATTTGCATATTTAATGAAGTTCTGCTCCCCTGTCAGTTCACGTGAGAGATTGTTTTGAAACCGGCGGCTACAGGAAAGATTCTCTCACACATGGCTCTCAAACCGTATTTATCAAACAAACACAATGATTTATCTCTCATCCACCCACGACCGATTGAGTTTGTAATTACTTGGTCCGCCCAATCGGTGTATATAAATGCGAACCGCGCACGCACACACACACACGCACGCACGCACACAAGGGCGCGCGCTCTTCAAATATTAAGTCAAGAGAGTAAAAGCAGATCAAAAAGGAATGTTATTTCACTATTAAAAATTCACCGGCCTGCCGACGGGCTAACGGGCCGATGGGAGTCAGCCCCTGGAAAACACGAATCGCAATGAACCAACAAATAAAGGATGATGTCCTACGACGTCATTGATCAGTATATATCTGAGATGACTGTATATGACTCACGTGGCACACTTTATCCTGACACGCATCCTGTCACAACGCCTGTCAATCATCTTGTCATGGTTAAAATCCTCCATTTCATTTTCTACCATACCGGAGAGAAATGCGGTAGCACACTGAGCTGCAGTCACGGGTCTTACATGCAGAGAACTCCTCATATTAAAGCATAATGATGATGCATTTAAAAGGGAATGGCCAAACAGATCTTTATAAAAGCCCACATTATTGCAGATTAAAAATACCACGGAAAAACGTTAAATAATTTTTTTTTTTAATTATCAAGTTAAACTGATTAGCCTTTATCTAAACCTGTCACCATCAGTCGCGCATCTCCGCCTTGTTGCTGCTGTTGCTGGTGTTTGATAGTGTGCACAGATCCACATATACTGAAAAATAGTAGACCATCTGGGGAATTTTGACACACTTTTTCAACATACTATTGTTAGGGGATAACAGTTTATGACCCAAGACCAGTTGTGAAGAATGAAGACCAAGAGCCAGACGTGCAATTCATTAAAGAGAAATTTACTGAAGAATAATCAGCAGAAGCCAGCTTCAAGTCTCACAAGGAGTTCATACGCCGTGCTCCCTCTCTACCAGATTTTTTTGTACATACAATTGTCCCAACAGTTATGCTGTTTTTAAGGTCTAGCCATGTCATTACTGCAAGTTGAATGAATCTGATTGGCTAAGTGAAAATAGACAGTTATGGCACATACACAGATACACAGTTTCTCCAAGGTTGGAGTTGATTGAGCTCCAGTTCTGACCAGAATTTACCAAAACATACTGATAATGTGCTTTCTCTCAGTAAGAGGTGCAGACAGTATTCACCACAATTCTTTAGTGTTTCAGTAAAAGAAAATATAAAATGAATAAAATATAGTATGAAATGAAAGACCAATCCATATTTCATCTCTGGAAGCCGGGCTAAGTGAGTAAGCACTGTTCTTGTACTCCCGGCATGTTAGGGGTGTGTGATTCTTCATGACATAACAACATCTGCTATCAAGAAAACATATATGAAGAAACAAGAAACAATCAGTGGTTCTCTTGTTAACTGGAAATAATCATTAAAAATCATTATAATGATATAGGAGGATAAATATTAAGGCTTTGATTTTAAATTTAATACACACACACATACATACACACACACACACACACACACACACACACACATATATATATACAGCGAGGAAAATAAGTATTTGAACACCCTGCTATTTTGCAAGTTTTCCCACTTGGAAATCATGGAGAGGTCTGAAATAGTCATTGTAGGTGCATGTACACTGTGAGAGACATAATCTAAAAAAAAAAAATCCAGAAATCACAATATATGATTTTTTTACTATATATTTGTATGATACAGCTGGAAATAAGTATTTGAACAGCTGTCTATCAGCTAGAATTCTGACCCTCAAAGACCTGTTAGTCTGCCTTTAAAATGTCCACCTCCACTCCATTTATTATCCTAAATTAGATCCACCTGTTTGAGGTCATTAGCTGCATAAAGACACCTGTCCACCCCATACAATCAGTAAGAATCCAACTACTAACATGGCCAAGACCAGAGAGCTGTCCAAAGACACTAGAGACAAAATTGTACACCTCCACAAGGCTGGAAAGGGCTACGGGGAAATCACCAAGCCAAGCAGCTTGGTGATAAAAGGTCCACTGCAATCATTAGAAAATGGAAGAAGCTAAACATGACTGTAAATCTCCCTTGGACTGGGGCTCCATGCAAGATCTCACCTCGTGGGGTCTCAATGATCCTAAGAAAGGTGAGAAATCAGCCCAGAACTACACGGGAGGAGCTGGTCAATGACCTGAAAAGAGCTGGGACCACCATTTCCAAGGTTACTGTTGATAATACACTAAGACGTCATGGTTTGAAATCATGCATGGCACGGAAGGTTCCCCTGCTTAAACCAGCACATGTCCAGGCCCGTCTTAAGTTTGTCAATGACCATTTGGATGATTCAGAGGAGTCATGGGAGAAAGTCATGTGGTCAGATGAGACCAAAATATAACTTTTTGGTCATAATTCCACTAAACGTGTTTGGAGGAAGAAGAATGATGAGTACCATCCCAAGAACAGTGTGGGGTGGAAACATCATGCTTTGGGGCTATTTTTCTGCAAAGGGACCAGTAAGATTGATCTGTGTAAAGGAAAGAATGAATGGGTCCATATATCGTGAGATTTTGATTAAAAACCTCCTTCCATCAGCAAGGGTGTGAAGATGAAACGTGGCTGGGTCTTTCAGCATGACAATGATCCCAAACACACTGCCCAGCCAACGAAGGAGTGGCTTCGTAAGGTGCATTTCAAGGTCCTGGAGTGGCCTGGAGTCTCCAGATCTCAATCCCATAGAAAATCTTTGGAAGAAATTGAAAATCCGTGTTGCCCATCGACAGCCCCAAAACATCACTGCTCTAGAGGAGATCTGCAGGGAGGAATGGGCCAAACTACCAGAAACAGTGTAAAAAACTTGTGGAGACTTACAGGAAATGTTTGACCTCTGTCATTGCCAACAAAGGGTATATAACAAAGTATTGAGATTAACTTTTGTTATTGACCAAATAGTTTTTTTTCCCACCATAATTTGTTTTCCTCCTTCTGTCTCTCATAGTTGAAATGTACCTATGATGAAAATTACAGGCCTCTCATCTTTTTAAGTGGAAAAACTTACTGACTAAATACTTTTTTGCCCCACTGTATATATGTATATGTCCGCACCCTTTCCCTATCCTTTATGAATCTGGCATACTATTTAGGATGTATTTACATTGGGACGCAGGGTGAATTTGGGTGCAGCGCTATCAAGATAGGTGTGTTTGTTTTAGGTTATTTTTTTTTTCTCTCTCTCTCTGAATTCGCCTTTTAACATTATTGAAACCATTCTTGAAATTTTTTTTATTTTTATAGATTCTTCAGAAATGTTCTTTTAGCTAAGAAAAATTGTTCCTTTAAGAACTGTTCACTGAAAGGTTATTTGGAGAGCAAAAAATGGTTCAAAGGCATTGCTGTAACAAACCCCCTTTTAGGAACCTTTATTTTTAAGAGTGTAGCTGTGATTCAGGTCTCTCGCATCACCTTGTGTCCATTTTCCTCTTATATATTTAAATAATTAAAGCTGAAATAAAAATGTATTTGGTAATCAACAGCCGTGTAATAACGAAGGTAATGGACGGTCACATGGTAATTGTCACAAAATATACCCTCGCTGGATGATCGGGATCTTGTTTTGAAGCAAAATGTTGTTGGGATACATTTTGGGGTTTATTTTCCAATTGTAACTAGCTGATTGTACATTTACCCCTTGTACAAAAATATTATTTTAGTTATTATTATTATTAATAATAATAATAAGTTTGTGTACATTCCTTTATGTATGCACATATCAAAGTTTCAGGACATATCTGGTATTTGTATGTTAACTAATGGTCTGCAAAGCAGTTTGTGTTATTTTGTTAATATAGTTTTACAAACTCACTGTAAACTACAAATACTGTCTCATTATATAATTGTAATGTCTTGACTGGCTCTTTTTTAGGTCTATGAGCAGCTTTATGATACGTTGGACATTATAGGTGGACCTGATGTCCGAGCACAAGCCACTGCCAAGGTAACTTTTTACCAAAAATCTGCCACTGTTAATCAGACACTGAAGGAAACACTTATTTTACCTGTCTTTCCAGGCCACAGTAGCAGCATTCGCAGCCAGTGAAGGCCATGCACACCCAAGAGTGGTTGAACTGCCTAAAACGGATGAGGGGCTCGGCTTCAACATCATGGGGGGAAAAGAACAAAACTCTCCCATCTACATCTCCAGGGTCATCCCAGGAGGTGTTGCTGACCGACAGGGTGGTCTGAAAAGAGGAGATCAGCTGCTCTCTGTTAATGGAGTGGTATGTTGGGACAGTACGTTTGAGGTGTAATTTATCAGTTATATTTTTTGCATGTGACCATGGCTTTGATTTTGAAAGCTGTGGTTTGCAACAACAATAATAGTGCATGTGAAAAGTATTCACAGCTCTTCACTTTTTACCCATTTTATATTACAGCCTTATTCCAAAACAAGTTAAATTCATTATTTTCCTCATTTATACAAACAATACCCCATAATGACAATGTGAAAGAAGTTTGTTTTAAATCTTTGCAAATTTATATATATATAAAAAAAAAACGAAAAAAAATCACATGCAGATAAGTATTCACAGCCATTGCTCAATACTTTGTTGAAGCACATTTGGCACCAATTACAGCCTCAAGTATTTGAGTACGATTACAAAATATGGAAAAAAAGAGGCGCTGTGAATACTTTCCGGATGCACTGTATGTTAATATGCTTGCAGACTTCAAAATGTCCTTATTTATTTATTGTGTGTAGAGTGTGGAGGGAGAACACCATGAGAAAGCTGTAGAGCTACTAAAGGCAGCTCAGGGTTCAGTGAAGCTGGTGGTGCGTTACACCCCTAAAGTCCTAGAAGAGATGGAAGCCAGGTTTGAGAAGATGAGAAGTGCCAGGAGACGCCAGCAACATACCAGCTACTCGTGAGTGTGACTTTATCACTTTATTACTTTATTTTCCTTTACTCTCCTTTTTACCTGTAGTTCTTTCCTTTTTAACCTCTTCTTTTAGCTGATTAATTTTTGTTTCTTCAAAAATGTTATGCTACTGTTCAGAAGTTTAGGTTTGGTAAGAGTTTCACATGTTTTTGGAAGAACTTTCTGATGCTCACCATGGCTGCATTTATTTGAACAAAAATAAAGTCAACATTTTAGTATTGCAAAATAATTTAAAAATGGTGCACAATGGTATTGCTCTTTACAACATGTTATAGCCTGCCAGCTCACACGTTGATGTGATTGATTTACAAGAAACACCAGCGATTTCAAACAGTGTCTTTTTTCCACTGCAGTTTTTGGGAGAAAATACTCAGCAATGGTGTTGACTTATGACTTTGCACATGGTTTGTCTTAAAGCATATTTAAAACATCTCATAGACAAATAAACATTCAAATATTTTTAACTACTCTTTTAACTACTTTAGTTAAAAGAGTAGTTGTATTGAATATTAAATATTGTATTTGTTAATATTAATGCACAGTGAACTAACATGAGCAAACAATGGACAGCTGAATTTGTATGAACTGACATTAATAAAGATTAAATAAGGAGATTAAATATCAGGATAATAAAAATGTAATGCATCCTTGCTAAATAAAAGTAATTTCTTTCTTTTAAAAATAAATAAATACATAATATATATATATATATATATATATATATATATATATATATATATATATATATATATATATATATATATATATATATATATATATATATATATATATATATATATATAAAATTTATAATGAAACGTTTGAATGTGCAAGTAGCCTATCTGTATTTTGACATTTGCCCATCATTGTCTTTTCACCGACAGGTCTTTGGAGTCCAGGGGTTAAACAATCTTAACTTCTGGCTGGACTGCTGATCCATTCTCCCACCATTTCGGCTCCAGTAGGATGACAGAAGTCCCTGGGGAGATCAGTGTAGACCCTTAGATATTTATGTTAGTGGAACTCAAAACATGTAGACCTCAAATATATTATTTTCCCTGGCCATGCAGATGGAGAGACTACATAGTGCATCTGGTCTGTCTTGAGTCTGATTTTCTATTGTATTCTAATGTGGAACGAGCACCCTGTGATGTGTGTGTGTGTGTGTGTGTGTGTGTGTGTGTGTGTGTGTGTGTGTGTGTGCGTGTGCGTGTGCGTGTGCGTGTGCGTGTGCGTGCGTGTGCGTGTGCGTGTGCGTGTGCGTGTGCGTGCGTCTTGGCGTCTTGCTGCATGCGTGCGTGCGTGCACAGAAGAGAGCTTTAACAATTGTCTGGAGAGTAAAAATAGCACGCAGTATGTGTACTTGTAGGACAAAATGTGTCTTTTGCTGTAGGATTATTGATGAACCTACTTAGACCATTATTCATTCACTCACTTATTGAGTCTGTGTTTCAGAAAACATGCATTGAAAATAGTTAAAGCTATGCATCCCATTTACAGTACAAGTATTCTTGCATCATGTGGTCCGCTCTGTGAGAACTACATCAGAAGGACAAACACTGTTATTGCAAAAGACACTTCCTGAATGAACTGATTGCTCTGTACTAAGCACGTCATACTCAAATCGGGTTGTCATGAAAGTGTGCTGCTATGAGTGGCTTTGTGCTGCCAGTCATAGTACCTGGTTTAAATGCTTGAATTTGAGTTTTTATATTAAAATCAACAATGTAATTGAAAAGTCTGGTGAGCTAGTGTATAACCACTCTCTGTGGTTTATAAACATGTACTATGGTAATCATAGTTTTGACAAAATACCATAGTTGGTTCAGGATCCCAAATGCAGCATAAGCTGAAAATATATTGGGGAGAAATTTGTCCTATGGGTGACTCATGAAAATCACCCATAAAAAAAGATTAAAAATAAAATTGAATTTTGACATTTTTCTGAAAGTTAAGCACATTTCCCCCCAAATTCCCATTGTAGTTTACATCCTGATGTTTTATTTCTATTTAATAGTTTTGGGGACTAATTTAAATAAAATACCATTTTATTTCGTTTTAATGAGAGTGAGCATTTGTTTTGCATTCTGGTTTATGAAAATTTTACTGTGATTGTCATGAAAAGAATAATAAAAAAAATCTTAATGGTTACAAAAAAAATAAAAGTATTATTATTTTGGAGTGAAATTTGACTGACATGGAACATGTTTTAATTTGATTAATTTTAGAACATGTTTTGACTGTAATTCACCTCTAATGTTGTGAATGGCCCGACTACAACCACTGTCACACAATAAAGAGAAACCGAATGAAAGGAAATATTCTAAAATCTTGCATTGTAGTTGACGCAATTACAGGCATTTTTTTTTATTAAGTATTTTTTATTTGTTTAAACTTTTTTTGTTTTTGTTTAACTATTTAGGTTAATGTAAACGAATCTCACATATGATGAAGGACTATTTTACTGTTTATTCCTCGCGCAAGAATTTATCTGACCGCTGATGGACGCGGTTTCGTTTCCATAGCAGCAGATAAACAGACTCTACATTTCTATTGATGGAAGCAGGCAGCATTATCATGCCTAAACACATCAAGGGGCTTTTCTGTTATATGTCACTTAACTAATTTTCAACGGATAGGAGTCCCTGCATCTATTTGGTTGTTTATTTTCAGTTCTGCTATAAGTGGATGAAGCAAATGGATAACGTTAACCACAGACGAAAGGTCCAAACTAGCACAACCATTGGACATATGTATTTGCAGCCTTCTCCGTTTTATTTAAAAACATGCAAGGTAGGGTCACTAACTTATCTGTCAATATTAAGATATAGCTACAAAAAAATATTATGGTGACCATAGTTATTACAGCAGTTGTTGTTAACGTTACTACAGTTAAGTTGGTAACTTTAGTTTGCTAACGTTATAGCAACTAACGTTAGGCTAACTTTACTTTGACCATAAACGAAACTGAACCAAATGACAAAAGAATTTCGTCTGTTTGAAGGACGCCCAAATTAACTATATTTTTACAGTTAAACCAATAATTGTAGAATTAACGTTACACTTGGTCAGAAACTGTTAGTGCGGCAATTTGTTGTTCGTCATTAAGCGCTTTGATACCATACTGTAACGTTACTGTACAAGAAAGACATGAAGAAACACGATGTGTGACTAACATATAGACCTAAGTTACCCTCAACCATCTTCTCACTGTCCCTCCCAGAATGCCCCTCTTCCTCCAGTCATCCAGCGTCAGAACAGAGTGCCGGCCTCTGCTCACTTTTCTCTCACCTCACACACTGAACATGACAGAAAGCCATTAAGTGGACCCCTGTACAATGAAATCCGCTCTAAAGCCCATCCGCACTGGACTACACACTTCCTCAATGAGCTGGCCCAGAGGGTGAGATCTTTGTGTGCGTGTATGCGCGCGCGCGTGTGTGTAAAAGAGATTTGTTTGAAGAATGCCCTGTATGTATTTGGGACTGAATGCACATTAATGTTTGATCCTCCTCAGCTCAGAGACCATCCAACAGTGCGCGTGGTCTCCAACCCCATCAGTGAAATGCAGGACCAGTACAGAAGTCAATTACCAACATGTGAACCTCTTAGTGAACACTATAGCAAGATAAAGGTGAGATAAAGGACCTGAACATTAATGTTGTTTCCACTTGTCCATCCCTTTCTTTTAAAAAAGCAAGATCTGGGTTACAGCTCAGCATTTCCAATGTTATCGATTTCTGTCAATTTGTAAACATTACAATAATGTCTTAATACCCTGTAATATACATTGTAACATGATGTTAGTGTAAAAACAATCACTTACGGGCCTTTTCTGTGTAAATTTGTTTTACATCTTCTTCAGCATGACAATGCAAGGGCTAAAATGACTAACATTTCTTAGAACTTTACAGCTTAAATTATGCACAAGATTTAACAGGAACATAAAATTATAAAAATACGAAAAATAAAAAGAAATTCTTCCCAAAATCACCCCTTTCATCTCCATAGTAAGTGTCCCACTGTAATCTCGATTTTTGCTTTATTTAAAGAAAATGAGTGTTTAACCTTTTTTTTAAGCTCACTCAAGAGTCAAGTGAGCTTAAAGGGTTAGTTCACCCAAAAATGATCCTTCTGGAATCATTTACTCTACCTCGTGTTTTTCCAAACCTGTATTGCTTGCTTTCTCCTGCGAAACACAAAAAAGATATTGACGAACCTTGGTAACCAGTTTTGGTGATCTTTGATTTCCATTGTATGGAGATAAAACACTGATCTTTTTTTTGTTCCACTGAAGAAGGCAACTCATACAGGTTTGGAACAACATGAAGGAGAGTCAATAATGACAAAATGTAGATTTTGGGTGAACTTTCCTTTTAATTTGTATGAAACCCAGAATATTCCTTTAAGGGTAAACTGTGCACTATATGTGGGCTTTTTTTTTTTTAGAGTGGAGAAATAGTGTGGACAAAGGAATTTCAAACATAAATATTAAAATAATGCTAATTCATGCAAAGCATCTTAATGGATGATCTCCACCGGAGCTGATGGAATGAATCACACTTCTCTTGATTTTTTTACACAGGCACTGTACAGACAGCTGGAGACAGCCCAGGCGTTGGTGCAAGAACCAGTTCGTAGCACAACCAAGACCGACTTCAAGCACTTTCACAGGTAACTGTCCACCACCAGAGGGCAGTGTGAATGCACTGGTGATCTGAGATCTGAGGTCAACAGTGATGGCTTCTCAAAAGAAATGATGGAGATCAATCCCAATCCCAATCTGATTCAGTCCTAAAATGTAAGTGGAGGATAATGTACTATTTGAGTAATCTGCTTTCTGGATACCATTAAAGCAAGGCATTCATCCCAAGAACATCAGGGGTGATGTAAATCTGTGATCTGCCCCATAGTGAATCATGTGCAGTTAAATGTTAAACACATAATATATGGTGTGTCAGACTCAGAACTGATCACAACACAGTTTTTTTTAATGTGAAAATTAAAATACTGTCTTCATTTTTTCACCCCCATTTAATTCCAAACTTGCATGACGTGTATTCTTTTATGGAACGCAAAAAAAAAGGAATTAATATTTTTTTAAGAAATGTCTTAGTATTTGTTTTCGTCTGTTTTACACCCCATTTACTTTCAAAGACTGTTGAAACATTCTTCAGAATATCTTATGTTCCACAAAGTCCACAGGTTTGAAACAATATGAGGGTGAGTAAATTGACAGACTTTTCTTCTTTCTTTTTTTTTTGGAGAAAATTATAATAATAATTCCCTTTAATAATCATTGGGCTTAAAGGGCACCCTATTATGCCCCTTTTTGTAAAGATGTACAGTTTCAGGTGTCCCCAGAGTGTGTCTGTGAAGTTTCAGATCAAAATTCCTAACAGATCATATATACCATTATACCATAATATACCATTTTGAAAATGTTTGGGTTTGAGAAAAAATTCAGTTTTGTGTGTGTGTGTCTCCTTTAAATGCAAATGAGGCCGGAGCCTTCACAGCTGGTGAACAGGCAAATAAAATGTGGAAACATGATACATGTGTTTGGTTGTGATCATCTCTGACAGGCTCATGTGACATTGCAGTTTTTCATCATGAAATATTATCATCTGCATGCGTTGTAAAGGCTTATCGCTCTCAACTTGAGCTCACACACAAATTTCACATGAAAACAGTTGGTTATGTCTGTGCACGTATGCAGCAAGTACAGAAATCCTTTATATATTATATTAGATCCGTGTATGAAAGTGAGAGCAGTGTAATATACAGTACCTACTGCAATTCTGTAAATATGAATCAAACAACAAGAGTTAAACATACACTCACTCACTGCTCTTGACTGAATGAACTTTAGTAGCTTTATTAAGAACACATTTCTTGAATGCTGCTGTTAAATGCTCCGGCGAGGAGATAAACATGGCAGACAGTGTACAGCTCACTGAGGGTGGGGTCTATCAGTGCCAATCAACACTAGTGGGCAGGGCCTGTAAAATGTGATGTCACTTTGCCTTGTTCTAAAGTGCTTATGATGTATGGGGATTAAAAAAAGGAGTGGGTGGATATTACCCATTATAGGGAGGTTGTGTGTACACACTGCCACCACACAAACACCATGTAAAAGTGAAATTTGCATAATAGGTGCCCTTTAAGGTTCATCCAGCTTTGAATATAGTGCATCAGATGGATGTTTTATTTTTCATGTTGGCTTGTTGCAGACAGATTGAAATGATTTAGTGAATCATAGCTCATCTCACCTTCTGGCCTGGCCTCCTGAACCTTGTCAGCTCTTGATTGGTGGGTTACACTCGAGGTCACAAACCCATATTGACACTAATTCACACAGCTCTTCACAGTTGGTTTATGTATGACAGTGTAACGTATGGGGAATGTCTCTTTTTGTGCATATTTCTTTTAATTGGTACGTCTGCTTTGCTGACTTAATAACTAAGAACAGATTGTTTTAAGAGCACGTAAAGATTCATGTGTTTTGGCGTTTTTTAATTTTTTATAGGGAGTAGAAGTATGGCATATTGACAAAGATGTGTCCTATGCTAAGGAATGAAGAGCTTTAGTCTCAGAGGACCCACAATCTCCCAAATGTTTTTCTATTGACAAAGTAATATATGGGCTAAGTGAATGGTCAGCATAGAGATAAAGCAAGAAGATAATGCATGCAATGTATTAATACTCTTCCGTGAGCCTTGTGTCTCCTCTTTACACACTAAATCATGTTCTCTTTCTTTTTCTTAGTCATTGATAATCCTCTTTTTCAGGTCAGATTTGTCTCCTCGCTCTGTCCTGGATGCAGATACCTTTAATGGAAAACTTACCAAGAGTGGGGCTCACAGCCGCCTTCCTGCTCACAAAGCTCCATCCACTTTATCATGTCAAGCCCGGCTGCCTCGCCCACCTCTGCCTTTGCCCCACAGGGCCAAAAGCAGTCTGTATATGGACAGTTTTACGGTACCTGTGCCCCCCCGAAAATTGCAAGCTGCTGATATCGCACAAAGCGGGGTGAAATTGGAAGAAGATGGTGGAAGAGGTCTGTTACTTGACGTTTTAGGTGTTCCTAAAATGTATAGTACTGAGAATCAGACATATGGAAGAAATAAGATGTCTATGGTATAAGAAAATAATGATTTTCAGTTCTGCTGTAATTGATCTGAACTTCAAAAAATGGTTTCATCAATACTGCTTAATTTCTGTTCTTTTCTTTTGTCACTCAGAGGGTCTGTAATAAATGGAGAACAAAACATATTAGAAGTGATTGTTGGACACATTATTGATTTATTGATCTGGAGTGTGTGCCTTTTGTGGGTATGTATTCTTTATCCTTAAAGGGATCGTTCACTCAAAAATGCAAATTCAATATTACAGGATGTATGCTAAAAATCTTGGAGGAAAAAAAATATGCAGGTACAGAGGGAAGACCGTGGGGAGACAGAAATATTGCTGAGGAGGCAGCTGGCTGCACAACTAGACAACCCAAGAGGGTTGCACAGTAGTGTGTGCTTAAACACAATCTCATGGAGAGAGCCAAAAACAAAACAGAGAGGGTGGAAAAGGGAAACATATAGAGAATTTGGAAGAATATTGCAATTTAATTCAAATTTTGTCCCACCCAGTTTCTTCCACCTACTTGTTCTTGCGACATCTCACTCTCCTCCCCCAGCTTTGCCTTTGGAAATGTGCCAGAGAGAGAAAAAGATAGAGCGCGTAAATGATTTAAGGCTATATATGGAAGATATATTATTAAAAATTAAGGAACAGGTGAAGGCAATGATTACAAAGCAGAGGAGGCTAGATTTATCTTTTAGAGAATTATTAAAAGCAGATAAAATGGGTAAGGGATAGTTAATGGTCTTTAATAAAATATCAGAAAGAATACACATTGACCATGTCCAGACACCTCTTACTGTCCTCAGGTAGAATATTTTAATTTGAATATTCTACAATCTAGCCTACATTTTTTTAATGTAAGCTAAATTTCAGAAGATCCCAAATGTATTGAGACTATTCCAGCACCCCCGCCCCCCAGTATCTCCCTACTTTTGCCCTGCTTGCATTATTTTATATTTTTGGATTTTGAATCTGTTTAAGCAGAATTTTGAGATCTATCTATCTATCTATCTATCTATCTATCTATCTATCTATCTATCTATCTATCTATCTATCTATCTATCTATCTATCTATCTATCTATCTATCTATCTATCTATCTATCTATCTGTCTGTCTGTCTGTCTATCTATCTATCATGAACTTAATCAAGTTAATTTATAACATATATAATTATAATATATATAATTCTACATGAAGTGGTTCTATATTGGAATGTGTTCAAGATTTTTTTGAAGGACTTGCACTGTGACACTGAACGAAATGCTGGAAATAGCGACAGGTTTGATTCTTGGCGTGTATATGGTTAAATGGCACAGGGTGGGGTTTGGGGAGGGGGCACCAGCTGCCACCTTTCCCTTTAAAGAGCTGAAGGGAGGGAACAACACAGAGGGATCCCATGTCACCATTAGATTAAGGACTAAATTGCATGGAAATACAGATTTACAAAATAAAAACATCGACAGAGAAAGGAGGGAGGGAAAAACGGACGGAAGAGATAAGGGAGACTTAAGCTTAAGGAATAACATTTTCTAGTCGTGCCCGGCATGCGGTTTGTTCGGCATAAATACATTCACACAGACCTCTCAGTCTGCAACTAAAGACCTGGTTACGGTATTTTTGACCCTGGACAACGGGAACAGGTGACGATACGGAAGAAAGGATGCTAAAACTGAGAAGAAAGGGATAGACTGTTAATGGAGTGAGTGCATGAGGATTAAAGAAATAGAGAGGTGTTTCCCCGCTGCTCGTTTCGCTTGGTTGGATAGACTGTTTCGTTTAGGGAATAAAAGTAATTGCTTAACAAGAGCTTTGTTAAATAATAGAAATGCTTATTTATCAAGGGGTGGAAATTGTATATTAGACCTGTACCACCCATGTATATAACGGGAATAATTTATTTGAGGTACAAGGGTATCAGAGGTGCAACATAGGCGATATATCATAAATATATATTTTAAGGAGGCTATATTTTATATTAGTAAAGGAACTGCGCAACTACGCATTATTGCAGTTTTTTTTAACTGGCAGTTGTAGCAAACATTTAGGCTATTACATTATTCATAACTGAAGCCATTTTAAAGAAAATACAATCTTATGTTTAAGTATTCTGCACCGTCATTCGGACCCCACGTCAAGAGGATCCCTCCGTTCAGTCAGAAAACAGTCAATTCCACGTAGCATTTTTGTGCAGTTTGTGTGTTCATGTGTGTGTGTTTAGTAAAACGCACACTGCACGCACGCGAACAGAGCCAGACCCAAAGCGAGTAAGTATGTAATATAGGTGTTTGTGCTGTGTCTGTGTCGTGATCTTGTGTACACGTGACAACATATCACTTCTGTTCTGAGTATTTCTGTCTGTGTGCCCGGTGTACCCATGCAGGGAGCAGGCCTGCCTACCCTCTGCCTCTGCCAGTCAACAGACTCAACAAGTAGTAGTCAGATTTACTTTGTTTTTGTCACTTTAAACCAGCGTGCGAATTATGGAAGAATCTGGTTACCACAAAAGTCACATTACTACAACAGAATGCGCAAAATAGACGTTTGTGTGTATGTTAGCCTGAGTAGGCTATCATGGCGTATCAAACCATGGTAGCATATCAGTCAATCTTGTCACATAATCATAGATTTACACAATTATAAATATAGCCTATCACGAGGACCTTTGTTAAAAATGTTTAGTATTCGACGGTTAGCTAAGGCTCCATGAAAGTCACTCAATAATTCGCACTCTGACTTAAACCCATTCATATTTGTATTTTCTGATTATTTTAAGGTATTTCTGGTGTTACATTTTGAGTTGTCAGTCCAACAAATATATGGACGTTTTATGTCCCACAATGATTGGTGTCTGTTTTTTTTATGGTCATGTCACCTTGATAGCTGATTGATAGGTGTCTTTTCAATATAGCATACACATCTTCCTTATACCTGTCTACCCACTCTTTTCTTATCCTCTGAAGCAGATCGGTTATTCTGTTTAATTTGTAAGAGAGTAGCCAAATATATGCCCTATTGCATGTTAGTGAACTAGTGCATAAGGTGTGTGTGTGTGTGTGTGTCATTATGACTCTCAACCCAATGGCAACTGCATACAATAGGCTACTCAGTCAAAGGTTTATTTTGGCTGTGGATGGAGCTCTCTTCATCCTCCCATCTCCCACATCTTTTGCTAATTCTCTAACAAAAATTCTCAACTGGAGGGTCCCAAAAATAACTGCTAAAGTTGTGGATAATAACAATGCTATACATCATAAATCTGCATTATTTTAATAACAAAATGCATGGCTAAATCAGCTGTTAAAATGGAAGATAAAACATTTCCCTTTTGTTGTTGAAACCTTTGACTGTGCTTCTAATTCTACTTTATTTTATGATATTAACACATTCATTGTTTGATAATACGGACATTTCATTTAAGCCCTGAATCAGTTGAGAACTACTGATCTTAAAACAGCACTTTTTTTCTAATTTGTTTTCCTCTTTCTCTACACTTTCTCCTCTTACCGCACACCAGTTAAACTTTTTCTGTTTATTTCTCTCAGCCACTGGTCCCTCCCTTTCTCCCTCCCTCCTTCACCCACTCACATCCTACTGGCAGCGCCTTATTTCAAATCATTTACTCTCCCTGCCTTTCCATGATTTCGCATCCTCACAAATGCCCCCCTTCCTGACAGTGCGACCCTTACCGATCACCTGAGATGACCTTCTCTGTCCTCCGTCTGGTTTTTAAATCTTTTTTCTTTCTTTTTTGTCACCCTCCATTCTCTCCCACCACTAAGAATAGTTTCCATCAAGTTCATGTGTGATTTGGCTTAACACAATTATATCCCATCTCTCTCCGGCTTCATTCCCTGAGTACTTAATGGGGGACTATAAAGGGATGGTAATTAACCGGAGAGGGCACTTTTATTAATTAGGTTTTAACGAGAGCTAAGGCTGGGGTTATAACTATCTTAAGAACACTGTTAGTGTTAGATATGGGAATATAGTCATGTACGTCTCAATGCTGTCACTGTAAGATGAGTCTTCTAAGCTCCTTTCTGTATCTCTTTCTCTCTCTCTTGACTGAAAAAGAGAGGGCCTTTTGAAAAGGGCTTCTGTTCTCAGCCGTCAGAGTGGTGTGATTAGTTTCAAAGCGGAGGTCAATGTCTGACTGATGACCTTCTGAGGATATATCGTATTATGCGTGTGTGCCAATGCTGTGTAGTTTGTCTTTGCACAGCACAATTTCATTTGAAGCTAATTAATTGTGCTGCGACATGACTTTTTTGCGAATGTGACTATGTTTGTGTATGCAAGCGTCTTTGCTCTGTTAATTTATTTTCTTTTAGTGCTATTCCACAGGAGACGTCGATATGAGCAACTCGGCTGAGAGTAGCTTAGTGCACACAAATGAGCGAGAGAGGGAGAGAGGGAGGGATTGCAAAAAGCCTCAAGAATCACTGGGCTCAAGCAGCAGGTTGAGACTGAGATAATACCTGCTCTGTTCATATAAATCAGCAATTATATTGCATTTGTGAATGAGTGAATTCAGTTACTTAAAAGAGTGCATGGGCTAAAAAGGCACACAAACCTGTTTGCAATGCATCGACAGATGGTTTGCATAAGGCATCCATACCTCAGTCGGGGAGAGCTTGAAGAGGAGGGGGTACTGCAGTATTTTGTGCCGTGCAGTTCCCCGATGAGTCCTCTAGGTGGCCTTTGAGCACCACTGAGCTTCAACTGCAGTGGGATAGCAAGTAGAAATATCCAAAGAACCAACACTGCACCAGACAGAGAGAAAGGGAGATAGAGTGAAGGTATAATGCAGACACACTACAGCATACTGTAAGATAGAAGAAAAGTAGCGTAGATATGATTCAGTTCTGTGTCCTTCTCGCAATAGTGCATGTATGTATCACTTCTCTTTGACATTGTTTCTCTAAACTGAATAATTTATGAATGGAGCCTCATTTACCTTTACTGCAGTCATTCCTTCACATTCCCCTCAGTGGCCGTAACATGTTCTCTCCGTTTTTCCTCTCTCCTCGCTCTCTGTCGATATAGTGCTGTTGTCTTTTATAGGCGTATCTGTCCTTACAACCAACCCCCATCCCGATGGACATGCACACTTTAATGTACTTCCCCCTTATCCAGGCACACACACACTTAACAATGATTTCCCTTTTTTTATGGGAGCCTCTTTTTTTTGCTTTGTCAGCACAACCCAGTTTCCTCTCTTTCAGTTTTTCCTATTCATTGTTTTATTTACCCACTTGTGTTCCTTGTAGTTATCTATTTCACCACCATAAGCTTGTCATATTTAAAAACCCTACAAAAACGCTATTGGTTTAGCCAATGTTGAGTGTTTGTCTGCTTAGACAAACATAGTGTTCATAGTTACACTTTTGAGGATTTAGTTTAATTTATGATCATTTATACTATAGATTGTAATGGTAACGAGTTTTTTATTATTACTTTATTTATTATTTGTACGATTTATTTATTCATAACTCTTCCTTTGATTTCTGGTATACAGTTTGTTTTTGCTTAACTTTTCAACTCTATTTCCAGTGCTTATATAGTCCTTCGCTTTAAATGATGAACTGAAACGCATGCGCTGTCCGTGGTGCTGAAAGCAGAAACCAACCTAATTATCTTCATTTAGAGAAGCAGCGAATCCGTTTACCTTGTTTCGTATGATTCAGCTTTTCTCCTTCCAATGGTTCTCACTCTCCTGTGATCTTTGTTGTTTCTACAGTTAATCACAGGGGGACATAAGGGAAAGCAAGAGAAAGCGTGAGCTTTGTAGAATGGATAAGAGTGGATAAGTAATGAGGGAAGACAGTTTGACAGATATGTATGGGGCAGCCATGCAGCACAGCCAAACAAGAGGAACAGATATAGGAGAGTTATTGTGAAAGCAGGAAAAGACAGCACAGCAAAACATGGGAGGAGGACATTTGTCGGTGAAATCTGACCCTTGTACACGGTTTTGCTAAGCAATCAAAAAAAATTGCTTCATGTCCTAACTTCTAAATTAACTTGTTTCATTAACAGGTTTAACATGGCTGAATCAAATTTGATTACATTATAGGTTACACTAACAAAAGTCATTATTAAAGTTTAAATCAGGTACAAATAGATCCACAGGCACGCTACCACTTTTTACAGTGTATGATAATCCCAAGAGAAAAAGATAATAGCTTCCCTGCTCCATATTTCCAAAATGGGACATTTTGATTGGAAAAAGATCGGCAGTACTCATTTGTTTCACTACATCTGAGCATTTTTAAGCACCACCTCAGTGTAATGCCATGAAAATATGAACGATATGAATGTTACCCTTTTTAATAGAATGTTTTCATTTTGAAGATTGCATATTCAGACAGTTATGACTGCAACAAAGGTTAATACTGTACACTGACTGTACTAAACGGTCTGCATAACATTAGCACTGCCCAAAGAGAGAAAGCGAGAGATAGTGTAAGAGTTAATGCTCTGCAGTCTTTTCTCCCTATTTTGTGAAGCTCAGCAAATAATCGTTCTGCCTTTAGCTTTTCTCCCTCTTCCTCCCACCCTTCCTCTCGCTCTCATTCTCTTCCTCTCCCTCTTTCTATTGGATACGCTGAGAGCATGGTGTTGGGAGGGGGGTCATTTTCATCTCCCTTCGCTGTAATTGAGCAGAGTGTTTTAGTGAATTGAGGGACATGAGAGCTGAGTGATGGCAAAAGATGGAAATGGTAGAGGAGGGGTCTTGTTCCTGTTTATTATGTGAAGTCACTCCTTCATTAAAATGCTTATCCCATGTGCCTGCATCAACATTCATCTAATTTTGTATGTTTGCTTTTTCAGTCCCAATGAGTAGACTACTATACCATAAAAGACCTTAGTGGGCCCCCGTCACGATGTTGCCAGTAGCCTTATATTTGGACTTTCTCAAGAATTTTAACAGGACTTTGACCATTGCCATTGCATTGCACCACCTATACAGAGCCACATTAGTGACTGGTTTAAGAAGTAATGATGTGATGAGTTAAAAGCAGGTTACTTTTTCCAGCTTGATGATGTATAAAAGTATTAGCATCACTAATTTTCTTTTCTCCTCTGCTCTCCCACCGCAGGCTCCTCCTCCCCCCCTCCCATCGCGGTTCTCTCTCCTCCTCTCCCTCCCCCTGCTCCTCTATGCTCAGTTCGGTGTGTGTCTCCTCTTTCAAAGGGCGCAAGGGTGGGAACAAGTCGTCCAGCAAAGCATGTTACAGCGCAGACATGACTTGTCCTTCAGACAGCGAGAAAATAGTAATAAACTGCGGGGGGGTTCGGCACGAGACGTACCGCAGCACACTCAAGACGCTGCCTGGGACCCGCTTGTCCTGGCTCACGGAGCCAGATGCGTTCAGTAACTTTGACTATGACCCCAAATCCGACGAATTTTTCTTTGACCGCCACCCTGCCACCTTTGCTTTCATCCTCAACTATTACCGCACAGGGAAGTTGCACTGTCCCAATGATGTCTGCGGTCCTCTCTTCGAGGAGGAGCTCGCGTTCTGGGGCATCGACGAGACGGACGTGGAGGCTTGCTGCTGGATGAACTACAGACAGCATCGGGACGCCGAGGAAGCGCTGGACAGCTTCGAGACGCCCGAGCCGGACCTGCCAGAGGACGACCCGGCGTTAACGGGCGGTGCGGACGGGGACTTGAAGAGGTTGTGTCTACAGGAGGATGGTCGCAACACCAGCTGGTGGAGTATCTGGCGGCCACGCATCTGGGCGCTGTTTGAGGACCCCTACTCCTCGAAATACGCCAGGGTGAGTGAGTGTATCGGAATCTTTCGAAATCTACTTTATTAAACGTGTCTAAATCAGATTTTGAGCGTGCTTCATGTGAACTTCTTGTAGTATGACATGTCCTTGTGTGATACCTGTTCAGATAGCCTACTACTCAACACCTTCATGGAATCACAAGCTGGTTTGCAACAATCGGAATAGTCCACTGTCGTAGGCTACTTGGCATGAGCTGATAAGTTGTAAACTTCCGGAAAGTTTGTTAGCTAAGTTTGCAGAGAAAAAAAGACGTTGGTTCGTTATGTGCACTCTTTCTCTGTCACTCTCTCTAAAAATGCAGTATTTGTCGCTGTCACTCTCCACGCGCATTATTTGGCGGTGAACACTGCGTCTCGAGCTCTCAGCATGCGCACCTTTTAAAACGTACCCTTTTGGTTCTGCTGTTAATGTAAATTATAAAATGTTGAAAAAAAGTTATTTTAATGGTTTGAAGCCCGTTGTTCTTTAGTTATTTGTTTAATTACGCTATGCTGGTTGGCCAGTTGCTGCATTCAGCGATCAAATATTTCTGAATAATGAGTGGCAACGCTGTGTAGACTGATTTCCTTCATAGATGTGGTTGTATTCAATCTCCGCGGTCGCTACAAAACATCTTCCCAAATCAATATTAAATGTCAATTTATTAACCAATATACGGGTGGCAAGCCAAATTATCTACAGACAGACGGTAATTATCGCAAAAACCAACACGCATTCAGATCACAGCCGCCAGTCATTGCGCATGCGCATTGAGTATGCACATTTCACCGTTGTCCATACTGCAGAACGGTACCTGGCAGACCCCTACTATATAGAAACGTCATGACATTTACCTTGAGGTGTACACCATTGAGTTTTGACTATGAACATTGCATTACCTTGCAGATCTTGATTTTTTTTTATGTTAGAAGAACGTTTCAGCAAAGCAGGAACAAATTGGAAAACAACTGCTCATGCCTAAATGAGTGCGTCTCATTCAGCTCCCTAGGTTGTGAATCAGTATATGTACATGAATTCTGGCACTGGTAAGAACCCTGACTCACTACACCGTTTATTGGGACACCGATGACTCCATTTCTGGTGACAGGGCTGTAGCTGGGGTATCCGAGGCCCCGGTGCAGGTTGTTGCTGTGGGTCCAGCTCGGTTGAAATCGAGGGGCCTCCCTAAGGCCGGGGGCCCCTAGAATAGTTACAATCTTTCTCCCCGGCAATGTCCTCATTGTACAGTGTCTCTACCGGCATTTATGAACAACAGCTTCATGAATATCACATTATGATAAATACTTAGATTTTTGCAACATTTTAGGTGTAAATTATTAATAAATGTTGGCTAGATTATGTTGATTACCTGTCTAGCTTTGTATGTTTATGCTGATACATAATTAAATAGCTGTTTTCTTTTTCAAAAACATCTTTTATGTGGTGAGCTGGCTCACGTGATTGTTTCGCGCTTCAGAACTTCTATTAAGGTGCATTGTGGGACTTTTGAGGGAGGAACGTTTCAGTGCACTGGAAAATTTTTGCGACTGACACTGCCCTTAAAATGGCAGATTCCCTCATCAGTGCCCTGACTACCAAACTAGGGAGCTGATTGAGACGCACGCTATGATAGTAAACATGTTGTCATGCTTGCAAACTATTTAGTCATTTTGTACCTTTATTAGGTTAATGATGTGACCCATACCAATAGTAAGGTAGCCTATGTTTAAGCAGAGAAGATATTTGAGAAAATTCTAGTTTATCAAAGCAAGTTACTGGTATCAGGTTGTGCTTGGGTATGTATCCACATTGGGTCACAGGATATTCGCGGTATCCCAGGAACTAGAGATTCCCGTAGGTCTTGCTTTTAACTGAATCAGTTTCCTGCTTACTCAGCAGAAGCGCCGTATGTCACTGCCACCACAATCACCTGATAATAACTACATCCTACCTCTCACACACATACCTGAAGCTTAAATTAGATTTTTTCTTCTGGTTGCCACGCTTGGGATCCCAGTTTTGGGATAATGAGCATAGAAGGTCATATGAATTCCTAAACATTACACAGCCCAATAAAAGGCACTATTGCAAAATGAAAATGCAAAATAAAACTATTTGCTTGCCATTTTAAGTGAGTAATCATATAATTCCCCTGTCAGACGAAAATCTCTGTTGTTAAATAAAAATCTGTAACGATTTTAGGAAAGCAAAGTCACTTACTGACCCTTGTGTGTTAAGAGATGTTTCAGCTGGAGCACATGAAAGGTAATTCACCCTTTGGCTCTCAGAACGTCATTCACAAGCTAGTGCACAGCAACCATTTATCTCCTTTATCAGGTCAGGCTGGTTATTTAAGATATTTATCTCCCTCGTCACATCTAGGTCAATAGATCATAGTCATGAGCAGTCGATACATACTCGCTTTCTTAATTCCCCTGGGTTCCATTTAACTGATCAGTTTTACTTTGCATTTTTGGCTGCATTTAATTGCAGAATTGCTCCTAATGTGTTTGAAGGGTCTGCGATTGTAAGTTACCCAGCTCTTCTCACAGTTCTCAAGGGGAGGGAGAGATGCCGTCATCGTTTTACTGCGTCGTCATTGAACGGAGGTCTTTTATCAAGCGTGACACGCATAGTGTTTTATTAGCGGGCTGCTGTATGGGTGCAGGGCCTCGTGCCGGATTGCTAATCATCACTTACAACCTCCATGTCCCTTTCTCTGGCTGTGCTATAGCGTAACACTGCGGCGTCTCATACTAGCTGACTGCGTGCTGATTTCTGCTGCAGAGCAACAGAGGCAGAGCCTGTGCATTTGTGTATGTGCGTGCAGGCAATGCTGTTAGTCACTTTTTTAAAATCAAGATGTGTATTATCTATATTTTTGGCAAGTTCAGTTTTCATTTCAAGCACTTGTGAAGATGAATGTGTCTTCAAAGTAAATGCTGCCTTTTAAAAGACTGGCACCATAAAATAAATAGCGTGAGCATCTGAGTTGTTCTATGGTGTCAGGACTAGGAGCTGTGTCTCTCTCTCTCTCTGGTTAAATCCCTGGTTTAAATCGGATGATCCAGTGAGCCCATACATAAGTGAACAGTTGCAGCAAACCCTGGCTCCTTATTGGCCAGATTAAAGGATTCAGATAACAGTTAACTAAAGTATCGTTTAATTCAGGGGTTTTCAAAATATGATGATCCGCCTTGAGACCCCTTTCCTAAATTATTAATTTATTAATTATAAAAAGTACTTTAAATTGTTGACACTGTATTTTTTCCCTTCCCTCATTTAGAGTACTTTTTTTTTAATTGTATTATTTCATTTAGTTTAGTTTCTTAAAATTTTTATTGTGAAAAGAATTTATAATAAATATGAGAAATATATCTGGAAACGATTTACTTTCAATTAAGAAGACTGTATTTTTCTATAGTTATAAAAGTTATAATTTTTTAATTGAATTTTATTTTACAATTTATACTGTTAAAAATGTATAAAAAATGCGTAAAATATTATCTGGAAAATTCTATTCAGTTTTTCTACCCACATTATAGTTATTTTATCTTACAATTATATTGTGAAAAAAAAACATGTGTACAATATGATCTAGATATTTAGTTTCTATTACATTGACGCTGTATTCTTCCTTCCCACCATTAGAGTGATTTTGTTTTTTTCATTTTTATTTTTCTAGCACTCTTCAAACTCCAGTTTTAGAACCACTGATCTAATTGACAATTGTCACTATTGCGTTATTTGTAATTTATGTGCGATGAGCTAGAGCAAAAGGCGCATCACTTGGGGAGAAGACACAAAAGACACTTTACACACTGGAGTTGTTGGGCAGATGGATAAAGGAAGAAGTAATAGAGATCACACAATAAAACGTCCTCGCTGCATAGTATGCAGAATGAACGGAATGACTTTACTGTTGTTCAGCATCTCAAGCTCGTAGTCGAGCACATGTCGTATGAGCGGATGGATAACAACCTGCGGCTGCATAGTCATTCACGTGCAAAATCCTATTCGATAAGGATGAACAACTATTAAATGAACTACAGAGCTCTAGCAGTGTTTCTTAGCAACAGCCTGTAGTCAAAATAATCCCGTTTTGCAGTGCTCTTTGTATTTTTTCCCATGCGTAAATATATATATGCAGAAAGCCTTTAATTAACATTACAATTCACCTTGCTTAAGGTAGATGATCCAGTATGTATTTAGAAATGTATGTTTGTTTTGTCGCTTTGCATTTGTCTGGACACTCATTACTAAATAACTGCTTTCACATGCTTTATGTCAGAAGATCAACCCGGAGTGTCCCAAACCTTAGTGAGCTCCCTAACTAGACAGCATTTGTGGGCGGCATGTCGGCATGTCGCCAGGAAAAGTATGATGTCACTGCTGGAGCTGTCCAGTGCTGAAAGCAATCTAATCGAATCTAATTATATTCTAATCAAAGGAAGTGGCTTAACTAAATATTTCGTTAACCTCACCAATATTTAGTTTTCACAAATAATATCCTATCTTAGATGTAGCATATACACACAAACATCGAATAAAACCTTTTCTAAAAGACAATTCATTTGAATAAATAAAAAAATAATAATTGCAATTTTGTGGAAAAACTAGAGAAAAAAGTCAATGAAATCTGTAGAAAGAGTCTCCATTGCCTTGAACTTTTATTCTAATCTAATGCTATTCTAATCATAAGTGACTTAGCAAAAAACAATATTTAGTACTGTGAATAATAACTTATTTTTAGGTGTAGCATACAACAAACATTTGTCCAACCAATAATTTGTATAAATAAAAAAACATTTCACTTAATAAATAATTAAATAAATACATTGGGAAAGATTTTGTGGGGAAAAACTCTGCATTCCCAGTACTTCTATTCTGATCAATGTAAGTGACTTTACAAAAATGGCTCATTTAATCAAAATTTTGTTCGCAGTACGAATCATTTTTAGGTCCAATTTGTTTAGGGTAGCATACTGCAAACATTTGATCGACAGTTATCTAAAAGACAAATAACGTAAATAAATAAATACATACATACATACATAAACTGGGGAACGATTTTGTGGGAAAACTAGAAAAAAATGCCAATGCTTAAATCTCAGTGCTTAAGTTGGATTTCCCAATAGCACAAATGTCCCGAAACCATCTTATAGTGCTGTCTCCCCACCAGGTGTTTGTAAACAGTTAGCGAACTGAATGTGCCAAAAATAACCTTAAATGTCAGGACTCAAGGGACCGGAAACTATTTGAAAAGTGTGTCGCTCCTTGCGTGCAATGGAAAATGAATATTACTTCTTGCTCCTTTTGCAATTTTTTATTTATTCATTGCAAACACGTTTGAAGTGCATTCTCAAGGGCCGCATAGACCACGGCGGTGTACAACACATCGAATATGACTGGATTCCTTCAGATGCTTTCCTTTTAATGCAAGCTTTTTCTTGTAAAATGGGCCTGTGTTTATCAGTTCCTTAGAAGTATATTTTGTGTTCCCTGTAATGATCATGCTCAGTTGTAACCCGAGTTAGTCTGCCTGTAAAATCCTTCTTTTCAGATGAGACCTCTTTTGGCACCCGTGCTCACACCACCGGTCTTCCCCCACTGTTTTTCTTCTTCTACTTTTACTACATCTCTAAAAATAGTACGAAAATGAGGAGATATGTGGGACAAGATCTCAGGCCTCCACTCTTCCTCCTATACTGTTCATTTACACAATACTGGCAGCAAAAGCTTAACAGAGCCACCGAGGCAACTTGGTTTCTGTGCCGCATATGTCTTCTAGCCACACATTGCAGCAGCAAAATGCATGATAATAAAGCTTATTGAACCAGTCACGCTGAGACCAATAAATCGGTGAATAAGAGGTAGGGCGCTGAATGCGCTTGAATCTACAGTCGCAGTGTGCTGACCCCCCACCCCTCACTGTTTGCAGTCCAGCTCGTCGATGAATGATTCTGTTCAGTTACAGCGTATTTGCTTTTACAAGGCATCTTCTCTTGACTCAAACTACAATCCCCATTGACTACAGTGAGCCGGTTCTCCACCCTGAAGTCTGTCGGCCAGTGAACTTGTATATGCCGGCATATGCAGTGCAGTGCTCCTAGTTTGAATTTTAAATAGGTGTTGAAGACCAGCCAATGCCAGATCCAACAAGTTATTAGTGTGAAACTACCTACATTAGGAGTTTTTCATTGCAAGACAATGATACTGCCAAAATAATCATAGGATGGCCAGCAATGTCCAGGAACCCCTGCTCATTTTGCTTCACTTTTGCACCACTTCAGCACTTTGTTCACAGGGCAAATGGAAAACCCTGTTCCCTCGAGGACTCGTTGGTCGGGTAAAAAAAGAAAAGAAATGCCTTGTATTCCAGCCCTATACACCTCCAAGAGGTTCTTGTGGGCCTAACGGGACTTTAACTCTTCTGACCCACGGACAACATTTTAATTTTGTGTCAAGTAAAGTGTCGATTTTTTTTCATTGTTCCTTACGGGAGACTCAATTCTCAATTGATTTCAGTGGAGTTTGTCATTAGCATGTTGATTGCTAGCATAAAAATACAAAGCAAATTATTTTTATTGAACTTTTTTTGGTAGCTTCAGTAATTAAATGTTTGTTTATACATCTTATTTTTCAATGCAGAAGTAAGCAATTTTTATTTTATTTTTGTAAAAATGTGTGAGACTTCTGATTCATTAGCTGCTGTAGGTAAATTACTTGAAAAATAACAAAATGCCTGAAGTGATAAATCCATTTCTGCTAGAAACCAGATGGTTTTTGATTACGATAATGAATTACAATAATATGATAGCTTAACTAATACCAGTTTGTAACATCAGCTAAAATGACTGGAACTGGTTTGTAACAGAAGCCTTGCACATTCAAGGTAAAATAAGACTTACTTTAAAAATAAGACAACAATTTGTCCACAATTTTGGATTTATTATTTTTTTGTCTTTGAATTGGGTTTTATTGTGTCAAAACAGAAAAAGTGAATTGTTTTAATTATGACTCTTACAAACCAAAAGGAATGTCCCATCTAAGAGAACTTCAGACTTTTTTTATATTAGACTTAAAGGGATAGTTCACCCAAAATCTGTATTTAATTTTCATTTACTCACCTTCATGTCTGTCATACCAAACCTGTAAGACTTAAAGAAACATTCAAAGAATGTTTCAACTGTTTTGTTTTTTTGTTTTGTTTTTGGCCATAATACTAGACTAGACGACTATACATAATACTAGGTATTTTTTAAAAATGTCTTACTCTTTGTTCCACAGAAGAAAGCAAGTCATACAGGTTTGAAACAGCATGAAAGTGACTAAATGATTTTCATTGTTAGGTGAACTATCTTTTTAATGCTGTTAGTGATACTGACAGCAATAAAAACTGACACGCATTCCCAAAAGGGAGTGAAAACATCTATTTGGATATCTGTGCTCATGGCACATAAAAATGTATTCAAAACAGTCACAAGAGGGACTCTGCGGTCTCTGATGGAAGTGGCATACATGACATACACACTCTTTATCTCTCTCTTTTCACCCCCACCCCTCCATTTCTCACCAAATCCCTTGCGTTTTTTGCACACTCCCACAAGACTTCAAGTGATAAGAAGGAGAGTTAGAAAGAAAGAAAGAAGCATGGTGCTGTAATGTATCATTAAACTTTTACTTTATATATAGTATTTATAGTATATCCTTGTTCTGTAATGCTAATCCCAGTAAGACACTTCCATTCCATTTCACACACACACACACACACACACACACACACACACACACACACACACACACACACACACACACACACACACACCCCAGAATATTACTATGAAACACATTTTTGTGAAACATACCGGGACATTTTGTCCCCATACCGTAGGGATTACCAGTCCTCACACACACACACACACACACACACACACAGAATATTACTATGAAACACATGTTTTTGCCAGCCAGTTTCAGATAAACCTTTTCCCCATGGATGTGGCTAGATTGCATGTTCGTGTGTCTGTGTGAGCGCACTGGAACCGAGGGGAGAAAGAGCAGCGCTCATAAGATGCTGATGGTGGTAATACTGCAGCATGTTGGATGGAGGAGCAAGAAAGGGAGAGGGGAATTGCAAATGAGAAATGAGAGAGTAAGACTGAATGAGAGCAAAGATAAGGTGGTAAATTGAGAGATGATGCTCTTGTTAGAAATATAGAGAGAAGAAAGAATAGGGAAAAACAGAAAAATGGCAAAAGGAGCACTGGGCAATGAAAGAGTAAAGATGGCTGACAATGTTAGCTGAATGGCATCAAAGATTTGCTCTACTGATCCATACAGCTGTTTTTCTTTTCTTTTTTTAATTTTGCGCAGGCTGATGTTCGTCTTTGCAAGTATACCGACACCTAGTGGTGTGGATGCAGCTTAATACAAAATCAAATTATGTCATTGTAGAAATGTTCTATTCACATTGAGCCATAATTGGGTCAGTTTCCATAATGCTTAATTTCTTTAATTAATTTGCAAGCTGGACTGCAAGTGTCCAGTAACAAAGGCCCTGTCCCAAATGGCACACTTCATATGCACTCACAGTCTTGTGAACTTGCAATGGCAGCCGTGTAAGTCGACCTTAGGGTGTCCCATTTGTCAGAAGGGTTCTATCGAGCGCCCCCTTTGTGGTCGATATGCACCCTTGCTGTGCAGTTTTGCACTGAAGAGAGTTCCGCAGACTTCTTCCCGGCAGTCCAAGCTGTATTACCGCAAGTGTTTAGGGTGCCATTTAAGTATTCAGCTGGTCGTGTGATCTCGACAGGTCGATCCCCATGAGGTGACCTGCTAACTGTAAAATAAGATATCTTTATAACTCTACTCTTATGACTTCTTATGTGACCTTACATGATTTTAAACATGAATTATTTTCTTTATGTGCAAAACGTTTTAACAAGGTTAAAATGATCACGTACGTCTTTAAGACACCATGCTAATGCTTACAGAAGATGACCTGAGTATGAATGAAATATTAAGGGTTATGTGATTCACAACAGGCTGTTTTTTTTTCTGTGAACTTGATACGAAAAGTGTGCAATTGTTTTTATGATGTTTACGTAATTTTTTACTGAAAAATAGGACAAAAATACTGATTACCTGCCTGGAAAATAAAATGTTAACAAAGGTCTTAGCTGATTTAAGCTCTAAAACCAGTCAACAGAGCTGGGAGACTAGCGAAGACCAGGAAACCAGTTTTGATGGGTAGGGAAATAATTGTTTTGCAGTGTTCAGTAAAATTGCTGTGTAAAACGCAGGCGTATGTATGTGCCCTTCTAAATCTGGGTGTTTTTCTTCTTCAGTTGTATATGCGTACATCTGAGAGAGGTTTGTGCGTCTGTGCACTTGGCACTAGCTACTGCATGCTAGCTTTTAGCATTTTCGCAGAGTGGGGCTCTCACTTGGATTAAGGACAAAGGGAAAGGCACTCTATCATCCCAGCTAATGGCATAGAGTACAGAGAGAAGGAGAACCCTGCCAAACTATGGCCCAGACTGGGAGAGAGAAGTGACATGCAAGGAGGAGAAAGTGTTAGAGCGATGGGAAGAGACTAGGGAAGGAGTGATTACAAGGAGTGCAATGATGAAGAGAGGAAGGGGGACGGAAAATTTGCAAGGACAAATGTGTGTAGTGTGCTGCAGTTATCAGGATCGAATACTAAGCAGAAAAAAATGCTGTGCTACTTATTTCCTCTGTTTCACCTCGATGGAGTTAGTGTGTGTGCAAGAGATTGAAAGTGTGTGCGGTTTTTGTTTATGTCAGGAGTTAGATGCATTTTGCATGCGTGTCTGTCAATACTTCAAATGTGTGGTACATGAGCATTTTCGGATAGCGTTAGATGCTAAACACAAGTTGACAAAGACAATAAAGCAATATAGTATATAATTAATATGTTATGTACTATATAATTTGAAAATTATATAAATATATAGAATTTTATTATTACTATTATTGTGTAGATATTACGCACCTTATAAAGTGAAGTAATCATAATGAATATTGAATATTGACTATAATAAAATACATGAATACTTTTGCACATTATTTATTAAATGTTTTTGTGCAGAAATTACACACTTTATTGTTTACACACAAACCTAACATGGGATCTTATATTTATTGAGAATGATAATACAAATATATTTATATATTCCTTGAGTGAACAGGCTATAGAAATTCTCTTCTTTACGTCTTTGTTGTAGCCTGAACATTTCCAAAAGGTCCTGGGAAATGTATATGTGGATATGAGAAAGAGAACGATAGATTCTGATGGGAGTGTGAGTCACTCTCTTGTCCTCCATTAGGCAGAGACCCTCTGTGTTTTTATCAATGAGAACCAATGCGTCACCCCCCCCCAAAAAGACAAAACAAAACAAACACTTAAACTCAATAGTAGATTTTCTCTCTTTCACTCTCTCCGTCTATATCCCCGAGCTACTTCGATCACACTACATCAACTACTGTTATGCAATATACTCATCTTCAGTCTCAAAGGTTCATCTTTTGCTCTCCCTGAGCTGTCAGTCACTACACCACAATCCAGACTTGCACCACAGACATGAAGATGTTTACTCGTTTTCTCAAATCATGCTGGAGAACATTTTTTACTGCATGCAGCTCAAGGGCTGCCGCCATTAAAGTAAAAAAGAAGGACAAACCAAACACTAATTTTCCAAGCGTTTCACTCAAATTGTTATTCTGATAACAAATTTGCAATGGCAAATTTTGTGTTCATGTAAAATGCATTTATCTCAGATTTTTAGACATCACTGGAGGAAAGAAGTAATCAGGTGGATTGTTTGAGTATGTCTGTGTCTGCTGCTTTTCTTTTGCGGTGATTTGAGAGGGTTCATTCTGTCCTGTCAGTCAGTGACTGTAATTAATCTGTTAAAGTGCTGAGCTGTGAGAGAAAGAAAGAGAGAGAGAGAGAGAGAGAGAGAGAGAGAGAGAGAGAGAGAGAGAGAGCTCTGCCAAAGCGGCACAACTGACCACTGCCGGTGAGTGAGGGAGGGAGTGAGTGAGAGTGAGTGTATGTGTAAGACATAACATCTGGCTGTATAGGATATTGTTCTTCTGCTGAATGAAGCATGTTTGCTATATTACATATTTATGTAACATGAGAGTGTTGAATTATAGGGATTGGTGTTGAAATTAATATCAAATTGGTTTTGCTCCATAAACACTTTAGAACATCAATTCAGTATTTGCTTTAAATCAGTGGTTCCCAACCATGTTCCTGGAGGACCCCCAACAGTGCACATTTTGCATGTCTCCTCAATCAAACACTCCTGATTCAGGTCATCAGCTCATTAGCAGCTACTCCAAGACCTGATGTGTCAGACAAAGGACACATCCAAAATATGCACTGTTGGGGGTCCTCCAGGAACGTGGTTAGGAACCACTGCTTTAAATTATACAAGAATAATTCAGCCTGTAAATTTGAAGATATGCACAACATACACTATATTTCCAAAAGTTTTGGGACACCTGCCTTAACATGCACATGAAACTTAATGACATCCCATTTTTTAATCCGTAGGGTTTAATATGGAGTTGGCCCACCCTTTGCAGTTATAACAGTTTCAACTCTTCTGGGAAGGCTTTCCACAAGGTTTAGGAGTGTGTTTATGGGAATTTTTGACCATTCTTCTAGAAGCGCATTTGTGAGGCCAGGCACTGGTGTTGGACAAGAAGGCCTGGCTCGCAGTCTCCGCTCTAATTCATCCCAAAGGTGTTCTATCAGGTTGAGGTCAGGACTCTGTGCAGGTCAGTCAAGTTCCTCCACACCAAACTCGCTCGTCCATGTCTTTATGAACCTTGCTTTGTCCACCGTTGCGCAGTCATGTTGGAACAGGAAGGGGCCATAACCAAACTGTTCCCACAAAGTTGGGCGCATGAAATTGTCCAAAGTGTCTTGGTATGCTGAAGCATTAGGTGTTAATTTCACTGGAACTAAAGGGCTAAGCCCAACCCCTGAAAAACAGTCCCATTCCATTATCCCCCCTCCACCAAATTTTACACTTGGCACAATGCAGTCAGGCAAGTACCGTTCTCCTGGCAACCACCAAATCCAGACTCATCCATCAGATTGCAAGACAGAGAAGCTTGATTGGTCTCTCCAGACAACACGTCTTCACTGCTCTAGAGTCCAGTGGAAGTGCATTTGCATTGCACTTGGTGATGTAAGGCTTGTATGCAGCTGCTCGGCAATGGAAACCGATTCCATGAATCGGAAGGCCACGCAAAGTTTGGAGGTCCTTAGCTCTCGCAGAAAGTTGCCGACTTCTGCGCCCTGTGCACCTCTGCATGCGCTGATCCCGCTCTGTGATTTTACGTGGCCTATCACTTTGTGACAGTTTCTGTTGTTCCCAGTTGCTTCCACTTTGTAATAATACCCCTAACAGTTGACTGTATAATATTTATTAGTGAGAAAATTTCAGGAATGGTTTTATTGCACAGGTGGCAACTTATCACTGTACCACGTTTGAATTCACTGAGCTCCTGAGAGCCACCCATTCTTTCACAAATGTTTGTAGAAGCGTCTGCATGCCTAGGTGCTTGATTTTATACACCTGTGGCCATGAAAGTGATTGGAACACATGTATTGAATGATTTGGAGGGGTCTACTAATACTTTTGGCAATATGGCAATATAGTATAAGTATTAGTATTATATGAAGAAAATGGCAGAAAGGCCAAAGCATTACCAGTGATTGACAATTATTATGTTCATGTTATTTTTCTTTTCTTTTTTTTTCTGTGCAGTAAGCGTGCGTTTTGAGTGAAAGACTTGAGTTCCTGCCATAGTTTGTTTGTTTTTCTCTTCACTTGGACCCTTTTATCCTTCATTTATTCCAAATGATATGTACTTACCAAGTCACTGTGTGCTGCCATTAACGTCTTGTTAAATTTACTTTAGCCTCTGCTCTCTCTCATTATATGTGTCCATGTGGTGGTTATCAGGAGGATCCAGAGCACACATGCCGCTTACCATGACCTCAGTGTTTGACTTTGTTTCTGTCTGTAACTGGATTCCTGGAGACCTGGAATTGCGCTCTAGCGTCCTGCACTCAGAAGGCATATAAGATAGTAGTTAGTTGTGGTTTAGGTCGATTTATAAATCTTCAAAAGCACTGTACTCTTCTTGATTCTGTTAACACTTTTTTTTGTTTTGGTAAAGATAGTAGAGCACACAGGAAGTTATTGGTGATAAAAGAGGAATAAAAGGGGAAATCAATGCATCTCATGCATGTGTACCAAAACAGTGCATCTGAAACACATGCACTAACCGCTAGAACACAACAATATGGAGCTTGATTTTGTAATTTCACAAATAATACAATTTTGCTTGTTTTGAGACAAAAGTAATGTACTATGAAAACCCACTGTAACTTGTAGTTTGGCCTACTAGTCAGAAATAAGGTCAGTGTTATATATATATATATATATATATATATATATATATATATATATATATATACTTAAAAACGTAATACATTTTTTTCATAAAGCTTTTAAAGTTTATTATATATATATATATATATATATATATATATAATAAACTTTAAAAGCTTTATGAAAAAATGTATTACGTTTTTAAGTCTATATATATATATATATATATATATATATATATATATATATATATATATATATATATATATAATAAAATATGATTTTATTCCTTAACACCTCCTTAAAAAGAACTAACGATTTAATTAAAATGTGTAAAAGTTTGTAAAATTTGTACTGTTCCTGGTACATGCATATTCTTCAGAAGAATCCCAATGTTAGAAACACATTATGGATATGTATTTTTAATATGCTAATCAGACAAACCTTGACCCCTTAGTTTTGGCAGAGAAAAGGGGCATGTGCTCATTTTACACGAGACAGGCACAACAATAAAAAAGTGGCTACTTCAGCAAGAGGGAGGGACTTTTTTTGCTGAAACCCCCATAAAGGCCAAATTCACACTGCACTGATAGATGTTGACCAATGCAAACAATCACCAAATTACAGTAAGTCACTTCTCACAAATCCCACGACCCGACAAATGCCTTTTATAACATGTTCAACTCGCAAAAACAAGCGCAAACAGACGCTGGCAACAAACTGACCTGACAGAGTGTCTGTTGCCGTTGGTCAGCATCTGTTGGTGCATTAGCCTTAAGTGGACCTCAGGGGGAAAATAACAATAGAAATATATTTTTAAGACCCCTTAAAATGTGAAAGGATTGATGAAAGGTAGATGTATTAATGGCACAGCTACTTTTTCTCTCACTCTCTTTCAATCGTATTCTCTCTCACTTTTTCTCTCTTTCTCTGGGTGGAGGAGGTACCAGATGCTGATCCAATGGGGTTCCAGGGCTCTGGCCTTCTCCCCACCCTGGTGTCCTGCCAGATCTTGAGAGAGAGGGACATGGAGATGGGTTGAGGGTGGAGCACAGCTTGTCCTGCTCTCTTCCCAGATGGCTGTTGCGGCAGAACTCCCTCTCTCTCACTGTCCACTTTTTCTCTTATCTTGTTTCATCCATCTACTGTTTTTTTTTCTCATTCAATCACATTATGCTTCTAATCAAACACTATCACACATAAACACGCTCTCGCACAGCTCGTTCATGTAAACTCAGCAGTTCAGCTGACAGCAGATCAATATGAAAAGCGTTATGAGAATGGCTTCCGTAGAGGATGACATCACACACGTACACCTCACAGCGAGAGGCATTTCTGCCTGTTTCATACTAATAAGAGATGTCTAAAAGCGTTTTACCCTACATCTACTTCTGAATTTCACTCAGATAACGCTTAATGCACTGTAGAAAGTGAATACGGATTAAGATATTTTTCTACCTGATCTGACTTTTAAAAATCTTTATTGCTGTAACCTAAAGCAATTAATTTGATTTAGTCATATTAAATATTGAAAAGATTTAGATGTAACACACATAAGGTGTGTTTTTTAATTATAATTTGGCAAAACATGTTAGGTAAACAATAAGGGTCTATAATATCCACATAAAGACTGTGCAGTATTTTTAAATATATTATATTATTAAAGCCACACCATCTTCTTCACACCATCTTCTTAAGGGGTCTTGTTAGGCCTGACATATATTATATTATCAGGAGAACTGCTATATATATCAGGCATAACATTATGACTTTCTAATATTGTGTTGTTCCCCCTTTTGCTGCCCCTTTTGTCTGACCTGTTGAGGCATGGACTCCACTAGTCCCCTGTAGGTGTGCTGTGGTATCTGGCACCAAGATGTTAGCAGCAAATCCTTTAAGTCCTGTCCATGGATTGGACTTGTTTGTGCAGCACATCCCACAGATGCTTGATTGGATTGAGCAATTTGAGCTACAGTAGCTCGTCTGTTTGGTCGGACCTCACGGGCCAGCCTTCGCTCCCCACGTGCGTGTCTTGGCCACCCATGGCTGTTGACTTGTTCTGTTGCTTTACAACTCTGCTTTGCTTTTTTTCAGACACTTTGTTTCACTTTGCAACAGTTGTAACACATTTATGTCTGCAAAAATTTAATAATAATTAAAAAATAATTGTATAAATATTCATCGTTTTTAATATTTTCACAGTTACTCTTTAAATGAATGTAGAAAAATAATTTTTATATACAATTTTTCAATATATTTTAAAAAGATACTGATAGCATTTTCTGTGTTACCTTTTAAATGAACAATAGTGATATATATCAGAGCAACTGGTTTATAAAGCCGCTGTCACTTTAAGATCTGCCATTGTCGAACATGATGCGGATGATCTGACACGCTGTCACGTACATCTCATTTTCTCAAGTTCATTTAAGACTGCTCTTATGAGAATACCCAAATATTTTGGGATAATTATGTGTGTTATTGTTTGTTCAGGCGCAAAAGAGAAATTGATGTGTATATATTGTATATTCATAAAATGTATAAAAATTTCACCTTGAATCATCACCCTTAGAGGTTTGCTGAATTGGAGAACCATTGGTTTAAATTTATAAAAAAAAATATTTACTTAATTTTAACAAATTGAACCTTATGTGTTACCAAATTTTTTACAGTATGAAGTAGGCACAAGCTCTCATGGTTAGCTGAAGCAACACATACAATATGAATCCACACATTACAGTACAACCTTGCGTTTGCCAGTTATTTCCCTAAACCCTCTTTCTCATCCCTCCCGTTGTAGCTGTTATATCGTTGTGCCGTGTAGGTGTGTGTGAGACGGTGCTCCCAGCATCCCTGCACCAGAGGCTCTCGCTGACGTTATCGGGAGGATCTTAGCTTGGCAGTCTAGTGCTATACGGCCTTGGCTGTGTGCTGCAGGAAAGAGGAGGAGGAGGATCTGGCAGGTGTCCGTGTCATTTTTACAGAGTTCCGCACCAGCCACTGCACAGAATCCCCAACCAATCAGTGCTCGGCATACAGAGCTGCTCCTTACACAGCAGAACAAGCCGCCTCTCGCTTCTTCCCCTCCTCCCGTATCGCCGTTCCCTCCTCTGCATTTCACATCCCTCCGTCTCCCCCTCGACATTCATTTGATGTCTTTTCATCAGCAGTGTGCTCTTCTGTTGTTTCCATCATCACACCCGCTAACCCCTTTATGCATCTCCACACTCACTCAAAGTGGGTTTGATGCCCGTTATAGGTTGTTTTTGCATTATGGATGGGTTCTCTTTAGCAAACGACCGTTTCAGCATCCCACTCTCCCATCTCTTACTTTCTCCCACCCATTTCTCTTCTTGTGCCCCTCCTCCATCTGTTTTCCACCTTGGGTATCCTTTGGTTCGTGTCGTCGTTATGGTGCAGTAAGGCAAAAGAGGGAGAGGGCTTGAGGCGATACATTACTGTAACGCTTCAGAACGCTTCCCCCTCTTTCTCTACCTTTCCCTTTCTGTGTCGCTAACATACTTGCTTAGCAGATTACATTAGTGGCCAAGTATGATATTTTGTCTGGTATTTTGCCCCTGTGTGTCCTCTGGTATGCGTATATCAGAAGGCTGCACATTTTTGACATATGAAATGAGATGCTTGATTTATAATGAAATCCTCTCCACCACTCTTTGTTTTTCATTTAAATTATCCTATTGATTTTTTTTCATGCTGATTCAGTACAGTGATCAGCCGCAAGCACTGAGTGGTACCAATTACCCCCCCTCACACACACACACACACACACACACACAGGCGTGTGTATGCGTGTTTATGATGTGCATGCACTTGATTAGATCAGTGATTCTCAAATGGTTTTGCTTAAGGATCCAGATTTTATATTGGATGAGCCAACGCAATACCAAAAGTGTTTATTGCACAGAGATACACACAACTCTCTTTACAATCATGTATCACCGGAGCCATAGCCTTGTAGGCAGTGCTCCGACATATCGCGCAACAGTAATTTTTTTTTACAGAGTTTGAGTCCCAGCTCATGCTCCTTTCCTGATCCTGTGCCCTTCTCTCCTCCCCTTTCGCTTCCTGTCTCTCCTTGATTGCGCTATCCAATAAAGACAAAAATGCTCCAAAATGTATTGCTTCATAGACTTAATAATATACATAATAACATGACTTAAGGTGTGATCATATTATCGAAATTTTGCAGGCAAAAAAGGTACTTTGTCTCTACAATTACATTTACGCATTTAGTAGAAGCTTTTATCCAAAGCAACTTAAAAAAGAGGAACAAAAGCAATTTGTCACAGAGCCAACGATATTCGTAATATACAATGGCAGGTTTATTAGACAAAGCAAACAATAGTGTTGCGATTCATAAAGCACCCGATCACACAGAAGTCACTTTCAAACCAAGCAGCTTTCTTTTCAATGCAGCAAATTTGCATGAAAAAAGTTTGAACCTGAAAAAATTCTAGATTCCTATTAAATGCTGTTTTACTAAACGAGGTTCAGGAGGAACATGTCAGATAATTGACACAGGTGGAAAGTACTCAGCTAATCAACAAAGGAGGTGTATATATATATACCTCCATAGCATTGACAGTTTTCAGCATCCCTCCACCACCCCTTCTCCACATTTTGTTCTTTTTTTTTTTCAAAACCACTTACATGCGGGGGGTACTCTGGGTTCGGGCCGTAGTCCGAGCTCGAAGCCCTCCCCCGGACAGCACGCCAAATACGCAATTAAATTTACTCTATAAATTATATGTAAGTGTGAACTCGTGAAAATGGCTGGATTTCGCATGCACAATTTCACAGAGCAATGGTAGATGTGACTGCAACCTTAGGGTAAATAGCAATATTGAACAAAATCAGAAGTGTGATTTACCAGCCAATACTAAGATAAACACTGTGTTTGCTTTATCACGTGACAGTGATTTTAATTGGATGGACAGACTGTGACATCAACAACAAAATAAATGTTCTCCTCTTTTGGAAAATGTTCAAGCCTTTTTTACTCTCCAAACTATGCACAATTACATATTTGAATTGTATTAGTTGTATTGTTTTAATTTGACATTTGTCCATATGTTTAGGTATCGTGCTCCTCTAGTAAAGATGGAATGCAGAAATGGCCTTTTTTTGTCGTTGACCTCTTTTTACCGAATGGAGTGAATAGTGGGAACAGTTTTTGAAAGGTCAGTGTTTGTAGGTGAAGAATGCATTTCTAAAAGTGCCTTTTTCTGTCACATGAAACCTGAAACAAGTTTATTTTGAGGTGCTTTGATACAGTACATAGTTTTGATTTCCGTTATGGTGGTGTGTAGAATTTCAAATGCTATCTGTCCATTTTAACTAAATAATTTTATGCATTAAAATCATAATTTTTTTATTTATTATTTTTTGTTTTTTACTTAGAAGCGTTTAAGATTTTAAGACTCAACAATGTTGTTGTTGTGTCTGCCACTGGCATAGTGTTGTAATGTTGGCAGACATGACCCTGCTTGACAGAGGTGACTGTTTGTCTGTGTTCTCTCGCTGTGTTCCCCACTCCCTAATGATTCGTAATATGTCTTAACCTGCGTGTATGCTTTTTTATTTTGCAGATGTGATTCACAATATTCTTGTCCGTATGTGCAGTTGCATCAGGCAAATGCTGCAGTGTACTGGCATATAGCAGATTAGGTTAGCGCAGGATTTCTCTCTTTCTTTCTCTTGCTCGCTCTCGGTCTCTCTCTCTCTTTCGCTCACACACACACAGCGCTGCTGGATATGAATAGAACAGACCTGGGGTGCAGGGAGCAACAACAGGCAGAAACATGAGCGCAGAATGGGGAGAACAGCAGGGCCTCAGTTTTTTCCCATGCCAGATCTCAGAGACCTGCACTTCCACCTCTGACATTAAGAGGGCGCTTTTTATATGAACCTTATAAACATCCCCACTATCTAGTTCCACTACATCTTTCTCGCTCTCTTTCTCTCTGCAGTGAATGCAGAATTTGTGGCTTGCAGCAACATGTACACGCACACTTTCCAGTCACTGCAGAAACAGACAACTGCTATTTGACCTCAGGGAGCTACACACCATTACACACTGTGATTATATTCACACTTACATGCTATTTACTGTACGGTGTGCAGGAAAAAACAGATTAAACCAAACAGATGTCTGAGATCATAAAAGCCAATTTACTGATTGAAAAAAGCCTAAATTAAGCTCTTTGAGAAAATTCAGTAAAGTTTTTATTTAAATGTAAATTATCTGCTTTTGTTTGTATTAAATGATCTATTAGTGTATAAATACATTTGAATGCTACAGATTAATCCATTGTCTCATATTACAAGGTGTCCCATTCATATAACTGCAAACATTACATCTATATAGTAGAACGTTTCCTACAGAGCAAATGTATTTTTATTTTACTGTGTCTCTCTGTTCTCTAGTAAATACCGTCTCTTGTTTACTGTGTGAGGTAGAAACTGGGAAGGTACATCACAGTACATAGAACATTGTTTTGGAATGTGAATTGGCCCTGTGTAAAATACAACATTTTAACTTTTATTAGGCTACTCTCATGACTCATGAAAATTATTTTTTTTAATTTCTTCACTGGTTAAAAGGTAAGTTCACCCAAAAATGAAAATTAGCCCATGATTTACTCACCCTCAAGTCATCCTAGGTGTATATGACATTCTTCTTTTAGACGAATAAAAGTTGAGTTATATTTAAAAAGTCCTGGTTAATCCAAGCATTATAATGGCACTAGTTGTTCTGTTTTTGAAGTCCATAAAAATGCATCTGTCTGTCAAATAACGTGCTCCATGCGGCTCCGGGAGGTTAATTAATGCCTTTGGAAGTGAATTGATGTGTTTGTGTAAGAAAAATATCCATATTTAAAACTTTTTTAAGTAAAGTTTCAGCCGATCGCCTTCCGTATTTAGTTTATGGAAAAAGTGTTGAAACACTTTTCTACAGAAGGTGATTGGCGGAACTTTAATTCAAAACGTGTTTAAATATGGATATTTTAAATACACTAACGCATAACGATTTGCTTCAGAAGGCCTTTATTAACCCGGAGCCTATTATTTGACGGACAGATGCATTTTTATCGACTTCAAAACAGAGCATCAGTCAACGCCTTTATAAAGCTTGGGAGAGCCAGGACTTTTTAATATAACTAAACTTTTATTCGTCTGAAAGAAGAATGTCATTTACACTAGGATGACTTGAGGCCGAGTAAATCATGGGCTAATTTTCATTTTTGGGTGAAACTATCCTTTACTGTCCTTTAAAACTTTTTAATGAATGTTCCTTTAAGCAATCACTGTACTGAATAGCTTATTTCTGAAAAATACACAATGAGACTTGCATCCATGTGCATTAAACCTAAAATAGCGGGAAAAAATTAGTTTTTTTTTGGCTCCTAAAGCATTCCTTTGTGTTCAATGTAGAGAAAGAGCAGGTGAGCTGACTCAATAGTGTGATGTACATTTGGGATCTGAATGCTACTGTTTATGAAGGTAGGGTTTTTCTGTGCATTCTCATTTAGGAATTAATAGTCTTATGTTCTGTTGTGATGAATTCTGCCTGCCCTGCTTTTGCTAGTTTCTTCCTCTCACATTCTCTCTTTCTCTTTTCCTGTGTCGGTATCACTATCTCTGTGGCATAGTTAGGTCATGTAAGCTTCACCGGGCTCTGATTAGTATAGACCTGTCTGTAGGGCTTTATACATCCCAGTTAATTGATGCTAATAGTCTGTTGTAATCTTCTGTCGGAAATGCTGTTTCTCCTTCCCTTAATCCTACTGTACTTCTCTCGACTCTTCCATCATGCTTGCACTTTTCTTTTCTACTTTTTTGTTAATTCTCTTACATCTTTGACTGACAAACACACTTTGCACCTTTCTTTGTATTTTTCTCTTGGGCGTTTCTTTAACTATGGGCACTTTTGGCCTTGTGGACTTTTAATATTATTGTTAACTATTATTGCATTTTAACATTCTGCAGTGGGAAAGACCTCAGGCTTATATCATTGCTAGCATCCAAATACACATAATGAATCACTACTTTCACACGTAATTTGACACTGACAGTGTGACTGCAAATGAATCATAAATTAAAATATTTTGTGCACAAGCGATATTTGCCTTCATTTGTCTTTATTTTTGTCACATTTCATATTTCCTCTGAAGCTGCTATTCACTGACGGTGTTGTTCTGGTTGATTAAGTATTCTACACTACTTCTAAAGAAAACTTTATTAGGTTACAAATTTGTTGGTCATTTTCCTTACAGTTGTGCAAAAATAATTTTCACACGAAGAGGTCAGGCGTTTGGCTAATGCTAAGTGTGTTTAGTCAGATATGGCCTATTTACACTTTTATTCATTATTCATGATGAAAGAAGACAGGAACAAAGAGATGGACAGAGAAGAGAGATAAAGAATATAACAATGAGAATATGGCAGCAAGATTAAGTGAAAAGTGGCAGTCCTGCAAACTATGATGTGCGTAAGACAGTGTGTTCTGTAATATTTAGGGTGTACTGCACGGTGCTAATAAAAATTAGGTCAATTCATGTCAAATAAAAGATGTGGTTAGAGGAGAAAACAGAGACATGAAGAAGGAGGGTGAAGAGAATGAGGATAATGAAATTGCTGGAATATAAAGAGCTCCTCCCAACAGATTAGAGAAGATCAGAATATTTTGTAGATGCATATGTGTGTAGGAGAGGGATGTGATAGATGGCATAGAGTTCTGGTTCTTTAAACTACGACATCTGCCTCCTCTATTTTATCTACTTCCTATCTCCTCTCCAGTCATCTGCTCTTTAAACTTGTGCGCCTGTGGCCAGATTGCTCCTTTTACTAGAGACTCTGCCTTCTGTTTCCAATACACCAGACAAATCTACACTTCTATTTTTAGCCCAGAGCCTATGTATATTCATAAACACCAAATGTAGATGATTTATTAATGATAGAAGAAAATTATTCAGCTGTGGTTTTAGCTTTGCATATGGACAATTCCTATTCATTTCAGTGGTTACTCACCCTCTGTGTAGTGCCTTGTTGGTGGTGCAGTATCGTGCGGCAACATGTTGGCTAAGACAAGATGTTAAATGCTCTGCTGCAGTGTTTGTCTGAGAACACATAACAAATCTTTGGGAAAGCTTTGTGATTTAGAAATGAGAGAAGAAATCCTGCCTCCTGCCCACAGACAATCAGATCGATAGCAGCTTATTAACAAAAGAGATTGTGATATTGAACAGATATTAGTTTATCACTAAAAATTGAATCATACTTTGTCTGCTCTTTTAAGAGAGGCTGCTCACTGCAAAGTCAATGTGTGGAGCTTGACATTGGAACTGACAGAACAGCCGTTTCATTCAGTTTTTTCCTCTTCGTTTGGCCTAAAACACTGTGTTTGTGGTCATCCAGTTTGAAATGTTGACTACAAACACAGAGGTTTTTCTGATATTCATTGTGGCTCTCCGTATTAAGATTCATTGCAGCCTTTAGCCACTGCTTACAACGTGCTGGATCCTTCACTGAAAACGTCTACTCTTTGAATTCTTGCACCTGGGAACAATAAGAGTCGACACCATTATGACTAAAAGTTTGCTAAGTAGTATTTCCTATTAAAGCAAGGTATTTGATTCTGGTAAGCGTATCCGGAGCGGACTGGTGGGAGTGGCCTTGGACAGCAAGATGCCAAGTGCATTATGGGTGTTGTGTTGACGTTTTCTTACATTTTTGGCAAAAGGGAAGACAACAGCCTTTTTACATCTTTATAGGCAACCAAGTTTTATTAAAGGGGTGGTTGATATGATTTCACCTTTTTTTAAGTTTGTGTATAATGTTTATGTTTGAGCATAAAAAACATCTGCAAAATTACAATGCTTAAATTTTAAAAGCAAAATTTTTTATTTTTTTATACTGTTGTCTGAGGTCAACCTATGACGTTTACGTGTTTTTTACATTCAAAAACAGCATAATGAATAAGTAATAGGCTATTTTCTACCCTGGTGAGGCTCTCTCAAGAAACACTCAGTTTTGATGGGTGTGCTGCACTGAAGACTTGGAAGTAAACGCCCACTGCTATGATTAGATAAGATTTGCATATTTAATGAGCTTCTGCTCCCCTGTCAGTTCTCGTGAACTGATTCTTTTGAAACTCCGAAAGAAAGGGCTCGCAAAATGTTTTTATCAGACAAACACAATGATTTATCTCTCATCTACCTGCGATTGATTGGAACGTTATTTTTTTATTAGTTGGGCTGCCCGATCGGTGGATATAACCGTACGTGCGCCCTTCAAATATCAAGTCGAGTGTGAACAGCACATCAAGAAAGTAATATTATTTAACTATTTAAGATTCACCCGCCTGCCGACAGACTTACGTTTTAGTAGTCCGTCTGGAAAACACACGAGCCCTGGCCCATACATGTCTGAGTCTGATACCGAATCACAATGACCCAACAACACCAAATAAAGGATTATCCAGCCTTTGACAGCGTGCTAAGGTATGTTCAGTTAGACATGTACACATAATCAATACGATCTATAACAATGCAATACTATCTTATATAAGAAAACATGTTTTTCTCACATAAGTGTGTTGCACCATTCCTGTTGGATTCTATATAGAAGGCACAGCATTGTGTCTTAATCCAGTATCAACCTGTGTCTTGTTTTCACATCGATTCCGCAGTGAAATGAAGCCAAAAGACGTGCAATGTCTTCCCCACATGAGCTGGAACTTCATTAAAAATAAAGTTCAACCACTCATTCCTAATATTAGAATCCGAATGAAGCTTATGCAGCGACTGTGTGCTTCCACAACCAGACACAGTGCAATATCTTACTCTCTTCGGCATGTTTATTGCTCTGTAGCGCAATCCGTTTAACTCCACGAGTCGGTGGGCGGGGCTACAGGATCAGGTGTACATATTCTTATGTTGAGGCGGTGTTTCACTACACTCTGACGTCACAGGTTGGCACATTCTGAGATTGAGCGTTTTCTGGGCCTGGTGTCAATAAAAGCTTCTTTTTTTTTTGACTAACAAGGAAGTTTTCATTTCTGAAATTCTTATATTACCATGACCTTTTATATATCAAAAGCTCAAGGGAAAGGTGATTTCTCAATTCATCACTCCTTTAAAAAACAAACGGCTGGTAGGGACTACAACGCTACATCAACTACATTAATTAATCGTCCAACCATTCAGAAACATCCTATTGCATTCTACATGCTGTCACTTCTTCTTGAGTCTCTCCATCATTGACCGGCTCCTAACTCAAGCTCTTGAAGCTCCGCCCTCTTTTAGAAAGGGGGATGGGAGCAGGAGCTCATTCGCATTTAAAGGGACACACACAAAAATGGCGCAATGATCTTTGGTGTATTTTGAGCTAAAACTTCACATACACACTCTGGGGACATCAGAGACTTTTTTACATCTTGCAATAAGGGGCATTATAGGTCCCCTTTAAAGCCTGTTTCGCCAGCAGGGAAGTACCTCTTTAACATCAAGCACACCTCTCACTTTATTTTCTCAGCCATGCATTTTTCTTTATCAATCTAATGCATAACTTTAAGTACGGCTCTGTCAGATATACAAAAGCCTGCCTTTCCTACACACAAGTTAAGAACATTGCAGTGATTAACTAAAAGCTGATATAAAAATAAAGTATTCAGTGCAAAAGTAGCTGTTTTCTTTACAGCAGCACATTTCATATGAAGTTCCCTGCCAGCAAAATGACAATGAATAAGAGAATGAACAGATTCAATCACCTGTGATAGGCTGAATGATAGTTCACTCTAACCTACTGCAAGTAACCAAAACCAGACAACAAAATCAAGTCCTGTCCTGCATTTTTCTTGTTCAAGGAGCTATTTTACTCAGATATACATCACAATGGGGAAGAAAAGACTATCACTACTTCCTTTTCATGCCCACTTTAAAAGTGTTTTATACACAAGAATGTGTGAACGGCCCCTAAAACATGACTGGCAGCTGTAATGTGCTACTCACTAATCAAATACACAACATTGCCTATATTCATTTGACTTGTTTTACTTGTGGGCCTGTTTTATCTCACTGTCTAAAGTCTTGGTCGCATCCGATGTAGACACGGTGTGACGATGCAGCACACACACACACACACACACACACTGCTGATCTGAGAACAATGTTCAGAGGGATCTAAGACCAAAGCTTTGACCTTTTGTGCTTCAAAGAATGTGCAGTTCTGTGTTCTATGCAGTGTTCTGCACGATACAACAAAATATTGTTGTTTTGTTAGACATGATGCATTGGTTTTTGATCTCATCAGGACTTATGATTTGCTAGAGCATGTTTTTAGTACTTGCTCTGCAGGCAATTCCTGCAGAAATCTAGCAGGCGTGTCCCACAGAGCTGACACAGTATCTCTGGGAAAAGCAACACTTAAATGCTCCTCTTGGAATAGCTCGCTTTACTTACTTACTCGACCGTTCTTAAGCCAAGTAATAGTGAAGGTTCTCCTGAGCTTTCTGAACCAGTTTCTGCAATTTTCTGTGGAAAGATGATGATTGTACTAATTCAATATTGAGTGTGGGCTTTCACTTGGTCTTGTGAATGCACTCCACTGTAAATATTCATATAGTATCAGTACAAATATAAATATGCAATTAGATGTTGAAATAATTTGGAATCATACAATTAATGATATTATGTATTCCATATTGCTTAAAATAAAAAAAAAACTATTTTGTGACCTTTTCTTATAGACAACTGAGCTAAGTTTTCTCTTGCAATTTTCATTAGTCTAATGCAATATACAGAGTCTCATTAATAACATGACAACATATTGAAATATTAATATATTAAACTAATATTAAACTATTTATTCACAGGATTGTTCTGCCTTTAAAAACATTAATGCATTACATTAATGCATACATAATTATTGCTTACATAAAATACGTAACATTAATGCATACATAATTTAAATTTGCTTAATTATCCTGAAAATGTCACAATGAAAAATAATAATATACAAAAAGCTCCAAATAGTTATTTTGCTCTCTCTCTTTTTTTTCTTGGTGGGTGAGATTTAGATATAAAAATTCATTAAGGTTATGAGCTTATGGTTCATGGTGGCAGCTTCACGCTCATATTCATTGTCTGACAAGTAGGCTAACGTCTTTGCAGAACTGCAGCCTGAGCCTGTTCCCTTTATAAACTTAACTCAAGAAAATGAATATTTATACCCACACTTAAATATAAACGGCCCAAAACAGTATAAAATTCTGTGTTAAACTTACATGATCATCGTTATTGTTGCGCAAGGGGGTGGTTGTACTATGCACTGTAGAGTGTATAAAATCCATTCTCATTCTCCTACAGTTCAGATATTGGTGTCTTATACACCATTAACTCTAATTAGGTTGGTTTTAGAACCCCACATTCAGATGTACGCATATTTAAGTTTGTGTAAATCGCATGAACTTTTTGCATGGTGCGTTTCAGCGTGTTCTTAGAAAGTTTGGCTGCATCAAGTCAGCATGCACCATCTCAAGAGGTCATATTTCATGCAACCTTTCTTACAGAAAAAGGTGGTCATGATGGTTACAAACATGTTGTGGATTTTGTAATGGAATACAGGAACAAGAGCAGATATGTGGGCAGCAAACAGCCATTAGGAGCGTGTCTACACTCCCAGGAGTGGCATTAAGGCATTATGGTGAAGAGTTACTTCATTCCAGGAGAGTCTCTCCTGCTGGAGTCCTTATTCATCCTCTAAATCTTTAAACAGTAATGCTCTTTGACTTCGTTTCACAACTGTGGAGCCAGACTGCAGTGATACAAGAAAATCTAAATTCTGTTCTTGCATAAGCACTGAGGTTTTGTGTCAAGAATCAACGGTGTGTTCACTCATACAGTGCAGTGTGAAAGCCAGCTGAAAGATGTTCATTTTCAAAGAGAATTGGCCATTTCTAGTCACCTGAGCGAATTGAGTTTTGTTGATGTGAGTTGAGCGACATGATGACAAAGTTCAGAAAGAAGTTTAACTTTATGCAAATAAGTGGCGACTACCAGTTGCTGTGAAGACTTGTCAGACACTGCAGTCGGGTGTTGGCAAAACAGAGACATAAAATTATAGGCCTACACGTCTGTTTTAGAAATTGTTGCCATTCAGAGTAAGTTAGCTTAATTCATTGATGTTCTTGCCCATGGTATGATGCACTCTGCACTGGTGCAAATTATATACTAACACTTTCCTCTCCAGAATATATATAAAAAAAAAAAAAAGATTTCTTTTCAAAACAGTATGACATCTTAATTTATTTTTTTACCATCAGTACATCCCATTTATGATCAGAGGGCTGAGAGATTGCAGCTCTCTGGTATCTGGAGCAGAACGTGTGGAGCGCTGGTGACATCATGCGTGGTGGAGTGTCTGCTTGACACACAAACGGGTCCCTCATCAGAATTTTGAGGGCACGACAAGATGGGCTCGTTAAATTAGTCCATGCTAATCGGGTTGGGGAATTAGTTAATTCTCCCAGGATGCCTCAGTCCTTCATTTGACTGCTCCTCGTTCATCGTGGGACGATTGACCTGACTGCAGCTATTTGAGAGATGTCCTTAAAACTGTTTTTTTAGGTGTCTTAATTTAAATGGTTAAGTAACTGTGTTTTGTTTGGATCTGTTTTCTTCATTTGTTATTGTTTTATATTGGTACTCAAAAGAACTGAAAGTGGTGTATCTGTGTATCCATGATTCTGGAGAAATTGAGATCATTTTTTGTTGTTTTTTTTGCAAATAGAGATCACGATTCTCCCACGACAACTAAACAAAATAACATGTACACTACTAGAGGTTCTGACAAAATGCTAATTGATAGTAGCCTGACGTGGTCATTCTCAATTCTAGTCAGAATATGAGTCTGATACCGCTCCATTGGGCTGTGATTATTGGGGCGTGTTTCAACTGAACCAAGAAAGACCTCAATTGGATAGACCTACAACCAATCAGAGCAACAGAGTAAGTGTATGTTGAGCGACGCATAGTAGTGGGAAGTTCTGATCATTTTACGGACTCTAATCTTTGAATCTCGTTCAGCAAAATGAACAAATCTTTTTTTCCAAGTCATTTCGCTCATTTCTGCAGAATATAATTAAAATGTCACATGTTAAATTCCCCAACACATCTAGTACTTATGCAAACATTGATCACATTTGGAATAAAAAATAAATTATGAGCTAATGCAGCCAAGGCCAAACTTTAAGAAATGATTCATTCATTGTTTAGCTGGATCTTCAGGCAGTCTGTTAGTTCAGATCACCTCCGAATCCCAGTCATTCTTTCTTTTGTCACTTCACATTTAATCACGTCTGTTCCCTTGAAAGATTAGTAACATTACACCTCTCCTGTCTTTGGGTTTGAGTCATTAGTTCTGTCATCAGTGTCTGATCTGGGCCACGACAGCCCTATAAGCAATGCCTCAGCTCTCGAGTCTTCGGGTTCGAGTCATTGGTTCTCACAGTCCCATAGGCTGAATGCAGAAGATCCTGTACAGAACCGATGGCCTGTAGCGCATGCACGGTCAACACAAAATGAACAAACCGCTCTCTGAGAAAACTTGTTGTTCCCGAGTCATATTTAAGATTAGTTCAAAAAGATCGAATCATTCATGAACGACGCATCACTAACGCACTGTTGTCAACAGATTTACTAACACAATCATCATTTTTGAGAGAAATAGTAAAGGTGAATGCATATACAAACATTTTTAGGATTAGAACGAATTCAACCCAAGCGCTCTTTGGTGACGTGGGTGATTTACGTTGTGTTATCTGTCCATCAGCGTATAAAGCCCTACCTGACAATTTGATTGGTCTGAACAGTTTCTGTTCGGGCATAATTACTCCTCAATGGATCGAGTCCAGACCGGCTGGTATCCAGGCTAAATTGATAGTCTATTTAACTCATTATAAAAAATCAATTTGAATGAATGATTCAATGACTCACTCATAAATACTTTACAGGTGTGTTCGACTTGAAGCGGTGCTGCACAGACTGATCGGAGTATGACATCAAAGTACTGTGAGAGCGATTAGAGAGCAGACGGCTCCATATGCTGTCGAACCGCTCTCACGGTGCTTTGATGTCATACTCCGATCAGTCTGTGCAGCACCGCTTCAAGTCGAACATACCTTACTTGTTTTATTACTGGATGAATCAGCATTTTTGAACAAATGTCTTGAATGAATGATTCAATGATGAATACATTTTTAAAGTAATTTGTAGTCCCCTTGTGGCGTAACAATTTCATTGATTCGATCGTTATTTGAAACTGCTCTCTCTGGTTCAGCAGCAGCGCAACACACAGATTTGACTGGTCTGGTTTGATTTTGTTCAAAGTTTAATAGACATAATCATTGTCATTTAGGAATGGGTGTTTGAATCAAGATCACAATCTTTTCGTGCAGCTCTAGCATGAAATAAAAATTCACCCTATCTATTTTGTAAATGCATGTTCCCAGTGGGCACCTGGATATCAGTTTGACGTCAAGACTTTTAAATTCCATTTAGATGGCAATTTCTTCCAGTGGTAATTGGCTGAACATAGGAAGTTAATCCCACAGTGAAATTGGTTTAATGTTTATGTAGGCCAATATGTTTGACGTTCAATTTACATCAATGTCATGTTTTAGATGTCAAATTGATGTCATATTGATTAGTATGTTTGATGTATGTCGTAGATCTTATTGTGAAAGTACTGTACTTACAGTTGCAATCAAAATTATTCAACCTCCTTGACCTGCAAGACATTTTGCTGCAGGAACAACATTTTATTAAAACTATTTAACAAAGGCATCAGTAAACTATTATAATTTAATAATACACATTTGAGTGATTCTGAGAATGTAACGATTTACTTTATACTTTATTGCTCTAAATATTACTTTATTTTTACTCTTTATAACTTGCTATAAACACTGCCTTTAAATGCTTAGAAGCTTGTGTTACCTCTCTTCTGTAATCTTGGCCCATTCCTCGCTTAAAAAAGCTTCCAGATCACTGATAATCTTTGGTTTTCACACCACTTTCTTCAAATTCCACCAAATATTTTCAGTGAGATTTACAGTAAATCTGAAGATTGTACAGGCCACTCAAGAACATTCTACGACTGATCCCTGAACCAAGGTTAAGACGATTTGGATGTATACTTTGGGATCTCTGTCCTCCAGTAAAGTCCATTGATCATCAAGCTTCAGTCTGTGCACCACCTTGCCAAAATGGCTTGATACTTCAAAGAATTTATGATGTCCTTCATTCAATCAAGATTTTCACTTCCCGCAACAACAAAGCACCCCCATAAACAAGACTGGATGTTTGACCAAGGAGATGGTGTTCTTCTGCACATAAGCTTTGTGTTTTTTTTTCACCAGACATACCGCTGATACATGGGTCCAAAAAGTTCCAGTGTGGTCATATCACACCATAAAACATTCTTCCAGAACTCCACAGGTCTATCCAAAGGAATTTTAGCACATTCAAGTCGGCTTTTTATGTTCTTCTTGCCCCAGAGTGCCATTCGGCAAGATGTCCCAACATGAAGTCCGTGCATGTCTAGTGCTCTTCTTATACTCTGCATTGAAATGTGTTTTCCTGCTTTCATCGGATCATCTTGCAAGGCTTTGACAGTATACATTTAAGGGTTTCTCAATTTAATTTCTCACTTGATCTAATCAAACATTTTATTTCCCTTAATGATATTGTGCTTTTTCTTCAACACCCTCAGAGGTTTTCTAGTCCAACACATTTTAGAATTACGAATAAGACTGCCAACTGTGTCTCTAGGAACTTTTAGTGTTTTGGAAATCTTCTTGTAGCCATAGACTCTCCAATGTAATGAAACATTTTGTTTTCTATAGCTTTCGTGAGAGCTCTTTTCACTTATTCTGGCTATATTTGTTACTCACCTTTAGCACATGCATGGGCTAAATGTATGTATGTGTAACAGCACAAGCTAATTCAGTATTTAATGTAGTTTCCAAATGCTTAATTGTTTTTACACAATTTTGTACCATACCATATGAATAAGTTACTTAAAAACAGCAACGTTGAATAGGGGTTGAACAAGCAACATAGCTGCATTACAAAAAAAAATAATTTAATTAAAAAGCACAACATTATATATTGTATATTGATTTTATCACTTTTTATTTGCTACTAAACTGTTATAGATGCAATAATAAAATAATTTAAAAAAAAACTCTACATCTTTAGAAAAGCTTATACATTTGTAAATGATTAGTCTCCAGGGGTTGAATAATTTTGATTGCCACCCCATTTTTTTTCTTTTACATTTTTTGACCTCATAATGTTTAATGTAATATTTACATTAATCGAGTGCAATGTTCACATCTCAAAATCCAGTCAACAACTGATAGAACCAATTATCACATATTACATTTATTGTTCTTACCTCATTGGCAAGTTTTTTTTTTTTTCATGTTTCATCACAATTTAGTTATATTCATTCTTTAAAAAATAATTTGACAATGGTGTAAGATAAATAAACTTTATTCACAATTTATTCTCTGAAAACAAATCTTACACACATTTTCTTATCAGGTAGGCTATATAAAACAAGCTAAAATATTTTTGCCCTGTAAATGTCTGCCATGCCATTGTGAAATGTGTGGGACATCTGGGCAACTTGAAGGAAAGCCACAGAGACAGAAAAATTGAAAACATGGTAGGAGGACTGTCAGTGCAGAGGAGCCAGAAGACTGGAGGCAGAAAAGGAGGTGGAGAGAAATTCCTCTGCAAAAGGAATGGTTTACCCCAGTAAAGGGAGGAGGGGCAAGTGTGGACGGACAGAGAGGAGGGGGAGAAATGAGGAGCGGGGAGTGGGGAGAATAATGTGAGCACTGCAGAGGGGAATGGCAGCAGCAGCGTTTCACACACACACCTACACTTCCAAATAAATGGCTTAAATGATGGGCTACATAAAAAAAATCATAGTATGAATGCTGGCACTGAGGTGGACTGAGATTATATTGATTGCAGGTGATAGGAGAAGAGGCTGTGGGCTTTAACAAGAGACGTGCACTAGCCAATCAATGCACATCTATCTACAGGAGAGACAACATGACATCTCTGTTTTCAGAATGGTGACCACTATAATTCACTGGCCCCTCGCTTCCCCTTTTCTCCCTCTTCCATATTTCCTTACGCATTTTTATTTCTTAATATACATTTATTTTTTTCTCTCCCTTCCCTTCCATTACAATTCTTTGTATATATACCCATCTCTTCTCTCTTTTACTGCCTTCATTTATTCTCCTCGTCTTCACACTCATTTCACAGTCTGCTTTACCCCTGTATTCTTCCTCTGTGGTGTTTCCTCAATGCAGCGTGTCAATGAGACTGCTGCATTCACACCATCCCCACAATTCGCAAAGCACTTTTGCTGTTTTGTTGTAGTATTTGGCGCCCTCTATCTGTGGTACGTCTCTTTCTGATTGAGAAGGACCTCTGCAGTGGTCCAAACTGCATCACAGCAGCCCCTGGGTGTTAAAGTGCTTATTCTGTCATGTGTCTTTCTGTCTATTTTCAAGTGCTTGTTTTCAATGTTCTTATGTACCTGATGCCTAATGTTTTTAAGCACAGAAAGAGAAACCCAGCATGCTATTTTGATTTAGAAATGATATCTAGAAAAGATATCTTGTCTTCAACCTTTTTCCAGTCCAAGAAGCCGTTGTTGTATAGAAAGACTAAGCAGGGAACCCCTGTTAAATATTGTTTAAAATCGAGTGTTGCATTTTAAGCCAGGCCTATAATAATGCGTGTTGTTTCACATTAATGCATTCACATACTTTATGATACTTAAGTTGCAAAGTCATCATTAAACATTAAAATTTTACATAATTTTACACAATTTTAATGTGTGAGGAACAATGAAACGTTTAGTGGAACCCAGCTTCATTAGTAAAAGGTTTAGCTTGGTAAATCTTTTACGAAATTTAAGGTGCGTCCCAATTTGTGTACTTGTAACCATTTTGTAATATACAGTAATAGTGTGTTCTCTGAAAATACCAACAAGTAAAATACTTGAATGATGCCCTTTTTTATGGATCAGAAGGGGAAGGTCTTTTAGACTGATGCTGGACAAGGAAATCATTTTCTAAAATTCATATATTAAGCTGATGCTACATTGTTATGCAGGCAAAATTAAAGTCAATTTAATAGGAATCCTCTCATTTGCGTGAATTTTGTGTGAGGGTGAAAGATTTCCCATTGCAGATTTCGCAAGTTAGTCATGCAGAGTTTGCGGATTCACCACATTGACAATCATGCCTAATACATCACTACCCAGCAAGCAATTTTGTGTTTAAAAGATGTCTAATAGCCATCCAAACACAGCCCTGACGTCATCTAGGCTAAAACAAGGCAAAATTTGGACGGTCAGTGAAAATTTAACAGACGTCTTACCATAGTCCAAGAATAGACTAGTCATCTAGAACATGAACATGTCTAAGAAATGAAACCAAGCACCTTGTAATCAGTATTGACTTTGCTCACATGATGGAATATCATACATCTCGCATGTTATTTTGGCTAGAAGTAGGCTACTCAAAGCCAAACTATATCGGGTCTATAGTCCGTGAAATTTCACTAATGTGAACTTGTTGAGTGCGCAGTGCATAGTACGTCGTTTGGGACACAACTTTAGTTTGGTATATGTTGAAGAACCCTGATCTTGTCGATGATCAGACTGTCATTATTTTCTGCCATAGAAATGACACTGTAACATTTTTTTATTTAAATAGTGATCCAATAGTGATCTCACTGATTTCTCTGTATAATATAATTGTGCTCATCTTCTCATCTCTCTTTGTGTCTTCCTGTCTCTCTTTGTGTCTTCCTCTCTCTGTTTTCAGTATGTGGCGTTCGGCTCGCTCCTGTTCATCCTCATCTCCATCTCAACATTTTGCTTGGAGACACACGAGGCCTTCAACACCATCTACAATAAGACAGAGAACGTGACAGTGGGGAATGTCACGCGGGAGGAGATTGTGTATGAGGTAGTGACTGACAACTGGCTGACCTACGTGGAGGGCGTATGCGTCATCTGGTTCACCATCGAGGTGTTTGCCCGTGTCATCTTCTGCCCGGACAAGGCTGAGTTCTTCAAGAGCTCGCTGAACATCATTGACTTTGTAGCCATCCTGCCCTTTTACCTGGAGGTGGCGCTGAGTGGCCTCTCCTCTAAAGCGGCGAAAGACGTGCTGGGCTTTTTGCGCGTGGTGCGATTCGTCCGAATCCTGCGAATCTTCAAGCTTACTCGCCATTTCGTGGGGCTGAGAGTGCTGGGTCACACGCTCCGCGCCAGCACCAATGAATTCTTACTCCTTATCATCTTCCTTGCTCTTGGAGTGCTCATCTTCGCCACTATGATCTACTACGCTGAGCGCATTGGCGCTGACCCGGCTGACCCCACGGCAAGCAAACACACCACCTTCAAAAACATCCCCATTGGCTTCTGGTGGGCAGTAGTCACCATGACAACACTGGGCTATGGTGACATGTATCCAGAAACATGGTCTGGTATGTTAGTGGGTGCCCTGTGCGCTCTGGCGGGCGTGCTGACCATCGCCATGCCTGTGCCTGTCATTGTGAACAACTTCGGCATGTACTACTCTCTGGCCATGGCCAAGCAGAAGCTGCCCAAGAAAAAGAACAAGCACATCCCGCGGGCTCCGCAGCCTGGATCGCCCAACTACTGTAAGCCAGATGCCCTGGCAATGGCCACTGCCTCGCCGCACAGGATCATGGGTAATGTGCTGGGCGGTATGGTGGGCTCTGGAAGCATGGCAGGAGACTGTCCTCTTGCACAGGAGGAAATCATAGAGATTAACAGAGCAGGTGTGTGTGCGTGTGAGTGTACCCATGTGTTTACATGTCTGTGTGTGTGAGGTCTCTCTGTACTAATAGCTTACATTTCCAACAATAAGCCAAACAATTTCTATATTACCAACAAAAGAATGCTATTAACAAACACCACTTAAAGTGAGTGTATTTTTGGGTGTGATGTCAGCTAGCTTCATCTCACCCATCATGAAAGTTCTGCCTATGCCCATCACATATAGATCTTTATAATGAACTGTCATCCCCTAAACTGGGTCTTTTATGTAATCTCGTGTAACTGTCTACACACATACACATCTCCAAAAATATTTGAGAGTAGTAATATGCGAAACTGGGATGTCACGGCTGAGTTTGACAGAGGACAGGGATGTTATTAAATTTATAGCAGGATTATGTTTCATGCGTTCCAATCAGTTTCTTAGACTACTAGAAAACATTGCAGCCAATCAAAAGGGAAGGGAATATGATCCTGAAACTAGCGAACAGCTTTTGGTTGATGATTGACATGGAGTTTAACTGTCCTATTTGTGTGTGCAGTTTATTTGCACACTTACTGCACAAACTCATTATATTTGTCTTGTTTTCCAGTAAAAAAAATTATCTAAACATATAAACAGACACAAACTAGTTTAAATTAAGACATTAAATTAATTAAATCTACATTAATTTGATCAAAATATTTTTATTTCAAATAAATGCTGTTCTTTTGAACTTTCTATTCATCCAAGAATCCTGAAAACAGGCAGCACAGCTGTTTTCAACGTTGATAATAATGAATAAAGAATGTTTGTAATGTTTAGTCAACACTGAATCAGCATATTAGAATGTGACACTGAAGACTGGGCAAATGGTTTTTATAATACCAATACAAATTGGTTCTCAGAATTTTAACTAACATTCTGGGAAGGTTCTCTCGAAGTTATGAACAAACATTCTTCTAGTCAAATTAAAACAATGTTCATTCAAAGTTATCTGGACCTTAAGAATGTTCTTAAAATGTTAGCACAAAAGCGTTATTTGTTGTTATTATTTATATTGTTTTAGCTTTTTGACATATTTTAAACGTTACTACTTGTTTCAGAACGTTCAGAGAAAATTCAAAACAAAGTAATGTTCTGCAAATATTTGCAAAATTATAAAATGGAATGTTCCCTTAACCAAAACATTTAAAACATTCAAATTACATTTTATAACTTAATGGGAACGTTAGTTAAACTCTAGGACATTTTTTTGTTACTTGAGTTATTTGCTGAACTGATTATTATTTTTATTTTAATAAAAAAAAATTAAAGCATACCATGCACTATGAATATTTCACTATTTATTAATAGTAATTATTATTATTTATCCCCCACCAAATGGTGTTAAAGAACCTTATCGGTTAGTAGAAGACAATATTGATCAAGCAATTCTCGCTACTCATTTCAAGTAACATGAGTAGCAAGTCATTTCATTCTTGTTACTCAATTCTCAATTTTGCTTCTCAAGTAGTTGTTCTTGTCGTTGGGATGTTTTAGTGTGAAACAAGATCCAAATACTGTTTATGAAAATATTAATCCGCTATGAGTTTGTGTGTTTTTGCATGTGAAGGTGTCAGTCAGGTTGAGCCAGTGAGTTCATGCAGCCGAGAGAGCTCCGTCTGTCATTACAGTGCAGAACACAGATATACACACCCCATGCTAAGATTAACATGAGGCAAATGAGTCACAGCCCCTCAGATTAGCATATGCTATATTTGATCTATAATGCAAGCAAAAGGTTTCAAATCAAAAGCACTCTGCTTACCTCTGTCGATTTCATCTGATTTCAAAACCAAAGAAACATTTTATGCCAGATGTGTAATCGACTCAGCGTAGCATCCTTATAAATAGGATAACTTGGATCATTTTTCATAACATTTTTAGAACAAGCAGCCTCTTAAGTGAACGAGAGCTGTAGTTCTCAGCTTCTCTTCTTTGTTTTGCTCTTTCTTGGAGTTCTCACAGCTGGAAGTTCCCGGGAAAAATAAAAGGAAGCATAAACATCCTGAGACACTTGCTGTGAAGAAACGCTTTAACACATGTGACCTCCTGTAGCTTCAAATACCACATGCCCTTGACACCTACTATACTGGCATCATATCCATCATGTGTACTGTTAATGAAGTTTAATTAAGTAGTGTAAAACTAAAAGTATAAAACGTACAAATATTTTGTCATTTGTTTGTCCCCCGTCCCCATGTATGAGTGTGTTTTTTTGGGATGTGTGAGAGATGCTCTGATTCTGTAGCTTGATTTTTATACTTTACAAGGTTTACCCAAAATTAAAAATCTCACCATTTTTCACCCGTATGTCGATCCAAACACTAATGACTGTATTTCTTCAGTGGAAAGCTAAAGGAGATGTTGTGAAGAATGTCAAGCTGCTCACTTCTATACAATGAAGGTGAATAGGGACCAAGGGCTGTCAAGCTTCAACTATTATTATATAAAATATAATCAAATTAGTCTAAGCAATGCAATAGGTTTATATGAGGAACAGGCTCATTATGCACTCAAAAGCCAGCCATTGTTGCCATTTACTTCCATTGTATGGAAAAGAGCAGCTTGAACATTGTACTAGATTTCTACTTTTGTGTTCCGCAGATAAACTCAATTCATGTGGATACTTAGCCCTTACGCTGTGTTGAAAACCCTGAAACACCTTTTGGGGCAAAAATGACTGGCCTTTTAAAAATAGCGTATACATAGCTTGTTATGCTATATCATTACCAAATATTAGATTCAATCTTTTTGTCAACTTGTTTTCTTTAAATTAAGACAGGTTTTGTATTTGTTTTTGGATCTGATTGGTTGTAGGCCTCATTAATCAGAGGATAAAGAAAGCCTGTAATACAGTTTTTTGTTGTACGTGCGTGTGTGCGCGCGTGTGTGTGTGTGTGTGTCCAAGCATGGTAGTTTGAGTGTGCATGTGTCCAAGCATGCCCAGGTCCGAGGCCTTTACCATTGCAAGCACACAAATAAATATGTGAACATGAATATGATGACCATGCTCCTGAACACTAAATGTTTCTCTTATTTTCGATCTCCCCTATTCATTTTCAATGAATGTCATTTTCAACCAATATGAGCTCAGGTCAGTGAGGCCTACTTTCAGTCAATTTAAAAATAAGTAAATACAAAACCTGTCCTAGTTGAAAGAAAATAAGTTGACAAAAAGATTGAATCCAATATTTGGTGATAATATAGCATAACAAGCGATTTATAAGCTATTATTTGTAGGCCGGTCAATTTTGACCAGGAACACCACAAGTGTGACTTTTTGCTGTTTTGTACAAAACATTAAAGCAGAGAATATTTTTACATTTTATTCAATATTGCCGAAATTTCACACAAATAATGCTTTTTTGGTAAAACATTTAGGTGTAAAAGCTCAGATAAAGGAGGCATACGTTTAATCAGATCCAAAAAGAAATAAAAAACCTGGCCTAATTGAATGAAAACAAGTTGACAAAAGATTAAATCCAATATTTGGTGATAATAATAAGACATTTTTTTGTAGGCCGATCATTTTTGATCGGGAACACCAACAAGTGTCATAAAGTGGGGAAAATTTTTTAAATATTTGGGGAACAAGTTATACCCTGGGTGAGTGAAGTCAGTAAGTTTTAGTCCAATGCGATAACATTAACTAGCATTTTCTGGAAAATGAAAACACAACATGAGGTTTAAAGACATGGTGAATAAATGTATTTTATTTACATTTATCGTATTATAAGTACTTTTATGATCCGTTTAACGACTGTAATTTAATGGCTGTCAGAAAAGTGAGTTATATCTGGTGTAGCAAACCTTATGTCATGACCTTTGCTATAGACTTTTGTGACATCCATTCATCACCCTTTTGTCACCACTCCAGTGTGAATGTTCATCATCTTCCCAGATTTCACAGTCATATGGACTGCAGTCTTCACAGATAAATATTTGTAATTCCTTCCAATGAGGTCAAATTACATAACCGGTCTCTATGCCATGTTCTCCCTCGCCTTCCCATTCTCCTTTTCTTTCTATCTTTCTCCATGTCTTTAGCAGGCTTTGCCCCCTGGCTTATTTCTGTAAATTGTTGAGCAGTAACTCACGTCAGATTAGATTTGACAGCTGTGTCGGAAGCTATAAGAACAAGTGCCCCTGCAGCTTCTTTGTTTGAGTGTGCACACATCTCAGTCTTTCAGACACACTCATTCATGTTGTGTGTGTGTGTGTGATGTTCTGAATCCCCCTGCACCATTCTAATCAAGTGATGCTGATGCTCTTTTTGTAGCACATCTCTATTTTTGCTCCTTTTAATTCATCCCTTTTCATCCCTGACTTTTTTCTTCCCTCCTTCCTGTCTTTTCATGTTACTATGACTCTCTCTAATATCACCCACTAATAGCCATTTTCTTTCTTTCTTTCTTTCTTTCTTTCTTTCTTTCTTTCTTTCTTTCTTTCTTTCTTTCTTTCTTTCTTTCTTTCTTTCTTTCTTTCTTTCTTTCTTTCAGACTCAAAGCAGAATGGGGACGCTGCAAACGCAGCTCTGGCTAATGAGGACTGTCCCACCATAGATCAGGTGCTGGGGCCAGATGACAGGAGTCCGGCCACTGGTGGGTTGGGGACAGGCACGGGGCGTGAACGTTACCCCCACGATAGGGCCTGCTTCCTTCTCAGTACCGGAGAGTTCCGCACCACAGACAGCAATGTCAGGAAAGGTATGCAGCACCCACAAACAAACATGTTATTATACTCATATTTTCAGGGTACATTGCAAAGAAAGGTAAGTTAAATGTTCAAATGCTTATTATTGCGTATTAGGGCAAACACACATGTAAGAAAACGACTGCAGCGATATATGTATTTATATACATACAGATATTTTAATTATCTATACTCAAATATACATTTACACTTCACAAAGTAAATCAGAGGTATACACATTAAAACATACTCTCCTGCATCCATACTAACAGCATAGCTCCCCACCATCGCTTGCATTTTTCCTCATAATTCACCACATCAATCATTCTGAAGGGCACTCATCGTTAGCAAAGCTGCTACCACACACGCAGTAATAATTCAATTCGTATCTTTGATAATAGTGTTTAATCTTTGATAAAGACTTTTTTAGTGAAAGTAATCCTTTCAAATTACACAATTTAAATGAACAGATTTATCAAGCAAGTGCGTATGGTCAACAAGCTCTTCAAATGCTATCTATCTATCTATCTATCTATCTATCTATCTATCTATCTATCTATCTATCTATCTATCTATCTATCTATCTATCTATCTATCTATCTATCTATCTATCTATCATCTATCTATCTATCTATATCTATCTATCTATCTATCTATCTATCTATCTATCTATCTATCTATCTATCTATCATCTATCTATCTATTATCTATCTATCTATCTATCTATCTATCTATCTATCTATCTATCTATCTATCTATCTATCTATCTATCTATCTATCTATCTATCTATCTATCTATCTATCTATCTATCTATCTATCATCTATCTATCTATCTATCTATCTATCTATCTATCTATCTATCTATCTATCTATCTATCATCTATCTATCTATCTATATCTATCTATCTATCTATCTATCTATCTATCTATCTATCTATCTATCTATCTATCTATCATCTATCTATCTATTATCTATCTATCAGGCTTGCATTTGCTTTTTCTTGCTCTCATTCATCTATTTATTTCTTCATTCTCTTTCTCTTCCTGGCCTCCCTCCCTGGCTTGACTCTGTCCATGTCTTATTCCCTCCTTCCATCATTTCATCTTGCCCTCTTTTCTCCCAATCTTCTGAACCTCATGCTCTTTGCGATATATCATCTTAATACTGTTCATGTCTTTTACTTTTTTACAACTGCATGATTAATATCTACTGCCTTCCTTTCTATACGATACCTTCCTACTCCTGCACCTTTCCATTAACCTCCACATATCCTAAATACACCCGTCTACACAACCAAATCCTACAACCCCCCACTCCCAAAAAAACACTAGAAGCTGCAGACGCCAACCCAGGAGAGGAATGGTTCAAGCCGGAAGGGCCACTGCTACAGCAGGACCTCAATGCCAATTCTGCCTCTTCCTGGATCAAACCATAATGAAAAAGAGGTAACAATTAAAAAACTACCTGTGATGCAGCGTAGAGATAAGTTGAGTACAAAAATACAGCATACTGCTGTTTGACTGGGAATTACGCTTATATTTGAGAAGGACACATTTACTAGTATTTGTACTATATTTAGCACATTCATACTTTAGGGCAACTATAGATATGAAACACAAACATCACTAGTCACACTACTAAACTGAGTTTAACAGGAACAATATGCATTTGAGTCAGGGAGGATATTGCCTTTAATGCGTTCTGTCTATGTGTTTGACAATTGTTTATTTGATTTTGATTTTGATTTTTTTCAGTTTTCCCCTTGAATTAATAAATTAATTAAAAAAAAAATTACCTTTAATGAGGAAATTTTATTTCTAACCCCATAAAAACAGCATCAAGTTGAACAACTGAGTAGTCCAAAGATGTATTAACTCAATAAATGCTAGGATACTAATTTTAAATAATTGCCACTTGTATTTTCATACTAATCCCGATATATACATTGAATTCAATATAATGAATCATATTACATTTTAGAAAATAGAAAAAAATCAGTATGGGACTTTTTTCTTCTAAATATCAGGAGCATTTCTGTAACTTTGTCCTGAGCCCTGCTTAATTTCTGACCTGACTCACAACAAACTATATCAATATACAGGGCGCTAGCAATTTTGGGCCCTATGAAAGAATATGAAGTTGGGCCCCTATCATACCATTTACGGGGTAATTTTGCCAGAAATGCAGAAATAAGACGTAATTTTCTTTTATTTGTTACTCTGGTAGATTATACATTTATAATTTATATTACATTACTGCTAGTACTGTTACTACTAATAAAACCAATCTCTGGGGCCCCAAAATGCACGGGCCCTTAGAATCGTCCTAACTTTCCCCCTTAGCGGCACCCCTGTCAATATATCCTCATGTCTCTGACTCAAAAATGAATAAGTGTTTGCTTGGATTAGCTTTGAAACCTCTGCTATATATATATCCTACATATATCTCAAAGGCTAAGCGTTACAAAATACGAGTGACGCCATTACAGCACTATCTCCCTCATCTCTGTCTCTCTCTCTCACTCACTCACTCTCATTTTACCCTCAAAAGTAAACTTCTGTCATTCTAATTGTCTAATTTTTTCTTTCCATCATCCTGTTTATACATCGTTCACACTCTTTTCTCCTGACTGAACTGATCATAAGTTAACGCTGCACTTTTAACCCTCAGGCTAGTATAAGTTCAACACACTCAAGTTCACACACCCACAGATTGGAAGAAATTGAAATGTTAAATGTGTTTTGACAGGTGGTTATATGTGTGATTTCTGCTTAATTTGTGTGTGTTTGGGGATGTTGTATTCTCTAATGTGTGTGTTTCTGAGGTGCGCTTGTCTGACGAGCTGTTGTTGTGTTATCTCCTTCCTCAGGTTGTGTCGTGTCATGCGTTTGTATGTCAGCTCTTGTTGCTACACTGTTTCACATGTCTTCCCTTGTTCGTGTGTTGTCGTGTGTGTGCACTGTAATCCATTCGGTGTTGCTGTGACTTCTTCCTTCTCCTTCTCCTCCCTAGCGGTGACCTTTCACTATAGTATAGTGCCCCTCAGGTCTTTGTATAGAGATTCAGTGCTCACTATACTGTCGTTCAAAGGCAAAGCGCAGTAACTACACATTGCATGTACAAAATCGCATTTGTTAAGCTTTGATTCCACCTTTAACAAACAGGTTTGGCTCAACTATGTTCAGATTCAGAAAAAACATGGAAACTCATGTAAAATCAGTGAATCCAGTGTGGGTGTAGTTATTCTGTTTTGCCTTTTTAGGGCTGTATAATTGCCATCCCACTATACTTCCTGAAAGAAGTCCAAAGAGGAATGACTTTTTATGCCTTAGGGGTTTTGGTGAACGGTCACTGGGAAGGGTTGTTTTATTTGCACTTTCTGTTTTATTTTTTGAATAAAGCTGGTTTCTTCTCTCTCCTGGAACTGCCCTCCACTCTGGGGTCCACTGACCAGTGTTTCATCACAGCCAGCAGATGAAAACCTTTCATTATATGGAATATATTCTCCAATATTCTAGCCATGAATAGTATTTTAATATTGAAAATGCTGTCTAGGGCTGTGCTGAAACACTGACGCTGTTAGGATGTGTGCTACAGTCCTGTAGTCTAACTGATCAGGGACACAATTCTGCCGCACATATACACAAATCCTGTCTGATAGACTTGAAAAAGACGCATGGACATTTAAAGGGAATTTTATGGTGAGGTAAGATGAAAACTACACAGACACTAAAAGCTCAGCAAACACATATTACTGATGCCCACAGACACAGGTAAGTTATTTTAGGGCTGTAATGACATACCTGGGCTGTTGTCATTTTATCCGGACACGACAAGTGCTGTGATGCTATTGTTATGAATGGAAACTGAAAGGGTTACCTATATCTTAAGACTCAAAACTGGGGTAAATTGCCACATATAGTGGGTTTTTGTTTTTAATGTGGGACTGTTTCTTGCTTTCTCCTTTCTCACTCTTTCTGGCTTGAGTTGTGCCCACAGAGTGTGTTTTACTGTTATTACACCGTGCCTCTTCAATTACGCTTTCAGTTCTGTTGACTAATGCAGAAGGACATAGGTCAGGAAAGGTCAAAAGTTTCTCTTTTGGATGTTTTCTCACTTTTTCTTTATAGATTCCATAATATTGACCTGTGTGTGTGTATAGAGTTGTTTGGAGTTGTATATGTTTGTATGTTGTATGAAAGTGAGGGCTTCTGAGGGTTTTGTTATTTTAGTTTATATCTGTGCTATTGCTTTTCAGTGTGTTCGGTTGGTGTAGATGTTTTAAAATAGTTCACCCCAAAATGACAATTCATTGACTCATCTTTATTTCATTCTGTTTTTTCAATTTCATCTCCTTTTGTGTCTCACCCAAGAAAGTCAGTCTGACACTGATATTCTTTGATGGGACACAAAAGGAGATGTTTATCAGAATGTAATATAAGAATATAAGCTGCTGTCTTTCATACATTTTGTATGGGCTGTCAATTTTAATAAAGGACATAAACATAATCTATATGAATGAAGGCTGGAATACACTACATGAATTTAAAAAAACGGAACATATTTTAAAAGTTAGGTCCCGGTTTCACAGACAGGGCTTAGACTAAGCCAGGATTAGGCCTTAGTTCAATATGGGGCGTTTAAGTAGCTTTTATATACAAGCCTTAGAAGAAGAAAAAAACATTACTGGTGTGCATCTTGAGACAAAACTATATTTTATGAACAAAAATATATTTTAATATATGTCAGTGCAAGTCTCTTTCAGAAACACACACTAATTGCTAAGAGAAGCATGACATAAGAAAAATATCAGCTCAAAATATTAAGCATGTTCGATGAGTCTGTGCTTATTATACACTACACGATTTTTGGTGTCAACAAAATCTATAAACTGACTCTGACTTTCCGTGTTGACTCATCTAGACTGCATATCAAGGCAAAAATCTGGTAGTGTATTCCAGCCTTTGTGCTCTATTTTCCAAGTATTCTGACGTCAGACTGTAGAATAGCTTTATGTCAGGAACAAACTGAAATGTAAATATTAATTCACTGAAAAGCATTCATTTCACTTTCATTATATGGAAAAGAGCAGCATGGATATTCTGCTAAAATATCTCCTTTTATGGGGAAAAAAAATCATGAGTGAACTTGAACTTGTAAATGAACTTTAATTTGTGGGTGAACTATCCCTTTATATCCCACTCCCTCGCTCTCCTCCTAAATCACCACATCATGTGTTCTTCTGTCTTCTCCCCACTCGAACTTCTGCCTCTTTCTGTTTCTACCTTCTCCCCTCTCACTCCTTCCTGCCCACTGTTGCCAAGGAAACAGTAGAAGAGAGCATTCTGGGACTAAGCGAAACATGGTGAAATATAAAATGAAGGGGTTCAAGATGGTTCAAGCTAAGAAATGAAATTTGGCCTTCTAAAACCTGGCAAATTGGTTACAACCTTAACATTCAGACTTCCACTTACTCCCGAGATGCAGTTGTTTCTTCTACCCCCCACCCAATATCAATCATTTATTCAGTCTAAAGTGCTCTTTCGATGTGGTTTTATATTTTAAGTACACTGAGAGCTTTGACACATACCCTTGGGCCCTGCCATTGACAGACTCTGGTGGTGAGGCTAAATGTGTGAGCGCTGCAGTCTGGATGCTGGCACATTGACTGAGGGCACTGTGGTCATCTTTCCTCTCTGGCCATTGTCTTAAAGCATAGAAATAGTGCTGCACTGCAGGGCTGCAGTCACCATCTCTCCCCCCACCCTTTCTCCCTCCCATACCTCTCCCTCTGCAGACTGATTGATTTTCCCCTGTACTCTCATTTAACCTCACTTCTGAATCTTTGCCGTAACCGGAGAACCTGAGGGTTCTCTCTCTAGGGCTCTTGATGAGATGAGCCCAATTCATTATCAATTTTCACCATATCATGTACACTATGTGTATCAAAAGTGATCCATGTCCTCTTCATTCATTTTAAGTTACTGCAAAACCTTAAATGCATTCTCTCTCTGAGAATGCCTTTATGCCGGTAATCAGTTTATATTCATATATTTGCTACAGTCTGCAGAAATGAATCGAATCATTATAAATTAGTTAATATGTCCACAGAATGGCAGTCCAGAATGATTCCCAACAACCAAACTGACATAATTGCTGATTGCAACAGCTTTTTCATGCTATTTTCTAGTCAATCAGCAGTTCCCACATGCGTTACAGCCAACTGTCAGAGTTCCAGGTTGCATCGGTGTGAGAATTCGACTGCAGTGCAGTAAAAATTGAGCGACAAAATATGGCAGAGAGGTTGCTGGCCTGGCCGATAATGCTTCCAGAGGGGTCAGTGCTCTCATTCTGTTCAGGTCACTGCCCCTTGAGGGACACAGAGCAAGAGGGAGGGGCCTGTCACAAGAGTGTTTTATTTACAACACATCCCTTATAAAGGCTATAAAAATTTGTTTATATTTCTTCCATGTAAGGAGAAATGAAAACATAATGTCTGCCTGTCTCTTTAAATACAGCAAGAGGTCGTTTAGTAACTAGAGTGCCAATGTTATAGTGAAGTTTAGATCGTTATTTTTATATTCATTCATATATTCATTATGTTATTTTTCCTGTGACAGACTTCTGGATTCAACCATTGTCTCTGTATTAAAAATGTATTCATTATTTGAGTTATAGCTAATTATTCATCAAGATGCAGATTCCCTGCATTTTACTTTTGGTTGGTTCAAGTAAAGTTTTTTTTTTTTAAAGCATGCAAAGTAAAGAAACAAATAGTTTACTGTAGTAAGATAAATATTAAGATTTGTATTAGTGCAGTTTCCATTTTATGGTAAATAGTTTTTTATATACATTTATAAATTGAAGTTGTTATAAAAGGTTAGGGAAAGGATGCAGTACATTTTTAAGAAACAGTGTTTGTTTGTTTTTTCAAATCAAACTGTTCAAATCTGATGTTTTTTATGGATGTACGTGACTCTTCCACCATCACTGACGGTGTACTGCATGTGTGAAAATATCATACTTGATCTGGATGTGCTGTGAATATTATTTCAGCGTTTGCTGTTTCACTGTGTTCTCTGCTGTCTTAGATTCTGCTGTTAGCTTCATATGTTTTTTTAATTTTATACCCTATTTGGTAACACTTTATAATAACTGCACGTTATGAAGTATTAGTTAAGCATTAGTAAATAGTTAAGTCATGGTTTATAAAGCATTAATAGACATTAATAAGCAGTTTAAAAATACAGCTATAACTGCTATATTCTTGATTTATAAGCATATCTTATGTATTTAATAATTGTATTACATTATTTATAAACCAGTTAGAAGTTGTCAGTGGTTCATAAGAGCGTTTAGAAAGTGTGAGTTAAGGATTAATAAACAAACTAAATGTGCATTTATACATCTTATTATTTAGACATATAGTAATAAATTCTTTATTAACATGGATCTACTGTAATTCATGATTAATTCAGTTATAAAAGGCTTGGTTATCTTCTAAACAAAAAAGGAAACAAAACAACACAAAGTGATACAGAACAGCAATATGAATTTCAAAATGCAAAAAATAAAAAAATAAACTGTACAACTGGTACCTTGATATAAAATAAAATGTCATACAGAAATACAATTTCTGTACACCTCCAGAAAACATAACTGTAGTAAAATGAAACTAAGCCTCTGCAATCTGATATAAAAATACATTTCTGTAAAGGGTAAACATTGCTGAATAAACATTTAGGAGTGCCAGAATACAACAACAACAAAAAGTGTATAAAGCAATAATAATATAAAATATTTCACAGTCAAAACTACCTCAGTACTAACTTTAAAACATTAGAGAACAGCAGTGCAGAAGAGAACTGAGCCTTTAAATATCATTTGTAAAAGTCATAAATAGTCCTCACTTTAGGACCTCACTTTAAAAAAGGTTAACTGACAACTACTAAATGTTTTATAACTACCTGAATTAATCATGACTTACTGTGGGAACACAGTATTTATTAAAATAACGAGTAATTATTTCTATATGTCTAAATAATATGTATACATATACATTTAAATAGTTTATTTTACTTACACTTTCTAAATTATCTTATGAACCACTGACAACTTTTAATTAACTGGTTTGTAAATAATATAATACATGAAGGCCAGAGGAGTACTGGCCTGAGCCTGCTTTCTCTCAAGGTTTATTTTTCTCATAATTTTCCATAATTTTCCGCATCATTTTCCTGTTAACACCATGAAGCTGCTTTGAAACAATCGGCATTGTAAAAAGTGCTATATAAATAAAAGTGACTTGACTTGATTTAGAAATTATAAATTGATCATTAATAAAGTATGAAAATACAATTATTAAACATTATAGATTTGCTTCAAGAATAAAGCATTTAAAGCTGTATTTATAAACTGCTTATTAATTTCTATTCATACTTTATAAATTATTAGTTAACTAATGCGTAATAGTGTGCAATAAAGTGTTACCAAATATGGCATTATTTACTATTGATATCATTTCACATACTCTTCTGCAGTCTACAGTGATGTCAAACACTGTTACTGGGAACTGTGCTCTGTGTTAATTGTTTATCACTGATCATGTTAAATATTATCATTTTATAGTTCTGTCCATCCTTGTACTGCATATGCAAGTATTGAATGTAAAATATTTCCTCTCTTCTCACTGCTGTCATTACTTACATCACATATTCCTGCTCTCTTTTTAATATTCTTTTGTAATGATCGTTGTTTTTGTCTTTGCTGTGTAATGATTGTGTAATGTCATTTCGTGTTGTGTTGTGTTGTGCTGTGTACTGTTGTGTCGTGTTGAGCTGTGTCTACATGTTATTGGGTGTCTAAATCATACATGCAGATGTCATATAATGTGTATGTATGCTATCAGTGTTCGTGTTTAAAGAAAGAACAAAAATATCCACTGGTGGTGGATATTGCAAATATTAACCTGGATAGAATTACACAGTTGAAATATAATATACTGTGTATGAACTCAAACACACTGCTGAAGCTTAGCTGCATTATAGACTATAATGGTGCATTCACATCATAACCTTAAATATGAATTTCCGAATAGTGATAACCATGCGAAAGCTCCAACTTTCCTCACGTGACCATTGTAAGGTCATATAAAAAGATGCACTTTCTTTAACAAACTTTGACCAAAGTGTTCAACACAGTATCATTTTATTGCTGTACAATATCTAAGCAATGTGGTTAATATTTGTGCTACATACTAACAATCACCTTCCATCCCACTCCCAGGCCACTCGTACAGTCCTCGTAGTGTCACTAAAGTTTGACATGAGGTACGTGCACACAGCAGAGAGGGACTTTCATCCATATCAGATCAAGGGCTTGCCTATACGGATGCAGTAGTATCATCTCTATGGGCTTATTAGCATGATTGTTAGCCACCATAAACTATGCTAAGCAATGACGCTATCATGTTAAGACTCTGAGTTTCATGCCTACGGAGATCTTGATTTTCACTCTTTGACGGTTTTGACAAAGCCTTGTATTACGGCACTTACAGTAACAGTTACATTGAATTATTACGCCACATTTCTATCACAGATGCTAAAGAATTGCTGGAGCACAGAGTCTGTCGAGCTTAAGTTTGAATTACACCAGTTGACAAGACTGTTGTAATTCTTCATACATAACCTCTCACCAAAGCCCTTCTGTGTTGCATGCGTAAGGCTGGAGTTGTGTTTCTGTGCGTGTGATGGTGATAATGAGATGAATCAACAGGTCAATGATTATGCTGGAATCATTGTACTGTTAGTAAATACAGAAAATTACAAAACATAGGTATTTTATTAGACTTTTGCACTTCCATGACCACAAAAGCTCAATTCATAAATATATCTTAAATATTGTTTTATATTTTAATAGCTGTTGATGTAAATTTCTTTCTTTTTTTACCCACCCTCTTCCTCTTATCTGTTCCAATTCTCTCTCTCTTTTTTGTTGTTGTTTTGTTTTGTTTTGTTTGCATAGGTTTGTTGTTCTAGATGTCTTTGAACTGGAATCCAAAAGTGTAGTTGTGTCCAAACTCAATCATTTTCATGTAGGCATTGTCCTAAAGCACCTATGTTAAGATTTATTTAATCGTCACATTTACATTGCGAGAAAGGAGGGAGTAACATTGCAAGGCGAACACATTATTGTTGGACACATTCTGCCTAGCCATAATTAATCCCATTCAGAGAAAACAAATTCTAATAGAGAAGTAAAGACATGTCCAGCAATAGGAAGGAAATGCGTACAAATCTGTACAGTGTTTGCATCACATTCACACACACATTTAATTATTTATTTTCTCTTTGTAAATGAACACTTTTGACTCTGTTGTGTAAAAACAACAAATAGTTAAATGTGTATATTCCCTCAAATCCTCTGTGGCAAACAGTCACTTTCTGGCTTGCATCAGTGGTCTGGTGTGAGGAACATGATGACCCAGATCTGTCTACCATTGCCTTTCTTTGCAGCTCCTATAGACAATGATTTGGTGTAGATTTTGAATGACAAGTGGCTGTGCAGCACCCAGAGTGTCCCAGCAGCCCTCTGAGTGACACACACACACACACACACACACACACTTCCTAACAGAACTACCTTACACGAGGGACTGGAGATAGGATTGCCGACTATACGACAGTAGGACCTTCTTAACACCCCGTGTTTTTCCTTCCTTGTGAGCTTTTGTCTCTTGTTTTGTTCTGTTAAGACTTCTAACTCACTGTGTTTGTGTCCGTGTGGGAAGTTCTCCTGTGTCAGGAGGGGGTTGTCTACAATGTAATGTGCCGGCTCTTCCTTCCATATCAATTTGTGTTGGCTTTTTCAACAAAAACAGCAATATATGAGTCCAGTTCTCACCCTTAGACAATCAAACGGTTTCAAAAGTAAAACTTTTGAGTCCTCCCCAAAATGAGAAATTCTATCATAATATCCTCATGCCGTTCCAGATCTGAATAATAATAATAATAAATAAAATAATAAAAATACAAATATTACCGAAATAATACAAAACAGAAACAAACAATAAAAAAGTTAGCACCCTATTGGAAAAACTAATCAAATGAGTGACTTTCTTCTGATTAACATAAAATATTTAGTATTGAAGTTATATTTTTGCTCATTCAATGAAAGTGAATGGGGTCTAAAAAAACACTGGTCTCTATTGAATTTCAAGATATTTTTCAAAATACCTTTTTTGTGTTCCACAGAAGAATGATATTCACGCAGGTTTGGAACGACAAACCTGGCATTTAAAAAAGCTTATTCAAGCGCCTTCATCACAGTGGTGGAACAACACAGTCCTGGTAAAGAACGACACATCCTGATGCATCGTCCACTAGCCAGTACTCGGTTTTGACCCTGCAAGATTGTGTCGTAAAAATGACATTTAACATATTTTTGCTGCCGTGTTTGCACTGTCACTGTCATTAGCACATAGCATTTTTAGTGAACTCCTCCTGAAGTCGTTTGAAATCTGACTGGATCAAGTATTATTGATCTGAAAAGGGAATATGTAACCAAATTACAACAACAACTGGACTTAAGAAAAGAAGGAAAGCCAAACCATTTAAGAAAGTTTGGCCAGACTGAAGAAAAAAAAGAGAAGTTTAACAAAGCCAGAAATGGATGTGGAAGGAAAGCTTTCAGGCACTTTCGGGTCACGTGAAGCTGTTTTAAGTCACTATTAATCTACAGAAATACACTTATGTGTAGAAGGAAGACGAATTTGCTGCTAATAGTGGAAAGACATTTAGTCTGGAACGCACAAGCTTCACCTGGCCCACAGTGCTGAGTGAGGCTGCTTTGACTAGACGGAGCTCCTCTGCTACTCCTCTGTTGGACTCCAGTGCTAGTATCAGAACGCAGAGTATTCTGTCTGAGACTGGGTCAAACACCTGGATGCTACACTCGGTACCTCACTATTGGTCTGAGTCAGCCATCAGGTGCTTCATCCACCTGCTCTTTTACACATCTGCTCTTATTTCTCCCTGAAAATTGTATGTGGCTGCGACTAAAGGGAGTCTTTTTATTACTGCTGTGCCATAACAACAACAACAAAATTATTTGAAAAGAAAACTTGATGACATTTCATAACTCTCATTTTCCTGTTTTGTCCTTGTCTCTGTCTCTGTCTGTCCCTGTCTGTCTTTCTGTCTGTCTGCTTCTGTGTCATTTACATCCATCTCATTTTGTCATTCTTTGCCTTTAATTTTGTTTTTCTCCTTCTCTTCCTTTCCCCTGATTTTTGAACTTTAAAAAAATAACAATTCTGCCATTCACCATGAATGAATCCTATTTTTTGCTTCCATAATAATTCCCTTCATCATTTTTTCTCTGATGTATGTAATCTCCCAATCCATCCATCCATCCCCTCTGGATTTCCGACTTTTGTAGCTGCTGGCTACGAGAAGTCCCGCAGCCTGAATAATATTTCGGGGATGACAGGGGCCCCCCTGCGCCTTACCCCCATCACCCCCATCAACAACCCACCCTACGAACCCTATGAGTCCCCTGGCCCTCTTCGGCGATGCCGATCCCCCATACCCTCCATTCTGTAGCACATCTTAGGGAAAGGAACCGAAATAAACCGAAACAAAAACACTCATGCACCCATTAGCATACAATAGTATTAATAATCATGATAACAATGCTAAGTACTCACCCCTCCGCTCCTCCATTGACTGGACAGGGTGGGGGTACACACCACTCTTTTTAATATGTCGTGCCTCAAAGGGAATGGGATACATTTATTTAGGGATTTAGAGCTTTAAGTACTAAAACGACTTCATCACATATACTTCAGGCAATATTTCAGACAGGCAACTAAAAATAATTATATGCTGTAACGTCAGCGGATTATGCCTTATTATCGAAGATATATAAAAAAAGAAGAAGCACTGAATATTATTAGGATAAAACTCCTCACTGGTCCATTGGCAGCGACGAGTACCCCGTAGGAAATCTTTCCCTGTAGTTGAATGACAGTAGTTGGCTTTCCCACACGTTCCTGCCTGATTGCTGGTTGTATAAAAAACGAGACTGTGATCCAGCAGGCTTATTCATTGAGTACTAGACGCTGAGATCAGCTTTGATACACCATTATAGGCCTTGAAAAATCCACTTCATATCAAAGCTTGGAATGAAAAAGGTCATAGGTCACAGACAACATGCAAGTAGTTCAAGTGCATGCAAGAAAAGATGTCCGTTAGGCAAGTAGAATATATCTAAACTCCCAATTCCCTTTAACTGCTATGAAGATTTGAAAATGAACGCACTGTATGCTGGACTGATTTGAACTTACAAATAAGCCCTGCAGTCGAGAATTAACGGATGATTTGACTGTGATGAAGGAGTTTTTGTTGATTCAGGCCATAGAATATGATAAGTATTATGATTATAACACAAGGACCCATAGGCCTCAAGTATTTCCTACAGCAACATTTGTTGTCACACAATATTTGAAAATATAATTCAGACCGTTATTATTATTATTATGCTCTTTATTTAGGACAAAGAAAAATGCTTAAACCATTCTTGTGCAATATCAACTATTATGATGAACTCTGACACTGAGGAGCTGAAGATGACCCCGTCAGACTTTACTATGTGCAACTATTAACTTTAACAGAGAGACCGAGAACTGATCATTTCAACAACAACAACAACAAAAAAAGAGGCTATTTTTGTACTAAGCATTTGGATATTGCGATTCGGATTGGGGTTTGGAGTTGCGTTGGTGGCTTTGAGTTGACATTTTGGGAGGACAGGATATCGTGCTGTTGCATGGAGATCTACAATTAATGTGTTGTTTTTTGTATTTTGACTCTCTACATATTCAACTCCAAGTACCACCAAACCAAAAGAGCAGTGGTCTGGACACATGGCAAAAAAAATTGTTTAAAAAAAATAAGAAGGAGCCATCCTTTTAAGGGCCTATAACCTTCTGCACTTCTTCGGGACCCTTTCCAATTTGTATACAAGTGCATGAAGGAACTTCCTTTAAAATATATCCTTTCCTGGTACTTCCTCATAAATATGAAGACATATCAAGCTGAACTGCACTCCTCACTGCATATTCGCATATCCCGGGCTGTGGTGAGCCAGAGATTGGCCTCAACGTTTTCCTACTAAGGGCAAGAATTAGCTGGAGATTTTCATCCTCATCATCGCCATCACTGGCATTACCCTCCCTCATTATAATCACTTTCTGATTACTGTTATTCCTATTATTTGAATGCAGTATTTGAATCAGTTCAGTTTGTTTTCTCTTTGGTCCCCCTTCTTTTCTTTCTCTGTTTAAATATATTTTTTGCCTGCTCTGTCTCTTGGATGCTGACCTTCGTTCCAATATAAAGGAGGGAACATTGAATGGATGCTGGATTGACAGCGGTCAGTAAGAGAAGAAAAAGAAAAGATGACAAAATGAACTCTCTGTAATGCAGATAATATGAGCCATATGTTTCACTGTGTGGGGGATTTGTGTCGATCTGCTGCATCTTTGAGTGCACAGATGCAAAACACACCTCTGGTGAAGATATCTCTGCAATGGCAGCTCACAAAGCTTCTTCTTGTCTTTCTCTCCATGTGAAACAACAGAAAACCTGGGGTGACACAATTTTATCAGAAAGCAAAGTGGCATTATTTATTTAGATGATTCTATTGTCTTGCAACATATCCATATCGAATTATTATTATTTATTTATTTATTTTACAGTTTATCTGTAATCCTTCTTTTGAATTAATCAATATAGTTTTCTTTTGTTTTCATGTGTTTTTGCCTGTTACACTCCTCTTTCCCTCCTCTCTTCTTTCTTGGTTAAAGACATTCACTGCTAGAGTGAAGAAAGTCATGGAGGTTGTTGATTACATGGAGCATCTGCATGGCGACAACAAACAAATGTGTGGCACTGTGCTTTAATGAGTAAATCACCAGTCATTATCCGTCTGCATGTGCGCTGCACTGCTTTATGTACATGCTTCATATACACTGAAGGTCTCAGGATAGTGAGCGAGGGCCATCTGCTGGATGTATGCGACACCATACGTGTGCTCTGTGTAACTGGAGTGTTCAGTTAGACATTTAAGTGTAGACCTTAAGTCTTTATTATTATTGAACCAGCAGTTTATTCAGCTGTACAAAGTCAAAATGCAGTAACTACACCAAACAATTTTCATAGTTGAGCCAAACCCATCCATCACAAGATTATAACTCAATTTTGAAAATAACTGCATTTTGTCTTTGCACAGAAGCATTGTTTAAGGCAAATGATCTAACATAGTTGTTTCAATTCTTTTAAAAGTTGTCTATTAAAAATGTATGTTACAAGGTGCCTTGTAAAACAAGCAACTGCAAGTGTGCATTATGTATTACCTTAAATTTAGACAAATGACCTGGTATATTTAGAAAGAGAGAAAGAAGGAGACTAAAATCCCTGAATGATTCAGGTCCAGCCAAAACACTGTTTTATTTCTCACCTTGTGTCTCTTCCATTTCCTTCTCCTCCTCTTCATCTCTCTTTTCTTTGCCTTGTGTTTTTATGCTCTTTATGAGGTTGTACAGTTCAGGTTTTAATGAAATGTACAGTTTTGAAGGTTGACTTTGTAATTTCCACATGCATGGATTTCTATTGCGAGCAATAAGGAAATTATAAGTCTATATATCTGTTTTTATAAGAAAATGTATTTTAACAACGAGGTTTATGTATATGTTTGTGTGTACATATGGATGTGTATATTCATATGCACATGCATATTAATGATTTGCATGAAACAAATGTACAAACTTTTTTTTTTCATTGCTGTTTTGTTACCAATCTGTCATTTTTGACTTGATTGCTACGGGTGAGGGGCGGGGCTTAGTTTTGCATGCTAAGATGCTATTGGGTGGCAGAGACCATTACAACTGTTGTATTGAATATGGGGTTTTGAATGTGCTTTAACTATGTACATGTTTGATTTAATTTTCTTTTCTCTGTTAGACATCAAAAGCATTGCAAATGGTCATTTTATGATTTATTCTTTTTCATCTTTTCACAGAGAACTATTCTGAAAGCCCAGTGCTTATCAGATATATGCAAAAAGAAGCAGTAACTGTGAACTAAGACTAGAACAGAAAATCCTCTTCTTCCTTCACAAAAACATTCCCATACGAACACCTGAGCCCCTGAACCAGTATCAGCTCCTGTGCAACTCCATTTTAGTTTGTATTCTCATCTCATGACATCATCAATCTTCTTTAATCATCTGAGCATTATTAATGAGGAGATTAGTTGTCCTGTTTCCCCTTGCTGTTCTGTTTACCTCAGCTCTCAGCCCCCTCTGCTGATTTTACGAGGGATGAACTGAAGTACGTAGCATTCAGTGTTGTAGATCATTAGCACTCTTTGGTCACTTTAGAGGCTAAAAATACTGATTTTAGCCCTTAATGTTTACCTGTTATATATAAGTTTAAAGAAAAGATACATTAGGCATTTTAACACGCTCAGACCTGAAGGATTTTCTGTTCTCTCTTGTGTGATGTGTTAAAAGACTAAAATCACTAAACAAACAAAAAAACTGATCAGAGCAGAGAGAAAGATGCTAATGCTAATAATTCTGCTCACTACAGCAATGCATGTTTCCACACATACAAGATAGCTAGCACTTAGCATCCTAGTGCATTTTGTGGTTTTGTTGTGTGTAGTCTATCTGTAAATGCATAGTCAGGGTGGACAGAGTGGATGGAACAGCTCCACTTATATCCCTTTATCTCAATCCTGAAATTATGATGTGGAAGAGAGAGGCCTGCCACTAGTTAGCATAGTTTAGCAAATGCCCTGGTAAGCAGAGGCTGCATGCGATCACGGAGGACAGTGTAAATAATTCTCTTGTACACAGATTGCATGTGGAGTTAACGGCACAGAAACTATTGTTTGATTCAGATGTGGCATTTGAAACCAGGAGAGCAGGTCGAGTTCAAATGATTTAGCAACATTACCCAGTATCCTCTCTGCCTCTGTCAGACTTACGCTCCCCTGTCACTACTCAGGTAAATCTCTTTTTGTTCGTCTATACCAGTGCTTCCAAAATGATGTCATTCGAAACAAAGAGAGAGACGGATGAGTTACAAACACTACGTGTACACATGCATCTGTGTAAATATGAAATAATTTTTGACCCCAACACTCATTGCAAGTCTTCCTTTTCCACAGTGTCCTTTTCTTCCTTTATTTTTTCATTTCATTTTTCACTTTCATTTATTCCCAACTACAAACTCTTACTGCTTCCAAATAACAACCAAAAAAGCCCGGATGACATTATGAGAAACCGAGGAAAAATAATCAGTGATCTGTAAAAAAAAAAAAAAAAAAAGAACTTTTCAAACAAGGTCTGCCATAAGTGGATTACAAAAAAAAAACTGTTTGTGGAATCAGGACGCAACCAAAATCAGGACATGAAAGCATGAGGGTCAGATGGACAGATTGTGTGTTTGGGGAACAGAGTTTTGGGAGGATTGTCAACAAATGAAGAAAGGCATCGTGAAATGGAGGACAGTTTGAGGAAGAAAGAACAAAAAGCAAAGAGAGGAGGAAGGGAGCTGAACGCTTCTCAGTGTAAGAATGTGCATATGGTGTTCTGTGTCTCACACTGTGTTCTCATGTGATGTGCCTGAATGTGTGCTTAGTGTTTTTTATTTATTTATTGTGTGACACTTTGTTTTCCCGCTCTAATGTTTGGCGCTGTGTTCAAATGGTGCACTCGCTCTCTATTCCCTATGCCAGCTTCACTTTTTGGTAATATCAAAATAAAGGACACTTCATGGGGAATAGGGAGTCATTTTGGGACGCACCCTTTGTGTGAAGGAGTTCACTGATGTACGATGAGCTTTTTTGAAAATTTGCTTTGTTCTGGTCCATCCTAGAGGGCTGACAAAATCGATGATTATTAATTGATTCTGTTGATTTGATTCACCTAGATTAAAAACACGCTTTTGTGGCCCTCAACGACTGGAACATTTATTCAGCTTTGTGTGTCTTTGTTTTTTGTGAGTGTGATTCCAAGAGTCTTGCATTTGTGTATTTTGTTTTTGAGCGCATGTTACATGGGCTTTGCTATGAGTACACTTGGGTTTTTTGTTTGTTTCAATTTTTGTACATTGGTATTTAGGAGACTATGAAAATAATGTTCTATGGACATCACTCCAAAACAAAGAAAAAAAAATGTGTGTTTGGCTTTTTAGCTTTGGCTCTCGCAGTTGCGCAGTCTGAACCGACTGTCATCTGCGATAGCCTCTAGCGATGTGTAGCTTTTAATATGTTTGTATTGAGCCGATGCAACGTATTATGCGATACTGATTTTCCTGTCCTCCGTTTTCCTATTCCCCTCTCTTTCTGTCTTTCTTCCTACAGTGCTGAGCTTCTGAACTGCCCCTTTTTTCAAGCTCCCCAACTGCAAAACCTGTCCAGAGGCAATCCCCAAGGGTCACTGCAGAAAATAGAGACGGCGAAAGAGAGAAAACGAGAGATGAAAGGAGTGCTGCGCTAAACTGACTTGAAGAAAACATTGTAACGCTCATCTCTCCATTACTAATTTTAACCCCCAATGTAGGTGCAATAAGCTTAAGATATCACATCCTGGGAGGATATGGAACACATTTTCTTCCTACAAGGATCGCCAACCTTGGGAAAAGGGTGGGATTCAGCATACAAACTGTAGTATGTCCTGGCAAGACCCTTCCTGGTGGAAATGGATGCAATTTTGATTTGATGAGAACTATTTTGGGGGGGCTTTCCACCAAGATAAATGCACCTAAAAGTGGACAACAAAACCCTCAATCCAGTCTCAGATACAATAATGTGTGGAAAAACACCCATCATGCCCTTCAACGCTATGCAATTCAACCACACATTCACAAGCGAGTTCATCAAGCACTTCGATTGAACAGTTTATTAGCCAAACTTTTTCCACTCCTTTACCTTTTGGAGATCTTGCACGTGCTTTAAATAAAAATAGACAGCGGCGTCATCAGCCTGCCATATTCCTATATCGTACGAACAGTTTCCCCATTCATCTAATTGGAAATCTTGTTCAGTGTCCTTCTCAGGGCCCATGGAAAGGTGACTTTGTCCACTATGAAGAAAAGAGCGTCAGCCTCTCTCTTTTCTCTCTCTCTTAGTTCAGCTCTCTGCATCTCAGCATTTCTGTTCCACTGTAGATGAACTGCATGGCATGAATGAGAAAAAAAAAAAAAAAAAAACAGAGAGAAAGATGGTAGAGATCATGCTGAGAGGAACAAGAGGAAACCGCAGACTTGACCGCTCTGTTTGCACAGTACAAAATGGGTGACTCTGGAGCAGTGGATGGGGTCACGGATGAAAAATGCAGGTCTTTAAACTTCAAGTGGGGAACACAAAATACAACATAAGTGCATGACACCTGATGAAGGACAGAGGGGTTTTAAGTGGACTGGATGAACTATGAACAAAAGCTGAAAAAAAAGAGAAAACTAAAAATGCATTTTTCTCACTTTGTTTACCAGCATGACTAAACTGCATGACTTCTGCAAGCCCTGAACCCCAAATTAGAGGGCTTGGAATCACTAAACACCGAAATCAAATGGAAACGATAAAAGTTTATGCTAAATGCTACGAAATTTAGGGAAAAAAAGAATATATTTAAAAAAGAGAGGCTCTATATTTTGTTTTTGAATTAAAAAAAAAAAGAATAATGTAAAAATATATAGGATTTTGTTGGATAAAAGATAAACAAACCCCACTGAGTCTAGCTGAATGAAGAGACAAACTCCTTCAACTACTACTGCTCCCTCCATGGCTTCAAGTGACATTTCTTTCCTTCTCTTTCTCTGCCGTTTCACCCTTTACTTGAACTCTCCTGGCTCTCTGCTCTGCCCTGCCCTTCACAATCTCCCTCAGTCATGGCAGCCTCCAGCAGTGGCATGACAGCTCCTCTGGAGACCTCTGACACCTACAGGGCTCTTTTCATTTGACGGTTCTGGGTCTAAAGAGCACGGTGAAAGGGGATTTTAAGGCTGTGGGTGAAGTTTTCTTTTTAAGTTGAGTCCTGATGGAAAGTTTTGGGTTGTTCTGCAATGTTTGTTATTTTTATTTCATCCACATGCTGTGGGTAAATCAAAGCTTTATCCATCAAAAGTGAGCCTGAGTCCACATAATATCAATCTAGTGAATATTAGCATTGTGTGAATTGCTGTCTTGAGACCCAAGCACTTACATCGCAAAGCACTATTGTCCAATCAGGAAGCCATAACGTGAGAGTAGCGCCACCGTCTGAGCTCAAAGGTGCTCAGGAGAACATGCTGAACATGGTTTTGTAGTTTAAGTCATCTTGGTTTCATCAAACGTTTCAAAAAATTTTTTTGCATATGCTGAGCACCCACTAAAACCAGCCATGCCACACCAAAATGGACTTCCTTGTTAACTTAGCGGCAGGTTTCTGATATTAGCATTAGTATTAGCATTATCCTGTGTGAGAGGAGGCCATGATTCCACCAATATCTCTTTTAAATCATAGATTTCACATGTGACCATCTGTTTGGCTGTTTGTTCAGAACTTTTCTTGTCTTTTTTGTTTCACCAACAACATATGAACCACCAAAAGTATGATGTTCTTGTTTAAAGAGTCTGGTTAGGTAGAGCATGTTTACATTGTTTTATGTCACTTTAAGTGTTATCTGTTGTCTTTAAACCCCATGACTGTGTTCTGTCAGCATTCATCGTTCAGAATATGATGTAAGCTAGTTTAGTAACTACCTATGCAACACCTAAGCAAGACCTTAGCAGCTCACGCACGCACACACACACACACACACACACACACACACACAAACATATGCCATGTGCTCAGGCCAGCTGGCTGGTGTCTGTTTACCGGTGCTGTGTGTCCAGGGAGGGAAAGCGACACATGCAGCTCCATCACCACAAGAGCCAGCGTTATCTGCTGACCATGTAGTGTTTCTTCAAACGTTAGCAGCTGGTCCAAGTAGCTTGAAGGTGCGACAGTAGTAGCCATGTCGCTTTCTTTAGTGGTGCACTGAATTCCCTTTCCTTCCGGTTAATATGTCAGGCCTGTTTTACATCTTCTACAATGTCTTTCCTGTGTGCTTCAGGGTGCAGGAAGACACTCATGCACTTTTCAAGTTAGCATATACATTTACATGTAAGCATATACTCATCTCAGAGGGTATGTAGGATATTTATATATATATATATATATATATATATATATATATATATATATATATATATATATATATATATATATATATATATATATATATATGTTACCAGAACTTGTTTTATATGTGGTACTCTGTTCTAAATTGCATCTCACAAGCATTTGCTGACTGCTTAAGATAACGTGCATCTCTCTGGTCGTTCATAAAGTCAAATCGGATGGTGTTTTGGAGCAATAATGATGGATGGCCACCTTTTTCTCATTGTCTGCATCAGAAATTGGGGGGACATGTTCATTTCATCCCTAATAGGAATCCCAGTGTGCCTGAAACTGTTCCCTGAATGTGTATGTAAACAGCCACATCAATTCAAGACACTCTCTCTGCAAAAGCTTCCCATGAGGGTTTGTCTTAGCGTGAATGAGATCACAACCCCTCCAGATGGCTGACAGCTCACATACCTTTACTTGAAACCCAAATACAAAACATATCAGAGAGGAGCAGAACAAAGCCAGAATCAGTCTCCACGCTTTCTCAACTTCCTGTTTGCATCCCCTTCCTCCCTCTCATCTGTTTCCTCTCCTTCTCAATTTTTGAGGAAGAAGCTTTTTTGCATCCCTTGTTCTTGTGTTTTTCTATCATATTGTTTGAAGTTGAATTATAATGCATGCATGGAGTACAATGAGGACATAACTTGTGAATAATTTGTGAATGGCCAGAATGAGGTAACCATCTCTTTCACCTGGGCTCTCTACTCTGCGACTGCTCTCTCTGAGACAATTAGAGAGGAAGAAAGAACATATTGTTTCTAGTTTTCCTTACCCTTCAGTTTTTCATCAAAATGTAGCCGTACCAAATACAAGTTATGGCTATATGCTAGCCATTTCGAAAGACTCTATTAACATATTTATATATTGTTTTCGAGATTATATTTGTAAATGCGATGTCTGTGTACCTGTAGTAAATATTTATCAGAGCTTCCACAGACTCAGAGCAGAACAGATGCAGCAGTTGTGAGGGCAGATGTCAACAAAACACCCTGCAGGAACTCAGTATTCACTGCATGCGTCTGTACATTTGCTATAGTATAGTTTGGCCCAATATGCACTACCTGTTTTTGTATCTTGTCCTTTTATACTTTATGTAGCTTCTTTAAAGGGGGGAAATTCATTGCACTATCACAGCTAATGGAGCTGCTGTGTCTACTGCTGAGCGCAACCCTAACCATACACCCCCCTCCCCGCAACTCCCATGGTTAAGAAACAGGGAGAAAGGGAGAGAGAGAGAGAAAGAGAGGCCAGTGAGAAAGAGAAGGTCCCTAAAAGAAATGGATGAGTTCTATGCTATTAAGATTGATGCTGGATACAATTTTATTGTCATACAAAAAGGGAAAAAAATATCAAGAACTGTATAAAATATATTTCAATGGAATGTTTATTATTTACCTTTTATATTTTTGAAATGTATAAAGAAAAAAATTAATAAACTGTAATAATTTAACAGAGTTTGTGAAAACTGAGACTTAAAAATCGTTATATTACTAAAAGTATGAAAGTTTGAACGTGAATGCTAACCTACCTGATCAAATCTTCTCCATTAGATAGGGAAAAAAAAAAACAATTAGAAAAATGAAATCCAATTTAAAAAGAAAAAGTTATCAAAAAGTCAATAAAAATGTTAAAAGCTCATGCCAAAATTTTCAACATGTGTCCTGTGTGATTCTTCAAATGTTGTGATTTCTTGTTACTCTGGGATCCAAGTACATATTTGTAGAACAATTAGTATGTTTACCTAGTTTTATTTATGCTTTTGTTTATTTGATTTATTTTTTAATTCTAGCATTTCAGAATAGGCTAATTCCTTTCACGTGCTTCTTAAGCAAATGTCAAAATGATTTTTAATAATAATTTTCCTACATGTAGCATTGGGCTGTCTTAATCTACATTATTGTAAAAGTTGAAACAATTAAATTTCAAATATAACAATATTTTTATTTTGTGTAATTACAGGGCTATTTATAAAGCACTGTCTTTCCGCACTAACCCAACAACCAATCCATTTTAATTAGGCCCAGATGAGATCAGATATTGTTTTATTAAAAGAGTTCATTTCAACAAAATGCATGGAGTTAAAACAGTAACACTAATGAAAATGAGGTAGAGGTTATTTAATAACAACAGCATTGAAAATTACAGTGAACAGTTCTGGCACAGCACCTATATGACATTTCAAGTCTTGCAGGTTATTTCTGTTTGTCACATTTTGGATGTGCTTAAATCTAAGAAATTTCATCTTCCTTTTATCCCTCCTCAGGCACATGGACTAAGAGATGCACACACAAAAAATCACAGTTTGTCTATAATTCCTGTCAGATCATACACTGTATATTATATTACTTTGTGCATGATATTCCTATAAGAATCCGTCTCTTCCCCTATATTCGGTCACCAAACTATGCTGGTTTTATTCAGTTGCTTCTGTACATCCCTGTATCACCCTTTTCGCACTTCACCACTCCTCCACTGACCCTCCTCAGGCACATCTGTTTAGTCTCCAGACGATGAGGCCACCCAGCAGTACTCCGCTGATGAAGAGGACTCCAGAGGAGAGGGAGATCAGGCTGGACGAGGAACTGAAATCTCGCTCAAAGGAGTAACGAGCCAAGGAAGAGATACTATTGATCTGAAGGTATTTAAAAGAGTAAATGAATGACAGTTACCAATGTGTCTCATTAATGCTGTGTTAATACAAGTGTTGTCATGTTTATCAAATCGTACCCATCCTCCTCTATTGCAGATCCAGTTCAGTAAATTATCTCTGAAGTAATCCAGTGTCCAAGACACAATCCCTGAGACATAATCTGCCAGAATCTATCCATGCAAAATAAAAAACAAGCACAAATGCAGTGCAACCACACAGCAGGCCACAAAGCTTTAACACGTTGGGCACTGAAACACACAAATTACAGCATAAGTAAAGAAAGCACTACTTAGGCCTACCTTTGGAAGTGCTTTTCCAACAACACAGATCAGAGTAGCAATTTTCCCCCAAGTGATGCCATCATCAAACACTTTGTCTACAAGCCTCTGGAAACTCGGTTTGTCCGCCACTCGTGCAAACCCATCAACCATGCTAAAATTAAACACATAGGGGTGAGCGGGGCTTGTTGTAACACACATGGTTTAAAACTTAGTGCATTTACTCGTTTCTATATCGACACTATATAGAAAAAATTAAAAAACAAAATTAAACAATCTTTAGAAGATATCACTGAACATTTATTTAACCATATAGCAAAAGTAAATTACCTACTTAAGTTAGTTTTTCATCTCTTTTTTTGTGTGTGAAAAAAGTATACACTGTATTAATGATACAAAACCACATAATTGTATTTGACATGTGAAATGAATGTCGGAAAAATTAAATACTCTGTCTGAACCCCAAGTGGATTTACACAAACCGAGTCAAAAAGTGTTAGGTTGTGCCCTATTCTCCCCTGCTTGATAAAACAATTCATTAATCCTGCTTCCATAATAAAATAGCAAATTTGAGTCACAATTTCTACTTTTTTTCTTGTAATTGCTACTTTCTCTTTTTTTTATTTTTAAAAATTGCCACTTTTAACTTTCTTAATTTATCTCAAATTAATTTTAACATGGTTTAAACAAACTTCCATAATTACTACTAGGCTACATACACTCGCATACCAAAAAGACCTTTGGATACTAACTTCTTGAATTTTTTCTCCCGATCGATATAGTCGCCGATGTCCTTGATGAGTTCAGCCATCTGATCCAGGAGCTGCTCATTCTCATCACTCATTGGCTGCGGTTCAGGAAGAGACAGTGCACATGTTCCCGCCCTCTGTGCCTGATCCTTCACTGATCTGAAACAAACATGATTATGGAAATATCGTTGATTTGAAACCTAAAGAAACGAAACTAATGGCAATCAGATACTTTTAAATGCGTAAAATTAATTCCAATAAAAATATAGCACTGAGAAGTAGCCTACCTAGTTAGGCTAAATAGCTACTACGTTTTAAAGTGACATTATGAAAATAATTATAATTAAAACATTATTTATATATATTATTACATACAGGTATTTATCAAGTATATTTATAAACTTATCTGCTCAATTTCAAATATGTCGATACAAACCAATAGCCAACTATAGCCGTATGTGAACGTACCGAAGTACAAGATTCTTTGAAAACTGTTCAGCTAAAAGATACAAAAGTAAATGTCACATTACTGGATTTCATAATAGCTCACGATAATAAATAATGGAAAAGGCCAGTTTGGTAAAGTCTGAATACCTGATGCCATCGAGCGCTTCTTTATCTTCCTCTTTGGTCCTAAGGTTTTGATGGCCACTTCACAAAACAAAATGAAAGTATGTATGGCTATGCTTTTACGTCATAACATAAAACATAACCCACATTTCTAACAGGTTTAATAAGTCGTGTTGTCTAAATCAGCAATAGCTAGCTGTTAAATTGTCGTCAGTTCCGCATCACTGCTAGCGTCTAGTCTAAGTGAAAATAAAAGCGAAACCAAGTAGGCCTACTGTTTGCTGCGTTTCCTTTCATCTGGCGACCAAATCAAATCCAGAAATATGTCCCACGAAAAGACTTTTGTCCACTGTGTAGTGTATATTTTATGTCCGTCTGTGTAGACATCATATTTAAGAGAATTTCTCTGACACCATACGTCAGTTTTAAGAGCACATTCAGGGCTTTTCAGAGATACCTAATAATTGGAGGTTTCACCAGGACAACAAATTCTCATTGGTGTTTAAAAATGACATAAATGTAGTAATACATTTTTTTGCACTCTTATGGAAATATGATATAATTTAAATCGGATTCATTTTCAAACAGTTTGTTATAAATCAGCATCTCAGAAAAATGTTATGAGGTTTCAAATTATAATATGACTTTCTGTTACAAAACTGGCCTTTGATTTTATACATGTCCACTATAGTGGACACCAGAGCTTAATTCAAGTTTATATAGTCATTTTGATACAAGTGAATAGGTAATTACATATTAATATTCCTAAGAAATGTTAGACATTATGAAAATTTTGCCAGTATTACTCCCATTATTACACTTCTATTTTCAGTGCATGTTGCTCCAATAACACATTAATATGCTAATTAGATAGTGTATTGATTGGGAAAACCCATGTATGGCCATTTTACCCACATAATATATTTAAAGTAAAATGGTATATCAATTAATTTCCTTATATCTTTCATAAAATAGTTGAGAATCATTTTTAAAACCAATTTTGATTTTTTTTTTTAAGTCCTGAAACCTAAAGATTGGTGAATGAAAAAAACAAATCCCATTGTTTTTGCCTATACATGCAATTTCATGTCATTTTATTTTTTAAACCTATGAATACAATTTTTTTTTATTGAAAAAATGAATAATGTGTCTTATGCTCTAAACAATTTAATGACATGGAGAGAAAAAAAAAGTTCTGGATCCCAGCAGAATATACACTATACAATATACATCATGCAAAAGTCTTGGGTTTTTATCAGATATAATGGTTTTAAGCTATATATATTGCTGTAGTGTCAGTAGAAAATATCAGTTTACATTTCATTTGCCATTTTACATTTCATTAGATTTTTGACAACAGCTGGTGCTCCACACAGAGATCTGATCTCACTATCATCGAGTCTGACCGTGATTACATGAAGAAACATCTACAAGACGCTTGAAGAAACCTACCTGCAAAGTTACCTGAAAAACTATGTGCATGATTGTGTTCCTGGACAAAAGCTGTTTTAAACGCAAAGGGTGGTCACAACTAATATTGATTTGATTTAGTTAACAGAAATTAACTGATAAATAAAATCTATTCATGACATTAGTTTAAAAAAGCATAATTTTATTTTTTTTTTATTGAAAAAATGAATAATGTGTCTTATGCTCTAAACAATTTAATGACACGGAGAGAAAAAAAAAAGTTCTGGATCCCAGCAGAATATTTTTCCACAAGTGCCTAAAACTTTTCACAGTACTGCAGCTTTGCAGGAAGGTATCTTCAAGCCTTTTGGAGATGTTACCAATATGTGTGTGTGTGTGTGTGTGTGTGTGTGTGTGTGTGTGTGTGTGTGTGTGTGTGTGTGTGTGTGTGTGTGTGTGTGTGTGTGTGTGTGTGTGTGTGTGTGTGTGTGTGTGTGTGTGTGTGTGTGTGTGTGTGTGTGTGTGTGTGTGAATAATGAAAAATGAACAATGTGTCTTATGCTCTAAACAATTTAATGACATGGAGAGAAAAAAAGTTCTGGATCCCAGCAGAACATTTTTCCACATGTGCCTAAAACTTCTCACAGTACTGCAGCTTTGCAGGAAGGTATCTTCAAGCCTTTTGGAGATGTTGCCTATGTGTGTGTGTGTGTGTGTGTGTGTGTGTGTGTGTGTGTGTGTGTGTGTGTGTGTGTGTGTGTGTGTGTGTGTGTGTGTGTGTGTGTGTGTGTGTGTGTGTGTGTGTGTGTGTGTGTGTGTGTGTGTGTGTGTGTGTGTGTGTGTGTGTGTGTGTGAATAATGAAAAAATGAATAATGTGTCTTATGCTCTAAACAATTTAATGACATGGAGAGAAAAAAAAAAAGTTCTGGATCCCAGCAGAACATTTTTCCACAAGTGCCTAAAACTTCTCACAGTACTGCAGCTTTGCAGGAAGGTATCTTCAAGCCTTTTGGAGATGTTGCCTATATATATATGTGTGTGTGTGTGTGTGTGTGTGTGTGTGGACTGGTAATCCCTACGGTATGGGGACAAAATGTCCCCACAAAGATGGCAATATCCAAAATCCTTGTCCTTGTGGGGACATTTTTTGGTCCCCATGAGGAAAACATCTTATAAATCACACTAAGTGATGTTTTTTGAAAATGTAAAAATGCAGCATGTCTCCTGTGATGGGTAGGTTTAGGGGCAGGGGCAAATTCAGTTTGTACAGTATAAAATGCATTACGCCTATGGAATGTCCCCATAAAACATGGAAACACAACAATTTACAATGGAGTGGACAAAACACAGTATTCCACTATTAAACCACTTCTGTCATAAGATAATTATTCATAAAAAAAACTTAGGCTCAGCTCTTATTGCAGTACAATCTGTCATGAGCATGTACCTTTCTTTAACTCAATTATCATAACATTATCATATTAAATGTTTTCTTACAAAATAGTATAAATACATATAAAATAAAGGCATAAATCAATTAAAAAAAAAGTCAAATTACAAAATCAAGCTGCAGCTTAGTTTATGTGATTTCCTCATGGTTTCTCTCAGGTTTACAGACTTGATACCTCTGTTGCTGTATCTCCATTCTCTCTCTTAGCTTTTCTGAAGTCTCGAGAAGATGAAGCCACCTAACAGTAGGCCACAGGAGAAGGCAAACATCGACCCAAAATAGGGAAAATATTTTCTCAGCGAAGAACCAGAAAATTGCTCAAAGGAGAAACAGGCCAGTGCAGGAATACTGTGCATCTGTATTACGGCATACATACAAACAAAGAAGTTATAGATGTGATATTGTGACCAATACTGTTTAATACATATTCTAAAAAATAAAATAAAACTAAAGTCAAATGTTTCTTTATATTCCAGTATTTGAAACAATAATGTAAAAAATATTTCTTACCCATCCTCCCACTTTGCGAATCCATTCCAACAGATTCCTCCTAAAGTACTCCAGACATAAGTTCAGAATTCCTGAAACAACTCTCGGTAAGCGTGCAAGGACCATCTATTGAGAGCAAAGAGGAGTTCAAAAGTTACAAATAACTTTTTTTTTAACTGTACAAATATTAACAAAGATATGCATCTACAAACAAAAGCTATATTTACATAATTTGGACAGAAAACATATATTTAATTCAGGATCTAACTAATCCAATACCTTTGAAGACAGCTTTCCAACTGAATAGAACAGCACTATAATTCTCCCCCAGTTGATCTGTCCATCTGTGAAAACCTTTTCCACAAGTTTCCAGAAACTGCTTTTATCAGCTACTTTTACTAAGCCATCAATCATGCTGTGAGTTTGGAACAACAGAAAGAGAAACCAGAGGTTTTTAAAAACCTGTATATACAACCCCACTGATGTACAGTAAAGACAGACAAAGATTCAAATCTCAGACTGACTCATTAAATACTTGATCTTGATCGAGCCTATCACCGATCACTTTAATGGTCTCCGCCAACTGTTGAACAAGCTTCTGGTCCTGGCTGTTGCTTATTGGTCGATCTTCGGGAAGGTCTGGTGGGGCTGCATTTCCTTCAGCTGCCACTTTCATCACCTCATGTCTTACCACCCTGAAAGATATTTTATACTGTATGTCAACTGGATAGGAGTCAAATGTTTAGAGCTACTATTACAGGGGAAAGCATTACAGTATAAATTACACACAGATATTTTGTGCATTCTGTTTGTTTGCTTGTAAATGCCCTGAATCCTAGATTTACGGTGGCTTTAACGTGCTGCAAATACTCACAACATACTCATGATCAATCCAAACACTCACTGTTCAAGTCATCAACACCACTGACGAGTAGACAGTGAACAATAATCGGTTGAAAATGAAACATTTCTGTTGAGGTCTGTGCTATTTGCAGCATGTTTCTGTATTTGTATGTGTTGTGAACATTTGCAGGACAAGTGTTGTCAAACTGATGTTTTCTTAATTTGCTGCCATTTTTCCTATTTGCCTGTGTTTTCATCAGGTGCAGCACACAGAGCTCCCTCGGCTACCGTATAAATTACAGATTTTGCAGTGTCCATTTTTTTTGTGGGTCTCAAGTTCAAAAGAATGAATTAAAAAATGTTACAGTCAACATTGTCTATATTGAATGTATTTCTAAAATAAGGTTTTAAGGTTTTTATTGTATTTCTTCTTTTTTTTATTAAGAAAATATTAAATTTTGTCCACAAGAGTTCTGTCAACTATGTTATTAACTGAACATCCCCTAGAACAATAACACCACCATACAACCAGCACCATATAATGCTATTTTATTCTGTGGTGGACATTTTGAGCACATTATTGTAAGTGTTCTTTCATTTTGTTCAATATTCTATCTACAATAACAATAATAGGAGAATATTGACTGTCAACTATGGTAATTACGGTTTGAAATATTTTTATGATTTTAATTAAAATATATTTCCAGATTTGTTATTTACCAGATGATGAAAATAACAAGGTTAAAATGGTGAAATTGTAATTTATGTTGCCGGTCAACTAAGTCATGACATACAGGTCCTTCTAAAAACATTAGCATATTGTGATAAAAGTTCATTATTTTCCATAATGTAATGATAAAATTAAAATTTCATATATTTTAGATTCATTGCACACCAACTGAAATATTTCAGGTCTTTTATTGTTTTAATACTGATTTTGGCATACAGCTCATGAAAACCCAAAATTCCTATCTCAAAAAATGTGTATATTTCATCTGACCAATAAAAGAAAAGTGTTTTTAATACAAAAAAAGTCAACCTTCAAATAATTATATTCAGTTATGCACTCAATACTTGGTCAGGAATCCTTTTGCAGAAATGACTGCTTCAATGCGGCGTGGCATGGAGGCAATCAGCCTGTGGCACTGCTGAGGTGTTATGGAGGCCCAGGATGCTTCGATAGCGGCCTTAAGCTCATCCAGAGTGTTGGGTCTTGCGTCTCTCAACTTTCTCTTCACAATATCCCGCAGATTCTCTATGGGGTTCAGGTCAGGAGAGTTGGCAGGCCAATTGAGCACAGTAATACCATGGTCAGTAAACCATTTACCAGTGGTTTTGGCACTGTGAGCAGGTGCCAGGTCGTGCTGAAAACGAAATCTTCATCTCCATAAAGCTTTTCAGCAGATGGAAGCATGAAGTGCTCCAAAATCTCCTGATAGCTAGCTGCATTGAGCCTGCCCTTGATAAAACACAGTGCACCAGCAGCTGACATGGCACCCCAGACCATCACTGACTGTGGGTACTTGACACTGGACTTCAGGCATTTTGGCATTTCCTTCTCCCGGTCGTCCTCCAGACTCTGGCACCTTGATTTCGAATGACATGCAAAATTTGAGCGACAGTCCAGTGCTGCTTCTCTTCTCTCTCCTCAATCTTCCTTAGGGTCCGGTCGCCTCTTCTCGCAGCGTTTTTTGCCACACTTTTTCCTTCCCACAGACTTCCCACTGAGGTGCCTTGATACAGACCTCTGGGAACGGCCTATTCGTTCAGAAATTTCTTTCTGTGTCTTACCCTCTCGCTTGAGGGTGTCAATGATGGCCTTCTGGACAGCAGTCAGGTCGGCAGTCTTACCTATGATTGCGGTTTTGAGTAATGAACCAGGCTGGGAGTTTTTAAAAGCCACAGGAATCTTTTGCAGGTGTTTAGAGTTAATTAGTTGATTCAGATGATTAGGTTAATAGCTTGTTTAGAGAACCTTTTCATGATATGCTAATTTTTTTAGACCTGAAATATTTCAGTTGGTGTGCAATGAATCTAAAATATATGAAAGTTTAATTTTATCATTATATTATGGAAAAGAATGAACTTTTATCACAATATGCTAATTTTTTAGACGGACCTGTACCTGTGTGACTGTGTCCACTAGTGATAATAAATTATTTGTCATAGATCGTTTTTCATCATCATTTTACCTTCTATGTGACACACTGTTTGTGTGTGTGTGTGTATGTCTAACAATGTGTTATATTTAATGTGTGCATTTGTTACTTATGTGTTTGTATATTTTTTACGTTTTAAATAACTAAAATGCTGCTTCTATCCTTTCGAGTTAAAATTTATATCCAGACAGCTTGGATTTTTGCATATCCCTCTAATTTCGGTTGATGTAAACTTTTTAAAAATAATATTTAAGGAAAGTAACCATTAATGAAAACGTTACGTTTATAATGCTACAAACTAATCCTTTTAAAGTTTCCTAAGTGAAACATACCTGATTAAGATTGCTTCTCCAATCTGATCATCTGTTGATCGAAGAGAAACAACAAGATGTTGGTAACAAAAATCTAACATTGCTTGAAGAGCACAAACAAACACAGTCACTTACCCTGCGAGACTTCGCAAGCCATGTTAGTAAATTATATCGTATTGTTTATGTTTAGCTTCTCAGGTAATGTTTTCGACTGGATGAAGCTCTGGGGGGAATCCCACTCTATTTCAGGACAGTATTCGCAACTTTAAACTTTTTCACGAGGTTCTTCTTTTTCGCAGCTTCTGACGAAGACGATACGCCCTCTGGAGGTCGCTTTTGCCGGTACTACAGATGGCAAATATGAACGCCTTCCTGAATTAATTTTATTACCGAGTAAAAAGAGAATTGTTTTCATATTTCTTGAGTTTTATATGTTGTTTACATGACATACATACAGCGTTGTGAATGATGAGTCCCTCTGCTGTCTAGTTCAATAGTATGATTAGGAGCTGGGTTTAGTTTGACATAAACTTGTTGCCATGTCCACGTACTATCAGCATATCTGTCTGAGATTGTTTGTTCATAAAATTAGGACTATTCATAAATGAGGGAATGAGCGGGTTGCGTTGTATCAAGGAATTAAAATATTTCAAAAAAATAAAAAAATACACTATTGTGTGTGTGTGTGTGTGTGTGTGTGTGTGTGTGTGTGTGTGTGTGTGTGTGTGTGTGTGTGTGTGTGTGTGTGTGTGTGTATATATATATATATATATATATATATATATATATATATATATATATATATATATATATATATAAAATTTTACATATAATTTTTACAAGAAAAAAAAACTTTTTGGGGCGCTTGATCATTTTGGTTGATTCTGTTGTGGAATATCTGGCAACACAATATACAACCCAGGAAGAAATACCCACGTGGGCGTGACTTGAGAACTCGCGTTGATGCACTTTTGAAATAGTGAGACTCCTTCAACACTTACGTGTTTTTTTGCGATCGAGATTTCGACTGCTCTATCTTGTTGTACGTGTACTTTGCATATTTCTACATCTGATTGCGGTTAGAATATCACTACACACGTATTATTATTTTATTTTGAATTGGCATATATTTAGAAGTCCGTAACAATTGCTATTTCTTTAGTTTTAGTTTGTTATGGCAGGTATTTCTACAAAGACAGTGCACGAAATCTTTCGGACTATGGAGTATGGCTCATCCAGCACGAGCACTGCAACAGCACAGGTAAAGCTCTGTCTCCTCGAGGGAAATTATCTTTTTTATCTTAAATGAATCTCGGGCAACTTTGTATTATTTCAAGCATCGCAGCATGCTGCCACATTTTCACCTAATGTGAAAAGGGTTTACATGTGACACACATTAAGATGCATATGACAGCGCACGAGAAAAGCATGTGACAAGATGCTGGTGGTCCTCTTGTTGTAAAATTGCATTAAAAAACAAAACTATGCGGATTGTCCTTCTTGATGCATGTCTCCTCCAAGGAATAGTTGACCTAAAAATTTAAATTCAGTAATTTATCCATCCGCAACATCTAAATCCATATGACTCTTATGTAAAATACAAAAGGAGATTTTAAAAAATGTTACGAACTGACAGTTTCACCATTCACTACTGCATATTTTTGCCATACAATAAAAGGTGACGGGCTATCAGTATTTAGGCATAACACTGATTAGGCATAACATTATGACTGGTGAAGTGAATAACACTGATTATCTCTTCATCACGGCAGCTGTTAGTGGGTGGCTGTTAGAAGCAGGAAAAATGGGCAAGTTTAAAGGATTTGAGCAAGTTTGACAAGGGCCAAATTGTGATGGCTGGGTCTGAGCATCTCCAAAACTGCAGCTCTTGTGGGGTATTCCCAGTCTGCAGTGGTCAGTATCTATCAAAAGTGGTCCAAGGAAGGAACAGTGGTGAACTGGCGACAGGATCATGGGCGGCCATGGCTCACTGATGCGCGTTTGGAGCGAAGGCTGGCCTGTGTGGTCTGATCAAACAGACGAGCTACTGTAGCGCAAATTTCAAGAAGTTACCTTTAGCGGTCTAGTGGAGTCCATGCCTTGACAGATCAGGGCTGTTTTGTCAGCAAACCAAAACAATATTAGGATGGTGGTCATAATTTTATGCCTGATCAGGGTATGTCTTATATTACACTTTACAAAAAGCCATGTGAAAGTCATACAGGTTAGTTTTAGTTGTTATTGTGAGCAAAGTTCAAAACTGTTAACTGTTCATGTATTTTGTGAATTATCTACTGTAACCTTCACCCTATTTTCACCAAGCCAATCTATTGGTTCTCTGAAAGAGGTGGAACACACCAACATACAGTGTGTATACTTCAATCAAACATGCTTGTAGTTTGAAGCATAAATTATCAGAGAAATTAGATTTTTCAACATAGGTTGAACCTACTTCTCAAGTATAGTGTCATAATTTCCTTCTCAATTTTGTCCATTTTCCTGCATGTCATTCTCTCCCTCAGTCGTGGCTAGAGAAGCACTCTCGCACTCTTGGTTTCTTCATTGATGGGAAATTTTCCAGCCCTGCAGACAGGCAGACCCAGGATGTGACTGATTCCAAAGGTGAACAATATTGGATCGTTTCCTGAAATTCTTATCTGTTATCCAGTCTTCCATGCAAAGATAAGAGAACTTCTGCTGCCCTCCTCTCTCTTTACAGCAGCGGTGGTGTGCAGCACTCTTTGTGTTAAAGATGAGGATGTTGCGTCTGCTGTCTCCTCTGCAGCTGGAGGCTTCAAAACCTGGAGTGAACTGAGCTGTTACCAAAGAGCCAAAGTCTTACTCAAGTACTAGCTCTCTATTTAAAATAATGTCATAAATAATTCACCTATCACAATAATTGTCAGGTTTACATCGTTATAAAAATATAATAATATATGTTTGTGCCCCAGGTTAGCGAGTGTTCTGCAAAGACACAGTCAGTGTGTCTCTGAGCTGTGTGAGCTCTCTCAATCTTCTACCTCTCCTACAGTGCTCATTAGACTGGCCCAATACTACGCCAGCTGGGCTCAAATACGAGACACAGTAATGCCTGAATGGACTCCGCAAGGTATGTGCGTGTTTATTCGTTTAAATAAATCTGAGAGACGGAAAATTTCAAAATGCCCCCTGTACAGTCACACTAGCATTTTCAAGCATTTTCCAAAAGTTGCTCATCCACATTAAAACATCAAAAAGTGCATAAATCACCTTTCTGTGGATGCGTAAAACATAATAAAAGTCCACAAGATGATACAGAGAGAGCAGACATAACAAAGTTCTCACTCTACTCTTCTCGCATTATCATTTTATCAGAAAAATATCCCACCACTCAAGTTGCATTCAGGTTGCTCTCAAAACCGCATAGCCTAAAATGTATTTGTCATCATGTCTTGCCACAGGACAGCAATTGCAAGTACATTTTTGGTAACACTTTATTTTACAGTGTCATTGTTATATATGTTACATGTAGTTATTATAGTAATGATTATAAATGATGCAAAATTACATGCAACTAACCATAAACAAAACCCTTAGCCTTACTAGTTACTTAATATTACTCAGTATTTAAATGTTTAATTACAGTGTAACAAAGACACCTTAAAATACAGTGTAACCAAATTCTCTCTCTCTCTCTCTCTCTCTCTCTCTCTCTCTCTCTCTCTCTCTCTCTCTCTCTCTCTCTCTCTCTCTCTCTCTATATATATATATATATATATATATATATATATATATATATATATATATATATATATATATATATATATATATATATATATATATATATATATATATATACTATAGAAAGGAACATTTCAATTTAGCACCACTATGAAAATATTTAGCAGGCACAGCAATGCCGGTATAACCATAGATATCTATGGGGTATAGTATGCATCACATGACTAAACATGCGGCATCGTTTTCGAAAGCCTCTGTTTTCATAGTCCACACTGCAATGCGAAAACTGCATTTTCAAATGTATCCACTTGAAAGAGCAGTTTCAAAATGCTTCGTCTTCGTTGACAAAAATGCTCAATGTGGACGGAAGGCCAAAACAGAGAGAAAATGTATTTGATGTGTTTTCAAACTAAATGTATTAGGGGCTGCCTTCAAAACAGGTTTCAAATTGTACATTTCTGAAAACGATACCATTATCATCTCAGTGTAAACTACAAAAAATGTGATGCGCATGTGTATTACTTGTTCAGTCTATAGGTGCGTAGTGTTTCTTTACGAAGTGACGTTGCCAGCCTAATACAGAATTTTTGATAATTTTCACAGATATGTGTGAACGGGGATCATTTTGACAGCATTGTTGTCGGTATACGAAAATTGCAAAGGAAAACCTTTTCTGTTTTTAGTACATATTTTCTGTGTAAACATAGACAAGGTCTGTGTAATTGACTTGTGATAAAATACGCAGGAAGCCTTATGGTGAGTCGGATGTCATGTTTTGCTCTTTCTACTAGGTGTCGTGGCCGTGGTAGTTTCAGATGACTGCTCTGTATATTTTCTTCTGCTAAAAGTTTTACCAGCCCTGTCTATGGGTGAGTATTTCTTAAAACAGACACTCTCACGTCTTGAAGTTTCATGCATGTCATTTTCACGTTTCCAGGATGAATAAAGGGACATAAAACAGATAGTCCTGACCTTGAATCTGATTTAAACACCTTAAAGGGTTGGGAAGATGAATCTGTATTTAAAATCGCTCATTAATGTAGTAGAAATGTGAAATTATTTTTGAATTTGGTGCCTTCTAGACTGAGAAAACACAGAAAATGTATTTTTGTCTCATGGGGATGAAAGACAACAATTCCCAGAATGCACTTCGCTGCCCGAGGCTGCTCTAGGCACGGCTTACTGGATCACTTGCCCACCACGTTCATTTTCATAAAATCAGTTCAGTTAGAGACACTACAATTAAAAACTGAACTTGTCTGTTCAATATGAGTGAGTCGATTGAATGTCACGGCCGTCACGGCACAAACGCAGCAGGATCGGATTACATTCATCACATGAGCTGAGGTAATCGCGGGATTTGCGGCTGCATTCACAGCGCGTGATCAGTATGGCGCGTGTTCAGTTCATGTCTTTGGAAGCTTAACTATCATAGGAATTCATTTGAAAAGTTGAATCACTCACTTTGCTCTCCACCGCTCCGTTTACATGAATCTCTGCAGCTGCCCGAGCCGAGTGCTGTGAGTGCAATGTTGAAAACATGTGGAAATAGCGCCCTCTGCTGGCTGTAGTCAGCCTCTGGACAAAAACTCCTCCGATGATGCAAAATGACGATATTTGCGCCATCGGAGGAATTTTTCTAGAAATAAAATATACATAATTCTCTCGTCTCAGGGTCATATGAGGGGGGAAAGTACGATAATTTGAATATACTCCTGGGTTTCTACTGATACAAAGCTTAATGCTAATCGCTGAAGTAACCCTTTAAGGAAAAATAAGATAAATCTCACAGACAGTTAAACCATTTGTAGGTTAACTTCTGTGAACGGAGTTAACAGTATTAAAAAATGTCCTGGCTCAACCAGTGGTAAACTAGAATTTAGGCTATTCTTTTTTTATTTAAAGGTAATAATACTTAATATAGCTGCTAGCAGCAATTGCAGGGCCAAGCCCATTAGAGGGCTTTTTTGGACTTTGGATTTTATTAGGAAACTTTTGAACATTGCCCAATTCACATGCTTAAACAACATAACTTCAACTTAACTTGCTACACATTGAATTTTTAGCCTGTTGCTTTAAACAGCATGCCACTCATACAATGGTTTGTGAAGGCAGAACCGCAGCTTTTGCCACTAATTGACACAACATTACACACAATTTTATAAAGCTGTCCCCCACAGGGCTCGAACCCATAACCTTACAAACCAGTCTGACGTTCATCTCATTGTGCCACAGGGAAGACACATGTTCATTGGCATGTCGTAGGTCCATAGTTCAAATTAGAAATTAACTCAAAATGAAGAATTGCGTTTTAACACTCGATGACACCGTGTCGAATGTGAAGAGGGGGATTGCTTGAGACTGATATAGCCTACAATGTAAACTTTGCCTTACGCTAGTGATGTCGTACAATATACAGAATAACGATAGCACCGATAAAAGTTACTTTACTAAGATTAGCTTGCATTCGTCTGGGAACCTGATAGCTGATGTTAAAATAACGAAAACGTAAAACTATTATTCATTTGGCATAACCTACATGTTAACTGACAAATTAAATAACTGCAAATTATAATAGTTTTCTAAAGTAACCTCATCACTTGAAGGAACACTCCTGGACGAGGTCGAACTGGAAGCCATGTTAATTTTAGACTAAATCGGACACCGTAGGAGTTAAAACGAAATCGGAATTGAGAGGAACAGAAACTAATATTCACTGGATGGTCATATACCTTTTCACCGCTAGATGGGGGGAAATATCACACATTGTAGCTTTAATGTCTGGAACGGAAGCAAATTTTGCAAATAACCATTTAGAATGCTAAGCTAACTTAGCCTGGATGCCAGACGAATTTAGCCCCGCCCACAAATTTTTTTGCTCTGTCAATTCGGTCTGGCCTCGCTCCATAGAGGAGTAATTATGCCCGAACAGAAACTGTTCGGACCAATGAAATTGTCAGGGCGGGCTTTAGACGATGATGGACAGATGATCAACAGTAACGTAATCATCCACGTCATCAAAGGCGCTTTGGGTTGAATTTGCTAAACGGAGAACTTGTTCGTATATGCATTCACCTTCACTATTTCTCTTAGAAACGATGATCGTGTTGGTAAGTACTCTGTGTATCCTTAAATTCTTTTATTACAATACTGGCAAAGATTGTTTACACTCATCTTTTTCTTGTAACGTTACTTAATCCAGCGCGCGTGCAGACAGGGTTGCCACGTTTTTTTGCAATGTCGCACAATTGCTACTCAAAACTATAGCCCAAAACAATAACTTTCCGGGGGGTTCTCCAGAAAAAAATGGCGTTTGGTTGGCAAAATATGTTATTTTGGCAAGGTTGCCTGCTAAAATTCGCATTCCTGGGTTTATATAATCACATAATTGGGGTCGCTTCAACCCGCGGACATGAAGAAAAACACGGACTTGACAACACAGTGCAGTTGAGTTCTGTTGACATTTGACAACTAACGTTACGCGTCGCTCCGTTGCTCTGATTGGTTGTGGGTCTATCCAATTGAGGTCTTTCCTGGCTTGGTTGAAACACGCCCCATAATCAAAGCTAAATGGAGCGGTACCAGACTCATATTCTGACTAGAATTGAGTATGGCCACACCAGGCTAAAGCTAACTAGCATAAAGACACAAACACAGCCAACGTCAACTTCAGAGACGAATTTCTCAGGAACGGTAGTGAATATCAAAAATCTGTTCAGTCATTTCCGTGCAGCTCTGTCCAAAGACCATCTCTGCCAAGTCTTGTGAGAAATGGACAAATTTTGAAGGAGGAGTAGCAAAAAAACTGTTTTTCACTTGTTTCAATATGGCTGACAGTCACATGTTTGGAAAATGACAAATGAGACATCGTCGGAATCGGCATAAGCCAGAGAACAAAATGACATAAATTATATAGAATTTAGATAATGTTTTCAAAAGTTATACGCATTTTTGCAAAAAATCGTATATCTCTGGAACACTAGGTGGCGCTGTTTTGAAACTTCTCAGGTACGTTCGGGACTTGTTGTCGGTCATGCACAAATTTTGTGCAGATATGTCAAATATTATAAAAGATATCGCATTTTATGACAAAATTCAAAATGGCGGTCACGTGGTTCATCCGATCCTAACATATCCGGTATCCGTGATTTGGCATGACACGAGGAATCCATAGACACCATGATTATGATTTTCTGACAAACCGTTCAGAAGTTATGGGCAAAAATAGCAATTTTGCATATATCATGACCCGTTGGTGGCACTGTTCCCAACTTTTGCATGCACCCTCAGATCATGGGTTTGATGAAGTGTACCAATTTTCGTATCGATTGATCAAAGTTTGGCCGAGATACAGCCTCTGAACCAATTTTGGGTCGACCTCGTTAAGTTCGCGACATCATAACTTTTGAACAAAAATGAATTAAAAAAATATGTTCCTTCACTTCTGTGTGGCTCAGTCCAAAGAGCATATCTGCCAAGTTTTGTAAGAATTGGACAAAGTTACTGTAATGGGCGGAGCCTTAATGAATGTGATCAGCATGAGGAATGGAATCAGGTGTACTAAGTTTCATTTCTCTGTATCAAAGGGTTCAAAAGTTATGACAGTTTAAATGTTGAATTTTTGAACTGGTGGTGGCTCTATGGAGTTGGTCTTAGAGACTCCAAATTTGGTCCATTCACTATTGTTGAACATCTCTACAATTGTGCCGAATTTCATCATTTTCCTACTTACGGTTCATAGGGCTGCCATTGACTCCCATATGGGGGGAAGAATAATAATAATATAGAAAACCAACAGATACAATAGGGGCTACAGCCCTTTCAGGGCTTGGCCCCTAATTATAATGTTTTTGTCCTTCGTACATTATTTGAAAATTGTTACTGTAATGTTGGGGTTGTTAGTGTTCTTAGAACTTTTTCATTGCTTTACCTTTTACTGGTTAAAAAAGATCATAACTCATGATTTAGAATGGCATAATTCATTAGGATGAGTTGTTGCTCATAAATGTAAATCCTATGCAAACCAAACTGTGGACCAACTATTATTTGTTTGCCATCTATATTTATTTCATAGGCAATGCTGTTATTGTAGTGCCTGGCAAGACTACCACTCTTCCTGCCCTTCTGTTGGCTCAGCTGTTTATGGAGGCTGGAATCCCTGCTGGAGTGTTAAATGTGGTGACAGGCAGTGACGTATCACTGGCTGCCAAAGTGGCTCAAAATCCACAAGTGAGCTACCTGACCTATAGTGGATGCAAACAGACCGGAGAAGATGTGGCTAAAGCTTCGGCTGGCTGGGGAGTCCCCATGTCTTTCTCTCTCTCACAGAGCTCTGTGTGCCCTTTTATCATCTTTGATTCGGCAGACCTAGACAGTGCTGTGGATGGAGTGATAGAGCTGGCCTTTAAAAAGAAGAGAGACGTAAGAACAAACAAAATCCAGTTATTTTAAATTGTAATAATATTTCACAGTATTACTGTTTTTAGAGTGTAATAATAATAAATGCAGCTGTGGAGAGCATAAGAAATATTCCAATATATAAATATATAACCGATTTCCAAGGATTTCAGCTGCCTAGAAAATGGGAAAGTCTTATATGGTATTTATATATGTATTTAATATTTAAATATCTAATATTTAATATATACTACTTTACTTTTTATTTATTCATATTCGTGGCTATATATATATATATATATATAAAATTTTTTAAAAAGAACCGGTTGACAGTGCTCCTGCTGTACCACCATGCTCCACTAGGGGTGCTCACAGATCGAAAACAACTGCAGCAGAGTCATGAAAATATATAATATTTATCTTTTTGCCTGTTTCTCTCTTTCTCTTCTCTAGTTCTATTGGGTGCTCTGTGTGCAGGAGTCAGTGCTTGGCAGTGTTGTGGCCAGGCTGAAGTTGAGAATGGCTGGGATGAAATGTGTTTCTCTTGTCACTGAAACTGACAGGAACCATATAGATGTTGTTGTTCAGCAGGCACAGCAGCAGGGTGCAACAGTGTGTGGATTTTAAATGTTGACTTCACCAAAACAAATATTTGAGCGCAGATTGTTACAGCATGTACTGGACAAATTTTTGTTTTCTTGTTTAGCTGATCCAGTCATGTACTCCTCCTTCTACTGGTGGTCTTTACCCCCCTACTGTACTATGTGGACTAGCTCCCTCCTGCGAGTCTGTGATTTCACCTCCTCCGGGCCCTGTGCTGCCTCTCATATCCTTCAGGAGCTCTGCTGAGGGAGTTACACTTGGTGAGGCTGAAATGAAAAAGAACTGATTTATATGAAAAATATACTGTCTATATATGTAGTGAAAAGTTTAACGTTTTGTTATCTGTGGTTGTGTGTAGGAAATCACATCCCTCAAGGTCAGGCTGCCTCCATCTGGACTGAGGATTTGACTCTGGCTTTGGAGTCTGCAAAGAGGTGCATGCCTGTTCATATATTTGGGCATGTGACTGTTGTCTTAATCTCATTTTGATCTTACTCTCTCTTCTCTCTTCCTTTATCTGTTTTTTTTTCTTAACCCTATTTTCCCTTAGTCTGTGCTTCGGTTCAGTGTGGGTGAACTGTCATTCTGTAATGGATCCCGCACTGCCTCTATGTGGACGTAGGGAGAGCGGGAACTGCACCGATGGAGGCAGAGAGGTATATAATAAGAATTATAAAAAGTGACATTCATGTGCTGAGAATTGGCTTCACTGGTGTGTAGGCCTTTGTTTCAGTTCTTTTGTTTTATACTATTTTTCTGATTGGTGTCTATTTCCGAATGTCTCAGTGATTTCTGTTCCTCTATAGGGGCTGTATCAGTTCCTTCGGCCATCGCTTTCACCCTCCCTCCCTCGCTCCAGTCCCAGCTCTATCAACTATGCTGCATTTGGCTCTGTGGCATCCAAATTTATGATACCTGAAGGATTTGATCCTTCCAGGTGGGTGTATTGTGGCTCATAGTTTAACGGTTAACTGAGAAATTAATATAAATTTTGAAGAGAGACAAAAATATTTCAACGCAAACAGCTGGTATAAATGATTACATTTGATCAAAGGTTTATCCTGAGCAGTATTTCAATTGAATTTAGATTTCAACTCAGCCAGAGGTCCCCGACTAAAATATTAGGGGGGTTTTTTCTGGTGAAAAAAATGCATAAATGAAGATAAAGAAGAAAGACAAAATATGGAGGGGATGATTTTTTTACTGCGTGATCCACTATTTTGATTGGTAGATTTTTAATGTAATATCTGTTGACTTTAGCAACCATTGTTGCATTATATGCCAATGGTGACAGTTCAAAAATGGGAAATGGCACTCTTCTTGTTCTTTTCTCCAAGGTTTGTGTGCCTCAAGAAGTATTAAAGGCATTTCAATATCCTTTTAATTCTGTTACTTAAACGTTTTGTTAATTTTCAAGGCTGTACACTCTTAAAAATAAAGGTTCCAAAAGGTTTCTTTGCTGTGATGTGACAGAAGAACAATTCACCTTTCAGTGAACCATTTTTCCTAGTTTTTCCTAAGAAAATATTAATCAACAAAAAAACCTTTTATGCAATAGAAAGCTTCCATGGATGTTAAAGGTTCTCCATGGAACTACTGATGCTAATAAAGAACCTTTATTTTTAAGAATGTGATATAGAATGTGATCAGAGATATAGGCTCAGGGTGGCTCCGTGCTGAGTTTCGTGGACACCATCCACGTGCAGCCATCCGCACGGACTGTGCATGAAGGATTTGAGTGCTCAAAAAAGGTCTAGTTGATAGTTAACTCCTGCCAAATGCATCCATCTGCGCTCACAGTCAGTAGAGTATGCTTTGTAAGACAGAGCAGAATATGGAAAATGATTTGTATCTGAGCATTTACCTGGGAACGTTTCTGATTTTGGTGATTTGACACAGAACGACCCTATACCAAAAATCATAATATATTGCAAGATGCAATTATGGTTACTTATGGTTACTGACAATAACAGCAGCAGATTGTGTGAGACTTTCCACTCAGCCCTTTTCACTTCCTTTATTATAGTTCTCTATACTTCCCAGCTCTTCACTTCCTGTCTGCACCATAGAAAAAGGATAATAGGTCTGCTATTAAAAAAAACTCTCTTCAACTTCTAGAAGCCAAAAATGGAGGCAAAATTAAGTATGATAACAGTAGGCCTACAAGTCAAGAAAATCAAATCACAAAATATGACAAAAAAATGCACCCTCAAATTTTTGTTTTTAGAGAAAACCACGTGTACATGTGATGTGATTATGGGTGTCATGTTAAGTGACTATTACTGCTAAACTCAGACCTTCTATTGCCTTCTTCTATGACTTATCTCTCTCTCTCTCTCTCTCTCTCTCTCGCAGTGTCCCTCGCTTTTACTCTCAGTTAGTGGGTGGTCAGTTGCGTAAAGCTGACTCGGGCTGCAGCAGGTCAGTTTTGGCCCCTGGGGGCGCTGCTCTGGCTCACTGCCCAGATGGAGGCAGGAAGGATGTCCGGAATGCAGTGGAGGCCGCCATTAAAGTCCAGCCTGGGTAAGAGCATATGGAAAAGTTCCATATGTAGAAAATAAAAATATATGGACCAGCTATGGTAGCCAACATTTTTTGATGGAAAATAGTGACTAAACTGCTCTCATTGCAGGTGGATAAAGAAGAGCCCTGCTGCACGCTCTCAGTCCATTTATTCACTTGCTGACAGCCTGGATAAGAGGAGGCGGGACATGGCTGTATCAATCCAAACTCAAACCGGCATCTCATTTGAAGAGGCAGAGAAAGAGGTGGAGCTTAGCATCTCCAGGCTCTCTGATTGGGCTGCACACTGTGATAAAGTTCAGGGTGGAACTCCAGTAAGAACATGATTATTGGAATGACTATTCGATTACCCCAAGATTTAATTTGCCTGCTTTCTAACTACATGTCCATCTTATTAAAGTTCCCACCCCAGTCTGGCTCTGCCCTGTCGACTCCTGAGGCTTTAGGAGTGCTGGGAATGATTCTCCCCAGCTCCAAACCTCTGCTCTCTTTGGTATCTCTGCTGGGGGCAGCCGTTGCCATGGGTAATGCTGTTGTCATGGTGCCAAGTGAAAAATACCCTCTTCCAGCTCTTGAATTTATACAGGTTTGCTACCTTTGTTTTTGAATAAATCAAAACAACTCAATTAACTTTAAAACAATATGCATTGTTAAAAGCACTAAAGTAGCTTCACAGAAAACATTTCAGAATTTTGTTATTTCAACTTATGCTCATAATGCAATTTCAACTTATTCTCATAATGATTACAATACAATATAAGTATTATTTTACAATAATGGGATCATATTTGAAATTTTGCATGTCATCTGTTGCTGTCATCTGAAATCTTGCAGTTGTCGGTGTCTCTTGAAAACAAGTCTGGATCAGAGCTAGCGCAATCTGTAGTTACTCCAGGATGGGCATCCTAAGGCATAAATAGGGACTCAAAGGGAGAAGAATTACTGCCTGTTCATAGCATTTTAGGCAAAAGATGTATTTGGTGTATTTGAAAGAGAATGTGTCTGAGCCCCGAATATTATCAGGGAGTCTGTTTCAGAGTTTAGGAGCCAAATTAAAAAAAGCTCTACGTCCTTTAATAGACTTTGCAATCCTTGAAACTATCAAAAATCCAGTATTTTTTACCTTAAAGAGCATGATGGAATTGTAGAATGATAGAAGATCGGTTAAACAGAAGAGTTAAACCGTTCGGGGCTTTATAGGTAAAAATCAGTATTTTTGCATACGTGTATTTTTAAAGTGGTAGCAGGAGACACATCACTCTCGCTGCTGCCACCATTAATGTTCAATTTTCACATTTTGAATTCTTTATGTTTGTAAACTGTTCAACTTCTATTTTTGGCTCAAAGGTCCTGCAGGCCTCTGATATCCCTGCCGGTCTGGTCAGTATAATAACAGGGGGCAGGGATCAACTGACCCAGGCACTTGCCAACCACAGTGTGATTCAAAGCATTTGGTATTGGGGAAGTAAAGAGGTGAGGTTTTTTTTTTTTCAGTCTTTAAATGGGAAAAGTAGGCATTGAGATGCAGAGAATGGAAAAACTGTGTATTTGACCTTGGCAGATACATTATATTGCATATATGGTGAGCTCCATTATTCATTTTCTGTTATATAGAACTGTATAAACATACATGCTATTTCGATTGCTTTGAAGAAGGAAAATGTTCTGTCAGCACAGGTCTTATTTATGAAACTTTTCTTTTTAGGGCTGTCAGTTTCTTCAGTACTCGTGTATCAGTCCCCTTAAACATTTGTGGCTACACTATGAGGAGGAAGAGGAGAAGGTAGCAGGACGAAACTGGACCAGTTCAAATCCCTCTCTTCAAGAAGAACTTTGGAGAAAGGCTGTGGTCTGGAAAAGTATATGGATCCCTACTGCATAAAAGCATGGATCATTCAGTTTTGGGAGTTAAGGGGCAGTAGTAGATTCTGCAAAGTTTTCACATGAGCCATTTAGACAATAGAGAATTTCCGTGGATGTTATGAGAACATTTGTTTCACTTTCACAAAGTCATGTAAAATAAGGAAAATTACTTTTTTTTTATTGTTTTCTATGATAGATGGATGTATTCTGACAAATAAATAACTGTTATAACTAGTCTAACTTGCTTATTTCAGTACAGTAATCAGGTTTTATTTCAATGTTTAAAAAAATGCAATTATTGTACAGCACTAACAATTATTTGTTAAACACATTGTGCACTTACATATTGCAGTGAATTTCAGTTCCCTGTCATATAGGAGGGCCTCATTTAGCGCTGATATGGTTAGTATATAGAGGGTTTGCACCTACGTCACGGCTTGGTAAGTTACCCGGATGAGCGGCCATATGGGACTAATTTCTACTAATTTATTATGTCTAAACCACAGAAAAACGCGTGGAAGCTGTGAAATCATATAGAGAAGGACCCAGTAAGCAGGAAAGAGCGCGATATTTTAAGAAACTTAAGTTAATAGGCGGTAAAGATCCGTATGAGCTAGCTCTTTTGTCATGGACTGACAACCCGACAATTCTCCCTTCGATTTCTTATCCGGACATAGTAAACTACTTCTTTTTTTCGCCAAGTCCATACACAGCTGAAGACCTCAAATGTTACAAAGGTTTTTTAAGCAAAGTTTTTTGTAACTTTGTGCAATTGTTTTATGCAGTGTACCGTTCTGCAGCTTCACGTTATTATTGACATCTCTGATGTACATCTTAAGTCTATTTTTTTCCTTAAGCACTTCAGGCACTTTTTTTCAACTAGGCTGAAAGTTTTATTTTAATAATTATTTTTTATTTCCTTTTGAAAATGTAATGTGTTAATATAACAATTCACGCTATTTTTTGTTGTACAGTTTTATTTAATAGAGTACATTTTCACATAATTTGTACATCATACAATAAAGTAAAAAGTTGTGGCATACCATACCCAGCTGTTCTATTGCTCTTTTAAAAAGTTGCTGTCACTGCCAAGTTGTTCTAATGACAGTGGTATACTGTTTGTTGCTACACAAGTATACTATTTACAATGAAATAACATCAGTGAATACCCTGGAAGCTCTTGCTATTGACACATTTAACAGGAAGGTTGTAGAAACATTAAGCCTTAGTCTCATTAATGTAACAAACGCGAATGTTGTCTTGCCCTTGAAATCCTGGTTCAGTTTGGCCAACCACAAACGCCTTCTTTCCTCAGACAGTTTTTTTGCACTCCTCTCCTTGATTTGTTATTATTTGTGGCAATCTATAAAACTCCAAATGTTTCCCGGTCTGACCGATTAGTACAGCCTAAAACAAGTCAATAATTTACCATTTTCAGCAGATATAATCAGCAAAAATGTGCGCGTTCCGTTCGGTTCAGTGGCATTGTTTACGTTTAGTCAACGCCAATATGGCCGACTTCCGGATTGATGACGTGTCGTGAAAACACACTTAAATGAAAACTAATTAAAAAGAGGACATTATCAGAAAACTGTTCTATTGGTGTTATTCAGTGATACTAAAATGAAATAGCAATAGCAATCCTACAAGAGTGTTATGCATGTTAGCAGTTTACTTGGGGCACCTCACTCACAAAATGACACTACTCTTTAACTACTAAAGCCGCTTTTAGCTATATATATAAAACCTGATTAAAACACCACTTATTTGCCATTCTATACCGACACTGAAAGCTGTTTACGACAAAGTTGAAATTACGACTCCACCACACCCTGCCGAGTTCATCAAAGTTTCAAGCGTATAGTGAGTAGTGACGTAATGCATAAGGGAGTAAATGGAGAAATGCTGCTGAGTCACGGTGAGAAAGCAAAATGCCACGTCTTGTTGTGAGTGTACATGTTTATTGCTGACGCAAACAGAGTTTTCGTGTGCAGTTTATATCAAAATGCTTTGTCACTGTCACCTGATGGATTATTTGTGTATCCGAAGTCATTTACCAAATGAACAAACGGCTCCATATGGCTGTTACTGGAAAGACTGCCCCATGACACTTATCAGTCCATGACTTCATGATTAGCGTCATGTTATTGAAAATTACTTATTTGTAAGCTTTATTAAACTATTCTATTTCACTGTTTTGATCATTTTGACCTGAATGAACAATGCCAAGTGTGGCAATGAAGGCAGGTGTCAGCTCATCCTTTCTGTAAACAGTTTAAGGTTCAAACTTAAATGTTTACTGTGAAAATAAAATGTGGCACAGCTGTCAGCTTGATCAATAGCGAACAGCATGCTGAAATAGGCCTATACTAAAAAAAATACATATTCGTATTACTTACTTTAATGCGCATCCTAGAATTAGGTTTACTGTTCAATATTTAATTAACTGATTTACATCCCTGACATAATGTAAATATGGCAAATCCTTTGTTCATTACAAAATGACATCAAATGTACTATTCTTAAAGGTTTGAGCTGTAACGTATACATTTACCTAGAATGACAAATAGTTTTCTGATGGATTCAGTTTGCCTTTAATTATTAAAAAGAATGGAAAGGGCTTACAATGTCTTATCTCCATTGTCTTCTGACTCTCAGCTGACTGTTTTACCACTTCCTCATTCAGCGCGTTCTTTGATTGGCTGGTTCCAGTGACGCATCATGTTGTGATCGTATATAACACAAACGCGCACCTTCGTTTCACTCACAGCTTCAGGAAGGTCTCAAGAGGTTCTTGCTTCAACAGTGATTGAACGGAACTTTGATCTCGCTGGAATTTCGCCTTGAAGAACTCTAATTTCATATTTATTATTTTTTTGTTTCCGTCATTTTGATAATAAAACGACACAAATCCGCCGAAATGGATTCCCAGATTCGTCAGAACTACGACCGCGACTGCGAGGCTTTGATCAACAAGATGATCAATTTGGAGCTTTACGCCTCCTACACTTACACTTCCATGGTAAGTTTCAAGTTAAAATAAATTAATATACTAAATTATGCTTTTGTTTCCCTCTTGGTTGCGACTTGTGTATTCAAAGATTCAAACAGACTCTTTTGTCCCTTACGTAATTTTTTTTACCCCCACGACGCCACGAATCTGCGGTGTATGACCGTGCCGCTCTAAGCGTTTTTAATCTTTACCCATTGATTTGTTTCCAACAGGCTCACTACTTCAAACGGGATGATGTGGCTCTTCATGGATTTGCAAAATTCTTCAAGGAGAACAGTGAGGAGGAGCGCGAACATGCCGATAAATTCATGGAGCTTCAGAACAAGAGGGGCGGACGCATTGTTCTTCAGGACGTAAAGGTGACCGCATTTGAAATGTGTAATTTAAACGTTGAACGTTTGATAAAAAAATTGACTATGGGTTTTTGCATATTTGTATGGGCCTGTTGAGTTGACGAGGGAAGGGGGGCATCACTGCACACTGACCGGTTGTTTTTTGTTTCTCTCTCCAGAAACCTGAGCGTGATGAGTGGGACAATGGGCTGACCGCTATGCAGTGCGCTCTTCAGCTGGAGAAGAATGTCAACCAGGCTCTGCTGGACCTTCATAAGGTTGCCTCTGAGAAGAAAGACCCTCATGTAAGTCCATGTACATTGCTCCTTGATGCTTTTATTCCATCCTAATTTATTGTATTAAATGTCCTAAAATATCTTCTGATGTGTTGTCCAACAGCTGTGTGACTTCCTGGAGACTCACTACCTGAATGAGCAGGTTGAGGCCATCAAGAAGCTTGGTGACCACATCACCAACCTTTCCAAGATGGATGCTGGAAACAACAGGATGGCGGAGTACCTGTTTGATAAGCACACCCTGGAGAGCTAAAGCTCTCAGATCACCTGCATGCTGCAGAACCTCCAGCTATACCCTAGGCTTAAGTCCTGGAAGATTGAAACATTAACATTATAGAGGCTACATGTTAGTGTATAATATGCATTACTTTTTAATTCACCATCAAGCCCATACTTGTTGAATGTACACTGGTTTTAAGTGAATTTGGTGAATAAACATTTTTGGCTGGATTGACTTGTCTTGGACTATTTGTGTTTGAATTGTGAAATATTTGTATTCAATAAACACGGTGCTTTAAAGGTTGACTAGAGGGAAACCAGCGACTGTGAGCACACTGAACCATGCAGAAAGTCTTACATTTAATATCATGGCATTAAATTAGGGCCCTGTGATTTCCATGCTGTTGAAACTGTGCAGAATTAAGTTAGTTTTCTTGAACCAATTGGCAGATATTTGTTTCACTCATAAAATCACTTCGAAACTGTCTTGTCCTTTTGCGTAAGTAAACAGATCATGATTTTAAACTCTTTTAGAGATTTGTACTGGAAAATAAGCGGCCCCACTTTATATTAGGTGGCCTTAACTACTATGCACTTACATAAAATAAGTGCAATGTACTTACTGTGTTCATATTGTGTTGCAAAACACCTTTGCTGATATTGAGGTGGGATACGGGTAGGGTTAGGGAAAGGTGTGGTGGGATGGGTAAGTTTAATGGTAGGGTTAGGTGTAAGGGAAGTGTCAACTGTGTAACTACAAATGTAACTACAGAAATTAATTACAGATGTAATTACATGCAGGTATTTTTTAAAATGTAAGTACAATGTAAAAGCATGTATGTACACAATAAGTGCAATTTATCAAATTATTAATTAAAATGTTAGTACATAGTAGTTAAGGACACCTAATATAAAGTGGGTCCAAATAAGAATCAGAAGTTAGGCTACAGTAAGTTATTTCCATGTTCTAGTGTTTGGGAGCAAATCTAACTTTTAAGTGGTTTCATTTTTTTAAAAGTTCTGGAGATCTGGAAATTGTATTTTCAAGCTCATGAGCTTCCTAGACATTTACACATGTATTGATGTGTTATGTTTCCTTCAATGTTTTAAATTCTTTAATTGGTTTTAAAGTTACCTTCAGAAACCCTGATTAGATCAAATGTTATCTGGTTAAGGCCTAGTCCACACGTACACAGGTATTTTTATTACCAGAGTTTTTCCTCTGTTTTAAAAAACAATCACATCCACAAAAGCATGGTTTAAAAAAAATCTCTGTCCAAATGAGAATGCAAAACCACGCTATGATTGGCTGCGTGATTTCCACATGGGTCCCATCCACGGCACTGATGCACATTGCACTCAGGGATGCCATGGGCTCAGTGAAATCCTTCTACAATGACAGGTAACTGTATATACAGGTCCTTCTAAAAAATTAGCATATTGTGATAAAAGTTCATTATTTTCTGTAATGTAATGATAAAAATTAAACTTTCATATATTTTAGATTCATTGCACACCAACAGAAATATTTCAGGTCTTTTATTTGTTTTAATACTAATGATTTTGGCATACAGCTCATGAAAACCCAAAATTCTCAAAAATTAGCATATTTCATCCGACCAATAAAAGAAAAGTGTTTTTACAAAAAGTCAACCTTCAAATAATTATGTTCAGTTATGCACTCAATACTTGGTTGGGAATCCTTTTGCAGAAATGACTGCTTCAATGCGGCGTGGCATGGAGGCAATCAGCCTGTGGCACTGCTGAGGTGTTATGGAGGCCCAGGATGCTTCGATAGCGGCCTTAATCTCATTCAGAGTGTTGGGTCTTGTGTCTCTCAACTTTCTTTTCACAATATCCCACAGATTCTCTATGGGGTTCAGGTCAGGAGAGTTGGCAGGCCAATTGAGCACAGTAATACCATGGTCAGTAAACCATTTACCAGTGGTTTTGGCACTGTGAGCAGGTGCCAGGTCGTGCTGAAAAACTAAATCTTCATCTCCACAAAGCTTTTCAGCAGATGGAAGCATGAAGTGCTCCAAAATCTCCTGATAGCTAGCTGCATTGACCCTGCCCTTGATAAAACACAGTGGACCAACACCACCAGCTGACATGGCACCCCAGACCATCACTGACTGTGGGTACTTGACACTGGACTTCAGGCATTTTGGCATTTCCTTTTCCCCAGTCTTCCTCCAGACTCTGGCACCTTGATTTCCGAATGACATGTAAAATTTGAGCGACAGTGCAGTGCTGCTTCTCTATAGCCCAGGTCAGGCGCTTCTGCCGCTGTTTCTGGTTCAAAAATGGCTTGACCTGATTTTAAATACATTTCTGCAATTAAGGGTTATACAAAAATACTAGGAAATTATAATTTCACCCATTTCAACAACATTCCCACACAAAGCATGGGAATTAGAAATCAACCGTCCGGTTTCAGTTGTCAACAAAAAGGAATCATGTAGTCCAAACACAATTGAGCAAACTTTTATGTAGACTGCTTCTGCTGATGTATTTGATTTTTTATTGGTAAAAAATTTTTTTATTGGTAGATTTTTGTGGGATGCACATCCAGGGCACGAAGCTCCCGTTCCACCACATCCCAAAGATGCTCTATTGGGTTGAGATCTGGTGACTGTGATGGCCATTTTAGTTCAGTGAACTCATTGTCATGTTCAAGAAACCAATTTGAAATGATTCGAGCTTTGTGACATGGTGCATTATCCTGCTTGAAGTAGCCATCAGAGGATGGGTACATGGTGGTCATAAAGGGATGGACATGGTCAGAAACAATGCTCAGGTAGGCTGTGGCATTTAAACAATGCCCAATTGACACTAAGGGGCCAAAAGTGTGCCAAGAAAACATCCCCCACACCATTCCACCACACCATTACACCACCACCACCAGCCTGCACAGTGGTAACAAGGCATGATGACTCCATGTTCTCATTCTGTTGACGCCAAATTCTGACTCTACCATCTGAATGTCTCAACAGAAATCGAGACTCATCAGACCAGGCAAAATTTTTCCAGTCTTCAATTGCCCAATTTTGGTGAGCTTGTGCAAATTGTAGCCTCTTTTTCCTATTTGTAGTGGAGGTGAGTGGTACCCGGTGGGGTCTTCTGCTGTTGTAGCCCATCCGCCTCAAGGTTGTGTGTGTTTTGGCTTCACAAATGCTTTGCTGCATACCTCGGTTGTAATGAGTGGTTCTTTCAGTCAAAGTTGCTCTTCTATCAGCTTGAATCAGTCAGCCCATTCTCCTCTGACCTCTAGCATCAACAAGTAATTTTCGCCCACAGGACTGCCGCATACTGGATGTTTTTCCCTTTTCACACCATTCTTTGTAAACCCTAGAAATGGCTGTGTGTGAAAATCCCAGTAACTGAGCAGATTGTGAAATATTCAGACCGGCCCGTCTGGCACCAACAACCATGCCACGCTCAAAATTGCTTAAATCACCTTTCTTTCCCATTCTGACATTCAGTTTGGAGTTCAGGAGATTGTCTTGACCAGGACCACACCCCAAAATGCGTTGAAGCAACTGCCATGTGATTGGTTGATTAGATAATTGCATTAATAAGAAATTGAACAGGTGTTCCTAACTATACTTTTAAAATGGTAATTTTTAATTGAATTTTTAATTAAATACTTTTAATTGGCAATAAATGGATAGTTCATCCAAAAATAAAATGGATTTACCACCCTCATGTCATTCAAATCTGTATAAAATGTGTGTCTTTTATCGTAAATGTAAAGTTGTGCTTTGTAGTGTTTTATTTAGAAAATAGTTACACTCCTGTGTGTTTGTTGGTGATCATATGTTTGTTTGTTTTTTTAGAATGTATATGTAAGATAATGTGAAAATGTAACAGAAGATATAGTTAATATACTGTTTAAATTAGAACAATAAAATGGAATTAGATGGAATTTTGGTGGAAAATATTATGGCAGGTGTAAAACTAAAGGTTACACCCCTGGACCCAAGAGAGCTGATCAAGGACGTACATGTTCCATAATTGCTGAGTCACAGTAACACAGCTGTGTCATGTCTGTTTCCATTTCCATTTGCTGTGGACAGACTGAGCGTTCATACTAGTACAGTCATGATTTGTCATTGTCATTCTATGACCAGGTGAACATAATGAATCTCATCACCGTGCATGTTATTGTCCCATGATACCGGCTGTTGCTTTAGTATTCAGGGTCATATATGCATCCTTGAAAACCTGAAATTTTGTCATTTGTTTTTCTCACTGTGGGAAAATTTAGAAAATTAACTCCTGTAAAATGTTTGAATGTAACATTGCAATAAAATAATTACCCAGGACAGGATGGCATAAAATGGGGAACAGGCCGTAATTCCTCTTATACCCCCACCCTTGGAACCATGCTGCAGCCATGAACCCAGAGATAAAAGGTACGTTATGAAAATGAAGTTTATATAAACTCTAAATAAAGAAAGAAAACTCTCTTTTTTCTTTAATATAATGTACACTTTACAAAAATTAACCAAAATCATATTCAAATAAACAATGGGAAACATAAACAAACATTTATATAATATAAACCAAAAAAACACAGGGTATATACAGAAATTAGGGGTAACGTATGACATCGTCACATTTGATCTTTTTACAATACAGACCTGGCCCTCTTCAGATTTACGTCCATGACAGCTAAGGTTGCAAAATCTTATTTTGTCACTGCTGACGACTGCATATTATGTGACACGGAAAGTGTGTATCATCATAAATAGAATTAAATGCACAGTCGGGTTTTATTGATTTGTTTCCACTCAATCGTTTTGTTAGCTATAACATGATTGACATTCTAATGATAGAAGAAACATACAAGACTCAAATTATTAGCTAGCTGATTTATTGTTTATTTATTTTGTTTGCCTATATTTTTTATTACTCCATGATGAGTGGGTATTTGTTTTATTTCACTCCCACTAAAAAAACAACATGCACATTTGATTCTTAAAATGTTTTGATTTAAATACAAATCATGCTTTGGGGGGGCATTTACCATTGTATTATTACCCTGGCCAAAAATCCCAAACAACCATATTAAAAATATATTAATGAGTACATTGTAGTCAGTATGCTTTATTTCCTGAGCTTTTTGTTCTTCTGCTGCCTTTTTATACAATAAATTAAAAAACATATTTAATTTTTTTTTAGAAATAGGGCTTATTCAACTTCTTTCCTACATTTAGATATGTGGGCAAATGCATTTTTGTCTCAGTGCATGCATTTTTTTAGTTTGGCATGATCGCCGCTAACTTAGCTTAGCATAATGAATGGAATCCTATGTTGCCAGCTAGCATGTCCTGAGTAAAAGTGATCCAGATCCTTGTGGCCTGCGTATTCACAACGAATACAAATAGCGATGCAGATTAAGACTAGACAATTTCCTAGGCAGATATTAACTCGGGACTATATTATGGGGAAGCACAGGCGGAGCACTGCTACTTGGGCGCAGAGATATCACGCAACACATGAACACATTTCTAGGCCTAGGAAATCGCCTTGCTTTGCCTTTCTTGCCAAATAATTTTATTTTAATACCTTAACCAAGTTTTTTAGTGTATTCTTCTTCCTAATATAATATACTCCTCATATTTTGATTGTTTTATAGAACCTGCAATGTCATTAAATGTAAATATCTCCTCCGGACATCACTTTTGTCCACTACTCCGCACTATTGACTATCATGCTGGCAAATGAGTTGCAACCTCAAATAATAATTTCAAGCTTATATGACCCTTTTACGACCCCTCGTCAACCTTGAGGCCTTGCTATAGGAGAGACAGCAGCAGATCAGTGTTGGCCTCTGGGGAAACCAGTAAAATTTGCTTTGTACTCACATAGTTCTCAGGGCACAGCTCAGTGTCAGGTGTGGTTACACTTGTTGCTGACACACACTGAGGGTGCATGTGTTGATGCAATAATGCTTTGTCATTGTCACCTGACTGTTTCCAAAAGGGGCATTTCAAGGCAATGCCTTAGAATAACTTTTTTGGTTTCCCCAGAGAACATTTTTGAACAATTCTTAAAAGAACAGTTTTTTCATATAGCGTGAAGAACATTTAAATAATTAAAGAACCTTTTCCTATAGGGTTCTATACTATAGGGTTCAATGGATGTTAAAGGTTCTTCTTATACATAGATGTCAACAAAGAATCTTTATTTTTAAGAGTGAAGGGTGACCCAGGGCTAGATAAAGTGTTATAAGGGTTGGATCTCAGTAACTACAATGGTTTGAATTAAAACATGTCCAATTATACACATAATTGTTGTTTGGGGGTGTTTTTCTAGCAGTGGTTTTCTTTGTTGGTTTCCTCATATTATCTCGCTTCACAAACCTCTTTGTTATAAGTGGGTCCTTATAACAAAGTGCAGCAAGTCTTAGTTCAGCAGTCACATATCCTTAATTGTTTTTATGTGTTAAGTAGTTGCTATAAGAGCAGTGTTTTAATAATGATAACATTTAGTCCATACTGTATTTTGCAATCTAAAAGCAATCTAGCAAATAACTAATTAAAGGAGAATGGGTGACAAATATCATTTTAATGTAACACTTTATTTTGATGGTCCACATTATTATAAGTAACTTTCTGACACTACAGTAACTCTCATTAAATTATTAGTAGACTGTCTGCTTAATATCTGCTAATACTTTATTTCGATGGTCCCCAACAGACATTCTCGTCTCTTTAAATCACTGAATACAGTCAAGTCCCACTCAGTTTATCACAGTAGAAAAGACGTTTCACTCAGAAATGTCATACAGATGTCAAGTTACAGGGTGACTTTTGGTTTGTTTAGCAGGATAGGCCTACTATTAATGAGATGATGTGAAATAATAGTCAAACATAGTTAAAACAAGATATTTAGCAGTAGTTTGTTGGACTCGGACTTGTAATGATGAATAAGGAAAAAATACACAACTATGAAAGTTGATATGGTCTTTGTTGTCTTAGAAACTGTCTTTCTTGTCGCGTGCTCATTCAGCTCGTTCTTTGATTGGCTGGTTTCAATTCCAGTGACGCATCATGTTGTGCTCGTAGCCTATATAACACAAATGCACAACTTCTCATTCACTCACAGCTTCAGGAAGATCTCAAGAGGTTCTTGCTTCAACAGTGATTGAACGGAACTTCGATCTCTACGCAATTTATTTAAATCTATTTATATTCCTTATCTATTTTTCACCAACGTTGTGATAAAAAAATCGCAGAAATGGAGACTTCTCAGATTCGCCAGAACTTCGACCGCGACTGCGAGGCTTTGATCAACAAGATGATCAATTTGGAGCTTTACGCCTCCTACATTTACACTTCAATGGTATTTACCGCTTATTTATTCTGTTCGCAGAACTTCTGCACAAGTTGTCTCTCTTCTAATTATTAAATAATTTTTTCATTCTTCATGTATAAAATACTATGTTCCCCTTTCCAGTTCGCATCAGCTATATTGTGGCATTCAAACATGTTTTTATGCTCTCTTTAAAGATAACAGAAATATAAATTAAGTTACACTGAAAAATAACAATTTATGATTAATTATGTGGATGCAGCAGTCAGTCAGCATTGTTGTGCTCCTGTAGAAATTTGTTTTACAATATAATATGGCAGGCGCTCCATGCATTTTTAGCTTAGTAAATAAGTGGTGCTGCTGCTGCTAAATATGAGGGTTTTGTTGTTGTTGGCAAGACTCTACTTGAGTCCTTTCTTTTGATTTCACTCCAAACAGGCTCACTACTTCAAACGGGATGATGTGGCTCTTCCTGGTTTTGCCAAGTTCTTCAAGGAGAACAGTGAGGAGGAGCGCGAACATGCTGATAAATTCATGGAGCTCCAGAACATGAGGGGTGGAAACATTGTCCTTCAGGACATCAAGGTGCTTTGGTAGTATTCTGCACTAAACAGTGTCACCCTGTTGTGTTTTGTTTTAAACAGGCAAAGCTGACTCTAGAACAATTGTTCTGGAATGACATTGTGCCTAATTGTAAGGGACTGCTGAATTAAGGAGGTCCTTGCTCATTCATGAGTCATGTGTTTGTTTCCCTCTTCAGAAGCCTGATCGTGATATGTGGGGCAATGGACTGATTGCTATGCAGTGCGCTCTTCAGCTGGAGAAGAACGTCAACCAGGCTCTGCTGGACCTTCATAAGGTCGCCTCTGAGAAGGGAGATCCTCATGTAAGTCCATGTACATTGCTCCTTGATGCTTTTATTCCATCCTAATTTATTGTATTAAATGTCCTAAAATATCTTCTGATGTGTTGTCCAACAGCTGTGTGACTTCCTGGAGACTCACTACCTGAATGAGCAGGTTGAGGCCATCAAGAAGCTTGGTGACCACATCACCAACCTTTCCAAGATGGATGCTGGTAACAACAGGATGGCAGAGTACCTGTTTGACAAGCAAACCCTGAGCAGCTAAATGCAGCTCTGTAGACCATGTGCACTAGGCTTAAATCACCAATGTTCTCATCACACAGCTCTTGTTTAAAATTAAATGTGATATTACTATAAAATTATGCAGTTTTGCTCTTTTTATTAGTCATGATCTAGCCATGCCAATGCTGTTAAATGTGCACTAACTGGTTTTAACATGGTGAATTTGATGAATAAATGTTTTATTGGCTGGATTTACTTGTCTTTATTTTTACAATGATGAGACTTGGCCATGAAGTCACATACACTCTTACAACAGATATATAAGGCACGAATGCATACCTTTAAGGGTACCAGTGACAAGCCACAGATACAAAACTGTACTTTCATGAGTTGCCTACACATCTAGTCTTAATATGTGAAAAAGTCAAGTCACTTTTATTTATATAGCACTTTTTACAATGCTAATTTTTTCGAACCCGCTTCAGTGTTAACAGGAAAATACTGCAACAGAATTTGATTTGTCTGTACCGTTGCTCTGGCGAAAACGGCTAGTTTCAATTATCATACAGTGTCTTTGCGGGCAGATCAGTAATTTAAGTGTTCCCAACTGAGCAAGCCAAAATCCAAAGGCGACGGTGGCAAGGCACCAAAACTCCTTCAGGGCCAGAATGGAGAAAAAACCTTGGAAGAAACCAGGCTCAGTCGGGGTGCCAGTTCTCCTCAGTGTATGATTATGATTCTGGCAACATTACAGGTCAGAAGTCATATTATATCAATAGATATTAGTATGATTATTCGAAAGATTTGTCACGCCGGAGACGGGTTTAATGAGGATGTTGTGTCGATGCAGTATTTACAGGGGGGAGTTTAATTGACATGCTCTCTGCAGATATTTCAGGGATGCGTTGGTCATGTCCAGCTGTAGGTAATAATATAAATTGATAAAGTTTTATGTGTGTGCATAGTAAAGAGATTTAGTTTTTAGTCTACATTTAAATTGACAGAGTGTGTCTGCTTCCTGATTAATGCTAGGAAGACTGCTCCAGAGTTTAGGTGCTAAATAGGAAAAGGATCGACCGCCTGCAGTTGATTTTGATATTCTAGGTATTATCAATACTGGACAGTATTTTGAGACTGCAATAGATATGATGGAGTATAATGAGTTAAGTACTCAAGAACTGGGGAGCTAAACCATTTAGTGCTTTGTAAGTAATTAGCAAGATTTTTAAATGTATACGATGTTTAGCCAGTGCAGTGCTGACAGAACCGGGCTAATATGGTTATACTTCCTGGTTCTAGTAAGAACTCCAGCTGCTGCGTTTTGTACCAGCTGGAGTGTATTTTTTAAGCGAGCAGGGCAGCCACCCAGTAGATTATTCCAATAATTTAGCCTTTAGCTCATGAACACATTAACTAACTGTTCAGCATTTTGCATTAAAAGCATGTGCTGTAATTTAGATATATTTTTAAGATGGTAGAATGCTGTTTTACAGATGCTAGAAACGTGGCTTTCAAAAGAGAGATTGAGAGAGAAAAAGTAAGTGAACTTGGTTTGCTGTCTTCTAAAAAGGCTCAATCCCAAAGTGAGTTTAACCCCCCTATAACAGTACTATGAATGAGCAAAATAGAGGAAGAGATGGGGAGGTGAAATGACTGCAATGTGCAATGACTGCTGCTTACACTCATAATGACGATTGACAGGACTGAATGATTAGTTTCCCAAATACGTTTGAAACTTCATTTAGTGAATTTAGGTTTCATCTTGTCATAAATGTAAATTAATAATGAAAATATCAAAATTATTAACACTTTTAGGTATAAAATTTTTCTTGTAAACAAGCAATGAAAGTAAAATGTAGTTGAAGTATCAGTGAGCAAAAAAAACAATTACAGAAATTGGTGCAATACTGAAAAATGTAACAGTTAAGTGTTAAAAACAAGTTAATTTCACTCTAATATTACTAAAACTTCTTATAATAAAAAAGGTATGTGAACCAATTACTGCAGATATGTTTGTAGTACCCAGCATGCTTTACAAATAGGTTTCAAATATACTTGCATGTTCCACGAGAGAGACGAGAGAGAAAATGCTGAGTCACAGATATGCCGCTCCAGCTCTTGGGAGCTCTTTGGTCTTTTAGCTGACAAAGAATGATGTTTGAGGCAATTTCTGGTACAAAACTGCATAGTCACACAACTCCAACATGTTATTGCAGGATTGTCTTGTGATATTTGCCTCATATGCTATAGTGTTAGGGTTTCCACTGTGCAGGCAGTTGCATTTTGTTAAATGACACAAAAGGATGAGTGCCATAAGTACAGTAAATTGTGGTAAACTGCCTTCTATAATCTCAAAGATAAAACTATTACCCCCTAAAATGCATTCAGTGTTAATAATGCACAGCTGAGCTAATGTTCTTAGTGAACATTTGCTGCAAAAGGAACTCTCCCTTATTAAAAAAGCGTACTATAAGTATACTTATTTTGAACTAAAAATAAGAAAGTATACTTTCTACTTTGCACTTCACAGAAATATACTTTCAAAAATTACACATAAGTACAGTATACTTGACCTATCAAGATTTATTTAGACTTTCACTGTTATACAATGCAGAATCTCCGGATCAAAACACAGATGAAGAAAAAGCAGAAACAAGCCATAGAAGCATTGCTTATGCACATGTTAAATGACTCAATCATCAAACATTAAACAGCAATAGGCCTGTCACGATTGGTCAATACAATCGACTGCATCGTCACTGATAATCAGTCGACGTCAATATTTTTAATCGACTGGTTGGGTATGATATGAAATTTTATTAGGACCAGTACTTTAAAAATGACAGCACTCTAATAAGAGCAGTATTTCTTAATTTGCGTCGATGTGTGACAGCAGGAGTGAGGACGTGTGTGTGAGCTCTGCTTCCACCGTTCACTAAAAACAAGAGAAACGCTTGCATTAAAAAATAAAGGCCGGACTTCAGGTCAGAGTTGCAGTCGATTGCATTGACCAATCACAACAGGCCTAATCCTGTTTAATGTTTGATGATTGAGTAATTTTCGCACACCTTTCACTCAGACAGATCGCGACCTCAGTTTGCAGATTATTGGGTTCAATAATATGTAAGAATGCACGTCCTGACGAGAATTCAGGTAAACACAGTCGGGTATGTCTTTATTGAACATATACAGAGTTGAGTGAGAAATTCGGTTTTACAATGAATTTGGTCCATGCAGCTCTTAAAGGGCCAGTGATAATATTCTGTGTGATTGACAAAAGACAACAAAAGAAAATAGAAAATCACCCCATGCTTGACTGAGTAACTTTAATATATTTATTAAGAATCAGTGTATGGTTAATTTACTATGCAGACTATGCATTTTTGTTTTTACATTTGATTATTTAATTTCTTTATTGAATGCTACTGTTAATTAGAGCTACTGTAGCTGAAAATAAAGCACTGTTTTTGTCATTTTGCCTTATTTAAAAAAACAAAGTAAAATTATAAAAGTACATTTCAAAATATTAAATTACTTATATCATTAAAAAGTTGCAAGTTAAATTATATTTTTAAAGAAAAAATTGTTGAAAATGAACTAGTCGATAGATTAATCGATTAATTAGTCGATAGATTAATCAATATAAAAATAGTAGTTAGTGGCAGCCCTAAACAGCATATTTCCATTAAATTAATTGTCGACCCAGCAAGAGGAATAGGACTGAACCTTTGGAGGTGTTGATGGACTCGTTGGAATAATCATTTTTAAATGTATATATCATAACCACAAATTACTATTCCGTTTCCTAGATTTGCTACTTCCCACATGTCATGACTCTTACTCAATTCTCTTGTTGAAAAGGACAAATAGGCAATAACCACAAATCTATAAACATGTATCAAATTTTGCAATCTCATGATTTTCCTTCTGGGTTTGGGCTATGTATTAATTCAAACTCTTTTGGATTAATGTTTCAGAATTGCATGGTTACCCAATTCTGAGAAATTCTAATGTGAAGATGATGCTGAGCTGAGCTCATTCGTAAAAAAAAGCTCGGACTCCAACTAGTTCTGTCTCATTAAGACAACAACACCAAATAACAACTCCAGCTTTTTCAATTGCTAAACTGTATGCATGCTGTGTGTATGGTAATTAGTTTAGCCTATTAATAAAGTCTTGTTCATGTCACATGTTGTTTGTGATTCATGCTTGTGTACTATATTTCCAAGCGGATTTTGGCTACATGCTCTGAGTAGTAGGCTACTGTACAGTAAAAAACTTATTTTTATTTTATTATTTATTGATTTAATTTATAAATAATTAACAAACCGATATGGACAAACCATAGACTGTATAAAAATAGGGACGAACAGGTTAGATTTGTGATAGGCCTATTCAATCTCCTACATCAAGTTAGTTTGATAAACTAATCGAAATAAATGAATCATAACGAGTTATAATTGTTTATATTTCCCTTGTTGTGTAATCACATATATCAAGAGAGATGACATTCGGGTATCGAACACGTCTCTTTACTTAAAGGGGTACTTCAGCGCTGGGAAGATGAATCTGTATTTAAACTGGGTCATTGATGTAGTAGAAATGTGAAATTATTTTTGAATTCGGTGGCTTCTAGACTGAGAAAACACAGAAAATGTATTTTTGTCTCATGGGGATGAAAGACAACAATTCCCAGAACGCACTTCGCTGCCCTACTCTAGGCATGGCTAGTCGGCTACAGGATTACTGGATCACTTGCCTACCACGTTCATTTTCAGAAAATCAGTTCAGTGCCGATAGGAAGTTCATTTTAAAAGTTAAAACACTTACTTTGGTCTCCACCGCTCCGTTTACATGAATCTCCGCAGCTCCGCGAGCCGAGTGCTGTGAGTGTGATGTTGAAAACAGCGCCTCCTGCTGGCTGTAGTCTTTCCTCTGGCCAAAAAGTCCTCCGATGACGCAAAATGACGATAATTGCGTCATCGGAGGAATTTTTCCAGAAATAAAATACATAATTCTCTTGTCTCAGGGTCATATGAGGGGGGAAAGTACGATAATTTGAATATACTCCGGGTTTCTACTGATACAAAGTTTAATGCTAATCGCTGAAGTAACCCTTTAAGCATTGCATGCCCAAAAAAACAAACTTTCTCTTCCCCTCATGCATATCTGTTCTTCCCTATAATACAACAACTCCCCCTAGTGGGCATTTACCAATCAACAGTGTTAAGGAAACAACATCTCCCCACATATATAAAGGGTTAGTTTACCCAAAAATGAAAATTAGCCCATGATTTACTCACCATCAAGCCACCCAAGACATTCTTCTTTCAGGCGAACACAATTAGAGTTATATTAAAAATGTCCTGGCTCTACCAAGCTTTTTTGGCATATTGGCAGTACTGGGTCATTTTTGAAGTCCAAATGTCCATCATAAAACTGTTCCACACGGCTCCGGGGGGTTAATAAAGGCTTTCTGAAGTGGACCGATGCATTTGTGTAAGAAAAATATCAATATTTAAAACTTTATAAAGTTAATGATCTAGCTTCCGGCGAATTCCCGCCTCTAAAATGCTTACGCTCTGAGGAGCGAATCAATGGCTGCGTCCGAAACCTGGAAAATGCTGCCTTTGGAGGACACATTTCAAGGCAGGGAGGCATAAGCCACGTCCAAATCTAATGTTAGCTTCACTCAGCACAGCACAGCACGTCAGGCTCGTAGAGAGAGCTTCAAGTAAATTCATGCCATTTCAATTCTGATTTTAGCTGCCTCTGAAACTACAGATATTATATCTAAGACGTTCAAGTAAATAGGCTACACTAGAAATCCTCATTGAAAAACGGAATGAATAAATCATGTCTGACCGACCCCACTCCATGTCTCCAGACATTTGCGCATCTTATGTATAGCCAAGGCCTATCTTGCACATGCTGCTCACTTGTCATAATCAACATATGACATTTAAAAAGTAATATTATAGGCCAATATTTAAACATAGCCTAACTAAATAGGCAGACGAAGTCGCCAGTGCTTCTGATTGACATTTGTTCTCTATGCCAGCGGATATAACTCACAATACTCCATCCTTTTTAGCCATACAGAAAAGTACAAGACATAATTACTAAAAACTGTCTACTTTTATTTGTGTAGGCCTACACTCACAATAACAAGTCAGTTAATTCAGGGAACAGATTATGTTGCGTGTTCCAAACTTTTCATTTCAAAAAAATATTTTAATTATTAAACGCAAAGTTTTTAATTTCAAAAGAATTTCTAAATTTGGTTCATATTTCTAACAAACGAAATTCAAGGCCAAAATAACGAAATGGTTAAAAAAAACTTTACCACCATGCAAATTCAAACATTTCACTATTTTAATTTGAATTAATGCTTGAATAACACGCCTATGTCTCCTTTCATTAAAAAGAATGGCTATTTGGGTGGCTGGGATATACATAAACTTACCATACTTTCTGGAATTACTTATCACGAGGGGAAAAAAACATTTTAGTTGCATAACATCGGTTAATGGAAATGCGCCGCCGTTTCGCAGTTGTTTTAATCGACATTCAGTAGGCTAGAATAATGAACTGAACTGCACAGTGCGCCCATTTTGAAGCTTAAATAGCCTATATGTTCTACATTGTGAACGGGTCAAAAGCGTTTGCCAAACGATCTGAATACACTTGAGTTAGTTTGGACTGCTCTCTCAGTAGCCGTGTTTTCATTACATATTTTTCAACTCAATGCTGTTAAAATGAATAGGCTATAAGATTGTTTTTATTAATTTTTTTAAATTTTCACATAAACAAAAATGTTTTCGTCACTACAGAAGCTAGCCTCGTTAATACCCTGGGCCTCACATATCACGTTTGCACAGGGCCTCGCATCCCCCTTGTGACGGGCCTGGACATAGCATAAGCATTTTGAACTGCGAGAGGCGCGGGCGCTACACTTTTTCCATAAGTTGAATACAGAAGGCGATTCGCCGGAAGCTTGATCATTTACTTTAAAAAGTTTTAAATATGGATTTTTACACAAGCGCATCGCTTCGCTTCAGAAGACATTTCTTTCTTGCAGGAAATGTTTCAAATCTGATGACAGAAAGTGGGGACCATTATAGATAACAATCTCCAGTGGATTCCCCTTTTGACTGAACACTGATCTCAGAAAACTGGTAACAGTAGACACAGTCACGTGAGGTGCAAATACGACCTCTGGCCGTTTTGAGTGGTAGTCATAGTAGTGCAATGGCATATCTGCAGCTAACAGGGCCTATCTCAAAAGGACCTACCACATCAATGGCCAGTTTCTACCAAGGACTGTGTGGATACTAAACTGGGGTCAGTGGTGTGTGGTTCTAGCTGTCTTTATTGTTAAATTGGTAGGTTGTGATTGTGGACTGTACATGCAAATCCATCTTAGACCGCCAAGACATAATAAGTTATGGTTTGGTACTCAAAATTCCTTGATGGCCTTCTTGTGCTAGAGTGAACAAACATGAATGTATAAGTAGCACAATCAGTCTGTGAGTTCCTCTTAGCGCATAAGAATCATGGACAGATCATCTCTTACTGTGAAATAATCAGCAAGCAATGTTTTAGATGTTGCAGACCAGTCGTTCTCAATATATTGACGAAGTTTGGTGAGCTCAGAGCAGGGGCAGCTTTCTGCAGCAAACCCAGCGACCTATGACATAGTCTGAAGTATCTGTTATAACAACTGTGGGCAAAGCAGGGTCAAATAAAGCCAATGCACTGAGATCCACTCACATTCTGAATCATAAATGGACAGATTACAAATAAAGTATGAAAATCAACCACAAAGTAATAGGGTTTGCGCTAACAATTTGATGGTTTCACATATAGGAAGTTGGTCAGGTTACAAACATACACGCATCTTCCAAGAGAGAGAAAATGCTGAGTCACAGAGATGCAGCTCCATGTCAGCTCTTGGGAGTTTGCATTTGTCGCTGACACAGAATGAGCTTTCATGGACCATTTCCGGTACAAAAATGCTTTGTAATGGTCACCTGTCTTCATTGTACTCTTCTAATCAGTCAGGTGTCAGGTATCTAAGGCAGTTACCAAGTGTAATGGCATTAACTCCAAAGTGGAATAAAATGCTATTGTCCCATGATATTTGCTATACACAGGTTCCAATATAGTGTTATCAGGCTTCACACACAGCATAGATATAACCTGGAACTTTGTAATGCAGTTTTCTATTGATGCAAAATGCTATATGTGACTATCGAAATGGATGAAGTAGCCAGGCATTGAATATGAAAAACGTTGTGTCATTAAATCAAGTTTATAAAGATACAAGTTTATGTAGATAAATAATTTATCTACGTTTCTATAGTAGGCTAGCATTTCAGAATGCAAATCATGCTCGTAATTGTAAAAACCTGTTGTATTTACTATGATATTAAAAATAAAAAGACAAAAAAACAAACAAAAAAAAACTAACCATTATATGATCTTGTCTCTATTGTCTAACCTAAGACAGAGCGGATTGTCAAGTCACTTCGTTACTCAGTTCCAGTTACTGGTTTCAGTTCCAGTGACGCATCATGTTGTGTTGTATATAAGACAGACGTGCACCTTCGTTTCACTCACAGCTTCAGGAAGATCTCAAGAGGTTTTTGCTTCAACAGTGATTGAACGGAACTTCGATCTCGACGCAATTTATTTAAATCTATTTATATTCCTTATTTATTTTTCACCAACGTTGTGATAATAAAATCGCAGAAATGGAGACTTCTCAGATTCGCCAGAACTTCGACCGCGACTGCGAGGCTTTGATCAACAAGATGATCAATTTGGAGCTTTACGCCTCCTACACTTACACTTCAATGGCAAGTATCTCTTATTGGTTTTATCACTTTGTTAAATCGTATAAACTAAACGGTTTATAAATACATAATATCCGTAGCCTTTAGATAAAAGACTACATTGCGCATCAGTCTAAAGGGAACATCCACAGCTGTTTACAGTTGTTAGGAGTGACAGCTTGAGTTTGAGTTTGATTGAATATGTTTGCTGGAGAGATTTTTTTAAAATAAAGAAATAAAGAAAAATCCTTGATGAAAAGCTGTTCTTTAAGTTGTTCTTTGTTCCTTAACATTGCATCTATTCCTGTCCGATTTGTTCAGGCTTTCTACTTTAAACGGGATGATGTGGCTCTTCCTGGTTTTGCCAAGTTCTTCAAGGAGAACAGTGAGGAGGAGCGCGAACATGCTGATAAATTTATGGAGTTCCAGAACAAGAGGGGTGGAAAAATTGTCCTTCAAGACATCAAGGTGCGTTATAGTATTTTGAATGAAGCATTTTGACATTGAACATTGTAACATAAGCAAAGACTCAAGACCTCTTGTTATGGAATGGCCAATGCCATGCAACTTGTTCACTGATCTGTGTATCTACCTCTCCAGAAACCTGATCGTGATATGTGGGGCAATGGACTGATCGCTATGCAGTGCGCTCTTCAGCTGGAGAAGAACGTCAACCAGGCTCTGCTGGACCTTCATAAGGTCGCCTCTGAGAAGAAAGACCCTCATGTGAGTGTCCTTCATTTGTTGAAATTGAGACTCTAAATTTGCCTCTATGTCTTTTTCAAACATCTTTTTACATCTTTGTTTTACATCTTTGGAAGTTTGCATCCTAATTATTTTCTGATGTGTTGTCCAACAGCTGTGTGACTTCCTGGAGACTCACTACCTGAATGAACAGGTTGAGGCCATCAAGAAGCTTGGTGACCACATCACCAACCTTTCCAAGATGGATGCTGGTAACAACAGGATGGCGGAGTACCTGTTTGACAAGCAAACCCTGAGCAGCTAAATGCAGCTCTCAGATCATACACAAATGAATAGAAATACTATTCTCTTAAAGATGTTCTTATCAAATAGCTCTTGTGTAATGTGTAAAATAAATAAATAAATAAAAACAAACTGAAAGGTTAACATCATTTCCTGTTCATTATAAAATGACGCAGTGTAAAGGATGCTTATGTTGAATGTGCATTGACTAACATTTAATTTAAATAAACATTTTGAGATGAATAACCCTTTTTTATTTAAAATTGTGGGATGCATTTAGTGGGATGTATTTATATTACAGTATATTGGACCGTATCTGTATATTCAGCCTGCAGAAGGAGTTGTGAATGCAGATCCCTTAAAAAAGTTTTAACTATTTGATGGCAGGCTATTTGACTAATGTACAAAATGGGCATGTAAAAGGGATACCAAACCTCACAAAACAGAAGATAAAGTGAAAAAAGAGCAAGCATATGTCTCTGCAGGTTAGTAATAGTGGTTACCAGATCAGCGGGCGTGGTCATAAACAGTAGGGCCGTTTTCCACTTCGTTACCTGTTTGCTCATGTTAGGTCTCTGCGGAAGAGTGGGTGTTTCTAAATAAGTGGGTGTTTTTAAACTGATGGGTATTGATAAATCACGCAATGAAAATGAGCCCAGTCTTGTTCCAGAGACCTCATACTCCAAAAGAGACAACACTCGCCCTTGAGTTTTCATCCTGCAAGGATGATGACGTATTCGTATTTTAGTAAAATTTGTATTAGAAGGCCTAGCTAGGCTATTTTAATAAAACTGAATGTACACTAAAACCTAAAATGATAGCCTACGCAATATACACAAATACTAACTTTAACCTTTTCGTGGTCTGCTAAATAAATAAACGTAAGTTAAATATTGTAAAAAAAATAAATAAATAATGTAGCATTTAATTTTACCACACGAGGGTGGTGTTTCCTTCGTATATGGCTATAATCACACATTGATTGTAGGCTATAATCACACACCATAAATCCTGTACGAGGAGGCCCTTTGTGATACAACCATTTTTATTCAATATATCTCAATAATCATCTACTGTGGGAGACGCCTTCTTCTCATTTCAAAACCATTTAAATTCACAGCTTCCTATGCCATATCAATCTAGTCTATTAGCAGCGGTACGTGAGCCCCGAGCATAATCCGATTCAGAGGGGTCACTGAAGGAACATTATATTGGAAATTAGAATCAGATAAACATCGTACAGGAGATTAAACGGGATACTAGCAAACTGATAAACGACATACGAAATGGATCAAATAAGATTGTCACATGAGAAAACCCAGGGCACATAACTGTGAACAGAAGGGAGAGCACGATTAATCCAAGAGGGTTTGGCGCTTCAAATGCGCTTTGGGGAGAGAGAGGGACAGATGATAAAGTGGATGATAAGTGTAAGTAGAGCAGTGTGTGAGAGGGCTAGTGCACCCCTCTATACCGCGCAGGTTTCTGTCCATATAGGCTAACAGAGAGTTGTATCAGTTGCAGATCATCAGGTAAGTTTGATTATTATTTATCGACTCTTCACGCGCTTGCGATTCATTTATATTAGGCTACTATAAAGCAGTTGATTGACATGCAGTGTCATTAAAGTGTTTTTAAAAAGTAGTTTCTAGTTATTTATGGTAGGTCTATATTACATATAATCTACGCAGTTTTATTAAATTAATTAGGCCTAAGAGAGTAGCCTACGTAGTTTTTAAATATAAAAAAAATGCCTCCAATTTTTAAATTAACAGTTCTAATAAAATATTATCACCAGTTAAATTGTCGATTAAATGGGATACAACACAGTCCACACACAAGCTATAGCCTAAATGAAAAATACCATTCAAAATGTAATAGGCTTTAGCACAGTGACGGTAACAAACAACACGCAAATAGTTTTTCTTTTTTTATTCACATTTTGTTTAGGCATAATATTTCCTCTGTAGGATCTGGCAATGAGATATCTTTTTTTCTCTCAGCTAAATTAATGCGTCTATATGTGTGCGTAGGTGCTTTTCAGTCTTAGACAACTGTGTGTACTAAGCATCCTTTTTTTCAACGAAAATGGGTGTCTGGATAAGATTTAGGTAATCCGAAAATACAGCAGTTCTGCCCGCTGGTTGGACAAAGTACCGATGAAGAAGAAAGGGGGAAAAACAAGGCCTTATGACGTCTGATGGCGCGTGACGAAAAGCGACAGGCCTTCTTTAGCCAGATTAGGGCAGTCCTGTCTGTATGCGACACAAATTATGGTTTCTGAACTCTCAGATTAAGCACTTTCAATGTATCTGCTCTCTTCGGAAAAGATAAGAAATCAGCGTTGTTTTAACCCTCGATGTTATGGGAAAAAATATGAAATTCATCCATGTAGAAAAAATATTTTTAGAATGTTCTTTAAAAAACATTAGACCTAAATAAACAAATATGAATAATACACGCACCAGTATCTAAATAAAATAATGTTAATACACTTTTAACAAAAGTAAAATAAAAAAATATTTGTGAGCGGCTGAGGCATGACGCTTCTAAGCAACAAACTCATTAAAGTATATATACCCCTAATAATTATATATTCACATATTGTATATGACTTTAAATATTTTAAAATGTAGTTTAAACAAATATAAATTGTATTTTTAATGGACAAACAATTATTCAAAAATCAAAAAATCTAACCAGTGTCAGTAAAAGATATTCAAGTGACCACCAGGATGTTGAATTTATATGAAATATCACCTTGAAATATAATTTATTCAAAAAAGTCATTTTTTTAACCATTTTATTGCTGTTATATATCATGTGTATGAAAAAAGTGGGAATAATGGGTCCCTTTTAATCATCATGAACCAAGGTCAAGGTCAAGTATGGAAGGAATGGACTTCTGAATCAGGCTTTGAGGCTATCTCTTGACAAATTAAGAATTTCATCCATTTAACTGTTACTAACAAAGAGCTTTATGTCCATCATCTTTCATCAATGTGGACAGTCCATGTGGCCGACGGGCAAACAAGCTATACAGGCAAAGAATCATCACAAAGTCCTGCCCTCATTAATCCAACCGTGACCTTACTGCTCGACAAATTCTGATATACAAAAAAAGAGCAGTGGGTTCCTGAAGTCTGAAGTCTTTTATATTTCAGTCTGATGACAAGATGTTGTTGGTTGTAGGCTCAAGTGTGAAAGTGAGACAGCAAGGGGAGGGCCTTGTTCCTGATTTACTTAAACTCAAGGATTTTTGGATTAGCTTTGGCAATTAATCTCGTTATGCATCTGCTGAGAGTGACGAGGTCAGATCAGATGAGCAGGGCAGGTGGAGACATATCCGTTGTCAGTTAATGTGTGTGAACTATATTTTTGAGCACACACATTATAGTGTTTGAACACATGTATTATGTGTGCATGGTTGTGCATATTCCAGAAGGATTCAATTCGGACATGCGGAGCCCTATAACATCAGAGTTTACTCAGTCAAAAGTCACGCTAGGCACAAAGAGGACAGAGGAGGGGAGGGAAAGAGAGAGAGATTGGGCTTGACAGAAGGAGGGGTGGTGGATGGGATGGAAAGGAGCACATTATTAAAAAAAAGAGGGACAATAAATTAATGCTTTAGAGGACACAAGAATGATCTGGGGATCTATGTGATTTGGGGCATTTCATGTAGGTTGTTTCAGGATAGTAACAGTCTGTTTTGTCTCTAGCTGATCAGCCATGCGATTGGTCAGTATGCAGCATCGTGGGCGGAGGGCAGCAGAGTCAGAGGAAGAGCCTAATCCTGCTCCACCCCCTCCGCCCCCTCCTTCTCACCACTCCCATAACTTCCTAAATATGAAGAACAAGTTCTTCAATGAGCTTGGCCATCTACCTAGTAAGTAATAATTTTATGTCCAGATATGCCACACTTAATCTTATCTCAGCTGGCCACCAACGTCATAAAACATAGATTTTTGGTCTACATTGTGTGACCAAAATATACTGTCAGAACAACGTCTAATGCCATTATCAGACGGTTATATTTCATTGTATTAAGTAACCAAAATGTAACATCTGTCCAACGTCTTTCTGATGTTAAATTGACGTCCGGTCTGGTGCCAGCAGGGATCGTTTATATTTCATCATATTATCATTACAAACATACATTCCCATTAAACTGTGTGATAAATTAATTCCTCCCCTTTTTTTCATTTCCATGTTTCAATATTCATGTTTTCATCTATTCCATAAACAGACCCCAAGATCAAATGTAAGTTCCAATTTTCCAGTCTTTTTCTGTCAGCCCTCTATCCACCCAGCCATCCATCCATGTATTAATTTAGCAGAAAGCATGTTGTTTTTTGTTTTGTTTTTGCATTTTTCTAAAATCATTGGTCTATTTATTGATGTCTTTTTTTAGTGAAAGAATTTAAATTGTGATCTTTACATAATTCAGATTTTTTGTTTATTTCTCTACTCACAGTGCCCATGTGGGCTATTGGTGCCATAGTTGTGGTTGTGCTAGCCTTGGTTGGCTGCTTTGCTTTCTGTATCTATAAGAAGTGCTTGGGAGGGAAGAAGAAAGCAAAGAAAGTCAGAGAGCGGAAGGGAGGACGAAGACGGGTGAAAAAGGAGGGAGATGAAGAAGCAGGCGAGGTAAAAGAGCATGAAAGCTCAAAGCTGCGCAAATTCTTCATTTTAATTTAATATTAATTAGAGTTTGGTTTAAAGGTTTGCTTAAAGGAATAGTTCACCCAAAAATGAAAATTCTGTCATCATTTACTCACCCTCAAGTTGTTCCAAACCTGTATGAATTTCTATGTTCTGCTGAAAACAAAACCAATCAGTTGATGGACCCCATCCACTGCCATAGTATTTTTTTCCCTGTCCATCAACTGTTTAGTTCCCCATATTCTTCAAAATATATTCATCTGTGTTCAGCAGAAGAAAAAAACGCATACAGGAAGATGCTTGGAAGAACTTAAATGATGGCAGAATTTTCATTTTTGGGTGATCTATCCCTTTAAGTAGTTTAAATTTATACTGCCCATGCTCAATATTCAACCTTCTTAGGAACAACCTAAAGAAGGAGAGGGCGAGGGAGAGAAAGAATATTATGGCAAATTGGAGTACTCTCTGGACTATAACTTCACTGAAAATCAGGTTGGTTGGTTAATGTCCATAATATGCATGCTAGTTGTGAGATGATATGAATAATACAAAATTTATACAAATCAGCAAAATGTGCCTTTTAAGGATTATATCTTCTGGATTTTAAAAACCTGACCCACAACCTTTTCTTCCACAATCTTCAGCTCATTGTCGGTATCTTGCAAGCGCAAGACCTTCCTGCCATGGATCTGGGTGGAACGTCGGACCCCTATGTCAAAGTTTATATGCTACCAGACAAGAAGAAAAAGTTTGAAACAAAGATCCAGCGCAAGAACCTATGTCCTGTTTTCAATGAGACATTCATATTTAAGGTATTGCAATTATGTCCGTACAATCATGCAATTTGCGGGGGATTTGCCAAAAGGCAATTTGTCATACACTTTATCTGTTACGCTTTATTTTATTATAGAATATGTGCAACTTACTTCTTTTCCCCAAACAAAGCATTTACAATTTCTTTGCATAACTGGTGCTAGGGCCGTGTTCAAATATGATGTTTTATTTCTGTTTCCAGATCCCCTTCAATGATCTAGCAGGACAGACTCTGGTCCTGCAGGTGTTTGACTTTGATCGTTTTGGTAAACATGATGTAATTGGAGAGATCAAAATCCCCATGAACAGTATTGACTTGGGCCAGCCCATACACGAATGGAAAGACCTGGTTGGAGGAGAGAAAGAGGAAGTAAGGCTGTCTTTCTGACTTTAAAATATGTTTTAGCTGCCATAGTCTGTTTTTTAATGCTTTTTAGCTAAACTCGCTCCTCTTCTTTCTCAACAGCAAGAAAAGCTTGGAGACATCTGTATCTCCCTGCGCTATGTGCCCACCTCCGGTAAACTGACTGTCTGTATCATGGAAGCCAAGAACCTGAAGAAGATGGACGTGGGTGGTTTATCAGGTGATTGTGGAAGCGTCATGTTCAAATTAGATTGCATTCTGTTGTACTTGATATTGAAATGAAATTATTCTTTACACATCAAATGTGCCTTTATTTGAATATAATTAGACATTTATTCTTTTAAACATTTCTTTGGAAATGTGGTGCTAAGGTGCATTTCTGTCTTTATCCATGTACAATGGCATTTTCTCTTTCTTACATTTTTCTTTCCCTTTCTCTCTTAGATCCTTTTGTAAAAGTGGTTTTGCAACACAATGGAAAGCGCATCAAGAAGAAGAAGACAACAGTTAAGCAGAACACTCTGAACCCTTACTTCAATGAAAGCTTCAGCTTTGAAATCCCCTTCGCTCAGATTCAGGTAAACTTATCTGTTTGAAACAACTACACTTGCATCTCTAATATACATTTGCAGATTGACATTTTTGGTCACACTTTATATTAGGTGTCTTTAACTACTATGTCCTTGGTGAATTCAGGTTGATTGGGAGAGTTTTCCCCAGTCATCCAAATGGCAAAAAGTGTCCCAATCAACCTGAATTCACCCTACATATTTATATATTACAATAATTGTTAGGTACATTGTACCTAACAATTATTTTGTGTTCATGCTGTATTGAAAAACACTTTTGCTCCTATTGAGGTGGAATATGGTTAAAGGGTTACTTCAGCGATTAGCATTAAGCTTTGTATCAGTAGAAACCCGGGAGTATATTCAAATTATCGTACTTTCCCCCCCTCATATGACCCTGAGACGAAAGAATTATGTATTTTATTTCTGGAAAAATTCCTCCGATGACACAAATATCGTCATTTTGCGTCATCGGAGGAGTTTTTGGCCAGAGGCTAAAGACTACAGCCAGCAGAGGAGCTATTTCCACATGTTTTCAACATCACACTCACAGCACTCGGCTCGCGGAGCTGCGGAGATTCATGTAAACGGAGCGGTGGAGACCAAAGTGAGTGTTTCAACTTTTCAAATGAACTTCCTATGAAAGTTAAGCTTCCAAAGACATGAACTGAACACGCGCCAGACTGATCACGAGCTGTGAATGCAGCAGCAGCCGAGAATCCAGCGCTTACCTCAGCTCATGATCCTGCTGCGTTTGTGCCGTGACGCTCAATCGGCTCACTTGCATTATATCAAACAGACACGTTCAGTTTTTAATTGTAGTGTCTCTAACTGAACGGATTTGAAAATGAACGTGGTAGGCAAGTGATCCAGTAATCCAGTAGCCGACTAGCCGCGCCTAGAGTAGGGCAGTGAAGCAGTGCGTTCTGGGAATTGTTGTCTTTCATCCCCATGAGACAAAAATTTTCTGTATTCTCAGTCAAAAAGGCATCGAATTCAAAAATAACTTCACATTTCTTCTACATTAATGACCCAGTTTAAATACAGATTCATCTTCTCAGCGCTGAAGTACCCCTTTAAGGTTAAGGTGGGATGGGTAGGTTTAAGGGTGGGTTAAGATGAAAGGGAAGGTCAACATAGTAATTATAGAAATTAATTACAGCTGTAATTATATGCATGTATTTTGTATATGCACATACACTAAGATCTGCTAATAAGAAGTCATTACATTGAAAAGTTAGACAACATTTTTGCAAATAGTCATGACTGAGAGGGCTTATCCAACCAAATCAAAATATATTCACAAAATAGTCTATCTTTACATTTTTGTCATACATTTTTGCTAAGTAATTAGATTAGTAATTTGCCAGATACCTGAAAAATCTCTCTAATCAACAGTGTTAAACGATTGTCACACTACAACACTGCTGTTTTTTGGCCCTGGCCAACATCAGCTAACATGTATTTTTTTAAATATAATTTAAATGTTAGTACATAGCAGTTAAAGCCACTTCATATAAAGTGGGACTGAAGTACAAAGTGGATTAAATGCATATTGACCTATTTTTCTCTGCTCCTCTGTGTCCCTGCAGAAGATCCAGGTGCTGATCACTGTCTATGACTATGATAAACTGGGAAGCAATGATGCAATTGGGAAGTGCTGGATTGGGTTTGGTGCTAGTGGGGTGGGTCTGCGACACTGGTCAGACATGTTGGCCAACCCCAGACGACCAGTGGCCCAGTGGCACACCCTTCAGCCTGAAGAGGAAATAGATGCTGCCCTTAAAGCACCCATCCGCTAAATATCTTACTTATCCACCCCTCAAATAAAGTTTTTGCAAAAACATAATTTAAATCTCATACATCCCATCACTGAGGAGCTTCTGTCTGTCGCGTTATTAACGTCATTGTTTCCTGTACCCTTCTTTACTGTGAAACAAAGGAGGATTCACTTTTATAAATGTTATTGTGGCGAGGTGGACGAACGAGCGACATGGGAGGAGCGAGTCGTTCGCCCACCTCGCCACAGTTATGTATTTTCTGTTCATCTGAATTGTTTCTTATTTAAACATAATTGTGTGTGGATGATAAGTGTGTGTTTTGTTTGAAAGTGTTGTATGTATGTATCTGTCTATAACTGTATGAGAATGGTCCTGATTTGCCTCGTCTTTTTCTGTGAACCAAGTTGACTATAAAACAGCAACAGGATATTATAACAGATTTTAAAATGTGTCTTCATTTAATATACAAACTGACACAAAAGTTGTAAAATTCTCAGGAGTAAACCCTGTAGCAATTAACTGATGGTAGATATTTACCCTAATATATTCTAGAAAAGGCTTTAATAATATGGAAACCATTATTGTCTGTAAACATGTCTACCAATAGCAATTGTCTGGTTGGGTTCAGCCGTATTTAGAGTAGTCCAGTTGTAGGTGGATGCCTGGATTAATCTTGTGCTGTTTTTCCGGCTGTGTTCCAAGTGCAGTGCTGGACTAAGCCATACATGTGAGCAGGGAATTAGAGCCAGGGAAGGGCGGGTGTGAGGAGAGAGGATGAAGGAGACCAGAAAGGTCATGCAGGCAAAGTCATAAAGAGAGAGATGGGAGAAGGTTGAACAGATAGAGACTATGTTTTGAAGAAAAAGTTAGTTAACTGGTTAAATATGAATAGGTAAAAGACTACAAAACAGACAGATTAACACATACACTGAGATGTGCCATATGGAACGGTCAGTATATATTGCAAATTTAGCCAACCCACATGAAAAAATACTATAGTATATTATAGTAAAATTACTCTAGTAAATATTAGTGTTTTTGAACCGTACTATAGAAAATATACTACAGTAAATTAACAAAGTGTAGTAAATACTATAATATACTACAATTTATCTTTACTATAGTATGGTTCAAAAACACTATAGTATTTACTAGAGTAATTTTACTATAATATACTATAGTATTTTTTCATGTGGGAAGATAGCAAATGACCATGGCCTAATTGTTGTCTTTCATCCCCATGAGACAAAAATAATTTTTCTGTGTTTTCTCAGTCTAGAAGGCACCGAATTCAAAAATAATTTCACATTTCTTCTACATTAATGACCCAGTTTAAATACAGATTAATCTTCCCAGCGCTGAAGTACCCCTTTAAGGTTAGGGACAGTTTCGGTGGGATGGGTAGGTTTAAGGGTGGGTTAAGATGTAAGGGAAGGTGAACATATAATTACAGCTGTAATTAATTTCTATAATTACTATGCATTTATTTTGTATATGCACATACACTAAGATCTGCTATTAAGAAGTCATTACATTGCAAAGTTAGACAACATTTTAGCAAATAGTCATGACTGAGAGGGCTTATCCAACCAAATCAAAATATGTTCACAAAATAGTCTTATCCAAACGAATCAGAATATATTCATAATATATTCACAAAATAGTCTATATCTTTAGAATATGGTCAAAAGTTTGGCTTTAGAGCAGTAATTTTCCAGTTATCTGAAAAAATCTCCTTAATCAAAGAGTGCTTTAATACATTGATTGTCACGCTACAACACTGCTGTTTTTAGACTAGCATAGACTGAATGATTTTAAAATCGGCTTCCCAAAGGTGTATATTATATATTATTACACAGCAACCAAGTTTACATCCATTGACAAAAACATGAGCACATGGGAAAGTGTGAACGAGTAGGCTACTAGGCAGGTTAAACCACTCTATTTTACTGATTGGATTATAAAAGCATTGCTATAAAGGAGGGAAGAAGTGCTTCCTGTCTTTGTGTTCTTGTTTTAGAAATGGTACCTTCAAATGACCACACCCTTTCATCGATCAGCAGCAAAATTACTTAACGTGCAAGGAAATTGCTGCAAAGATTTCACACCTAAAAAAAAAAAAAAAAAAACATTTACCTGGCTATTAAACCCAAAGCGAATCTGGTCAATCCTCTAAAGGCAGGTGGGAAAGATAAAGTCCTCAAATTGTGATCAACTGCAAGCCCTAATAAGGCAAGAATGGATCCCCATCAGAAGCTGATATATCCAGCATGCCAGAGCGAATTGCAGAGGTTATGGTGTAGATGGGTCAACTGAAAATAATTGACTCTTTTTATGATTGTTTTTGCCAATAAAACACTTTAAAACTTATGAAATGCTAATAGTCAATCCCAGCATAGCATACCATAGGAACAAATTCTAAAATAAAAATGATACAAATTATTGAAGCTGATACTGAAGCAGCAGCAAACTTCGTGGAGCAACATTTGCCACAGGAGGCCTATGGTGTGAACTAAAATACGCCGGCCACCAGGTGGCAATAGCAGATCAACCCATTCAGTTCAGGTGTAAAAAAACAAAACAAAAAACATTTTAATGTGATTTATATAAATATATATTAATTTTTATATATGAATGTATAAATCATTCATTTAAATGTTAGTACATAGTAGCAACAAAAGTGGGATAAAAAAGTGAATTTTAGTTTTACATTTTAGTTTTTGTTTTTACATTTTATATAACTAATGTTGCTACTATTTACTAACATTTAAATAAATGATTTGATACGCTGTACATGTATACATGCATGTTTTACATGGTATGTATACCTACATTTATAATTAATTTCTGTATCTATTATTACACTGTTGACCCTTCCCTTTAACTGAACCTCAAACTTAATCATATCACAGAAATTGTTCCATAACCATTAGACCTAATATGAAGTGGGCATATGTATATAAATGCAGCTCACGTTAAATTATTGCTTAGGCTTCCATCGTATAGTGTTATTGTGGGCCTGCCGATAGCTTTCATGGAGCCTTAACTATTAGAGTACACACCTTTTTTATTTTAAATTTACACTTGTAATTGAAACACAAGTATTTGCTGGGAGCTAAATGGCATAATAATGATGTTTTATGAAAGAGGTGAACACTCCCTCACACAGTTTTTTCCTACTTTAGGTCACTCCAGCACAAGAGACTTCTTCATCTGATCATAACAGTTTCAACTTTTGGGTTCCTTGGCAAATTATAACATTCCGTTTTACTTCAGCAAACCCACTGAAAACTGACCAAAAGAGTTTTAGGTAAGTACCTGGTAATGACTTTTGCTATTAATAGCCAGACATGTGAAACAAAAAATGTTGTGCAGCATCATGAAAACAGGATTCTCAGACGGTTTTATACAGTGTGAATGAAGGCAAACGTTTTTAAATCATGTCAAAGACGCAAAGTTTATTTTCATTTCCTAAACATACATTAATCTTCCCTTTCAGAGTGAAATGGTTTCAGTTGCACAATCAGTCTATTTTGCAAAAAGTCAGTCTGTGAATAAGTGATGAATTAGACACAGTTTACATTTACATTTATTAATTTAGCAGACACTTTTATCAACAGTGCCTTACAAATAAGAATAAAACAAGCAGAAGCTGTTAATCTAAGCCAAGCACATCAGATCTGAGAGAGGTTTTGAACATATTAAGAAATGTTATTCTTTTGCAGAGGCTGTGAAATTGTCAGAAGAGTCAGAAGTAAAAGCATCCATGTTGGCTTTTCAGAATTTTCCAAATGTCTCATTTCCAGCGACCTCCGACCTTTCCTTTTCCATGGACTTTTTTACTGTGATAAAGAAAGAGGTGAAACTTCAGCACAACTGAGAGACAATTTTTCATAGAGACAGACTATAGTCTTCATGAAAGAAAAAAGCTTAAAGGGTTACTTCAGCATTAAGCTTTGTATCAGTAGAAATCCAGGAGTATATTCAAATTATCGTACTTATATATGACCCTGAGACAAGAGAATTATGTATATTATTTCTGGAAAAATTCCTCCGATGACACAAATATCGTCATTTTGCATCATCGGAGGAGTTTTTGGCCAGAGGCTGAAGACTACAGCCAGCAGAGAGCGCTATTTCCACATGTTTTTAACATCACACTCACAGCACTCACAGCACTCGGCTCGCGGAGCTGCGGAGATTCATGTAAACGGAGCGGTGGAGAGCAAAGTGAGTGTTTTAACTTTTAAAATGAACTTCCAATAAAAGTTAAGCTTCCAAAGACATGAACTGAACACGCCAGACTGATCACGCGCTGTGAATGCAGCAGCAGCCGAGAATCCAGCGATTACCTCAGCTCATGTGATGATTGTAATCCGATCCTGCTGCGTTTGTGCCGTGACGCTCAATCGGCTCCCTCGCATTATGTCGAACAGACACGTTCAGTTTTTAATAGTAGTGTCTCTAACTAAACTGATTTTCTGAAAATGAACGTGGTAGGCAAGTGATCCAGTAATCCAGTAGCCGCGCCTAGAGTAGGGCAGTGAAGCAGTGCGTTCTGGGAATTGTTGTCTTTCATCCCCATGTGACAAAAATACATTTTCTGTGTTTTCTCAGTCTAGAAGGCACCAAATTAAAAATAATTTCACATTTCTACTACATTAATTGCCCAGTTTAAATACAGATTCATCTTCACCGCGCTGAAGTACCCCTTTAAGAAATAAGCAAAGCCAAATTATCGCTTAATGGAATTTTCACTTAATTAATTTTTGCTTTTGTGGAACATAAAATAAGATATTTTAAAGAATGCTGGAAACTAAAGCCGTGTTTCCACCGCAGGAACTTTCCCCAGGAACTAGGGACTTTGGGGTGGTACTCGGTGTGTTTTGACCGCAGTACTGGGTAAAAATTTCCCCCTCAAAAAGACCCTATTTGTGAGGTAGTACTTTTTCAAAGTTCGGGAACTTTTAGGAGTGGGACTCATGCAGCATTTTGATTGGTTGACTCCACACAGCATTTTGTTTCAACCACCATTTCTAAAAGTCTGTTGCGGTGAGTGCAGTTATTTGCTATTCAAATCAACAATAGAGTTTAAAAAATATGACAGATGGACTGATGACGAGGTTTAGGCTTTATTAAGCTTATGTAGATGATGAGGACACAGTCCTATGTCATCGCCGGACTAATCTTCATGGTACTTTAGACTGCGATGGAAACGCAATTAAACGCAATGTAATTTTAATCCTCAAGGTACAACTGGTAAACATTCAAGGGAAAATGCAAAACGTGTGTCCTGATTTCGTGAGCATGTTAATAATTGTTCCCTTTCGAATGGTCAGTCGTACTGAATAGTCTCCTATTCTCGAATACTGAAGCATTTATAAAATCACGCAGTGCTACTGCACAGTCAAAGCGGAGTCGAGGCTACTCGCGCGCTATTGGCTGGCCAGTGGTAACTGCATGAACCAATGGCAGAACAGCGTATCTGAGCGAACCTATGGGCGCCAAGCTCGCGAAACTGAACATAAGCCCGCAAACTGAGTGCAAAAGCCCGCGAAGGGTGCCCTTAAAATACGCTGTAATGCCCCAAAACGCGTCAGATTAATTCGACTGAAGCGAAGATCACCCGTTGTTTTAGCGTCATTGCACGGCCGTCTACGCAGTACTCCTTCCCTTATCTCAGGGAACTGAGGTTAGGTAAGTAACCGAGCACGTTCCCTTTGGAACAGTCAGTCGTACTGGGAGCCTATTTAATCCTGCCGTGCTATGAAGCACAATGATATGTACTCCTCGGTTTGAGCACTATAAGGGCCCAAGACCAGAGTTATTGACACATCATGATATACATATATATATATATATATATATATATATATATATATATATATATATATATATATATATATATATATATATATATATATATATATATATCCCTTTTCATACTGGGCTCGTAGAGGCCAGCAAGTAAAGTGGGAAAAATTCAGTCATGCATTGAGCATATGAAGACCCATATGCCTAACTAGTAAGGACGGGCTATAACCATTAATACTTATTATTATACAGCAAGAATCTGTGCCTGCAGCGCAGGGACTTCCAGGCTGTAGAATCTGGTAAAAGTAGATGGTGAGGACCAGCCTGCCGATCTACAGATGTCACCAATAGAAACTCCACTAGACCATGCCCAGGAAGAGGCCATGCCTCTGGTGGAGTGAGCTTTGACACCTATGGGACATTGAAGGCCCCTAGTATCGTATGCTAACGCTATTGCGTCCACTAGCTATCTGGCTAGACTTTGCTTGGTGACCGGAAGTCCATTAGTGCGGCCACCAAAGCTTACAAAGAGCTGCTCCGACTGCCTAAAGTGGGAGGACCGCTCAATATATGCTCTTACCGCCCTAACTGGGCAGAGCAGGTGTAACTGTCTCTCATCCTCGAGAGGGGGGAAGAGCAGAAAGAGTGATTACCTGTGCTTTAAATGGTGTTGAAAGCACCTTGGGTACATAGCCATGTCTTGGTTTGAGGATGACTTTAGAGTCACCTGGGCCAAATTCTAGACATGATGCGTTCACAGAGAGCGTTTGAATGTCACCGACACGCTTAACTGACGCCAATGCTAATAGCAGGGTGGTTTTCAGTGAAAGCGGTTTCAGTTCGGCCGTCTGCATCGGTTTGAAGGGAGGTCCTTTTAGTGCTCGTAAGACCAGTGAAAGATCCCAGGAAGGCACCGTAGGAGGGCGAGGAGGGTTAAGCCTCCTGGCTCCCTTTAAGAATTTTATGACCATGTCATGCCTGCTGATTGTCCAGCTATAGGTGCATGAGATGCGGCAATAGCTGCTGTGTAGACTTTGAGTGTGGATGGGGTGTGTCCTGCATCCAACATCTCTTGTAGAAAAACAAGTATTTGTGATATCTCGCATGACACTGGGTTATGGTTCCTGGCTGAACACCAGTCAGAGAACGCTGACCATTTAAGGGCATAGAGACGTCTAGTAGACGGAGCTCTAGCTTCACCAATAGTGTTCAGAACACTCACTGGGAGGTTCTCAAGCTCCCCCTGAGGGGCCAAACATGTAGCGCCCACAGTTTGGGATGGGGTTCCATTTTGTCCCGTTCGCCTGAGATAGGAGATCTTTTCTCAGTGGGACTGGCCAAGGGGCCGCTAAAAGCAGCTGAATCAACTCGGGAAACCAGTGGTGGGTTCGCCAGAGTGGAGCCACAAGCAGGACTGTGTGCCTGCCTTCCCTTATCCTTTTTAAGACCAGGGGAAGGAGCGGAATCGGCGGAAAAGCATAAAGCAGGCAGCTGGGCCAGTCGTAGGCCAGCGCTCTTTGAAAAATAAATTGGGCAGTGACAGTTGTCTTCGGAGGCGAAGAGGTCGACCTTTGCCTTCCCGAATATATCCCATATCATTTGAACCGTTTGGAAATGGAGGAACCATTCCCCCGGGGACACAAGGCCCCTGGAGAGCATGTCTGCTCCCTGGTTCAGTCTGCCTGGCACATGCACTGCTTTTAGCGAGTGCATTCTGTCATTCGCCCATAGGAGGAGATGTCTGACCTGTTGGTTGAGCCATCTGGACCTGAGCCCGCCTTGGCGATTTATGTAGGAGACCACTGTCGTGTTGTCCGTACAGACTAGGACGTGATGACCCAAAAGACGTGGTGAAAAGGTCTCGAGGGCTAGCACTACTGCCAACATTTCTAGGCAGTTGATGTGCAACCGTGACTCCGTGCTTGACCACGAGCCGAAAGCCGGTTCGCCCTCGCACAGAGCACCCCAACCCGTGTTGGAGGCATCTGTGGTGACCACCATTCGTCTGGAAACTGCTCCCAAGCTCACTCCCGACTCGTAGAGGTGGGGTTTTGACCACGGGACCAGGGCTTTGATGCAGCCGTGGCCCACTTTGATCCAGAGCTGGCCTGAATGCCAAGCTTGGGGGGGAACCCGTGAATTCAGCCAGTACTGCAGGGGGCGCATGTGCAGCCTGCCGAGCGGAAGTACTGGGGAAGCTGATGCCATAAGGCCTAGCATTCTCTGAAAAATTCTCAGGGGTCTGTTGGTTCCCGTTTTGAATGAGTGTGCAAGCTGCTGTGTAGTCAGAGCACGTTCGTTTGACAGCCACGCCCTCATTTGGGTCGAGTCCAAAATCGTTCCCAGGAAGGAGATTCTCTGCCTGGGAAGCAACGAGCTCTTGGCTGTATTTATTCTGAGACCCAGGCATGTGGCTGAGTAGCACAGATTTGTGAGATTGTAGTTCTTCCTCTGACTGGGCCAGTATGAGCCAGTCGTCGAGGTAGTTCAAAATGCGCATTCCCATTTGTCTTAAAGGGAGAGAGCTGCATCCATACACTTTGTGAAAGTGCGGGGCGCCAGGGACAGGCCAAATGGAAGGACTGTGTACTGGTAGGCCTTCCCGTCGAACGCAAATCTCAGAAACGGTCTGTGACGTGGGATAATTTGGATATGAAAGTAGGCATCTTTCAGATCTACTGAGAAACCAATCCATCGGGCAGATTTGCGCAATGAATTGTTTTAATGTTAACATTCTGAAAGGCCATTTGACAAGGGCCCTGTTCAGATGTCTGAGGTCTAAGATGGGCCTGAGGCTGCCATCTTTCTTGGGAACCAGGAAGTAGCGGCTGTAAAAACCTGACTCGCTCTGCACTGCAGGCAGATCCTCTATAGCTCCTTTCATTAATAGACTTTTCACTTCGGTTTTGAGGACGTGAGTTACGTTGCTCTCCACTGAAGTGTGAGTAATGCCTGCGAATCGCGGAGGTTTGTGAGCGAATTGGAGCGAATAGCCCAGCTGAATTGTTTTTATAACCCACTGTGACACACCAGGGATTGCTTTCCAAGCCTCTGCCCAGTTGCACAGGGGTTTTATAGTGTCGAACGGCGGCGCGCTGTGTTGCGCGCCGCCGTTCGTGTGGTGTGGAAGAGAAAGAAGACTCGTATGTTGAACGTTCAAGTTGTTTATTGAACCCGCAATAACAGTTTTAAAGTGCAGTGGAACGCGCGCAAGCGTGGGCTCGCTGTTCACATTCTTTACATTCATAACAACATTTTTCCCTCGGGCCGGAACAAAAACGGGCCGCGGGGAGAGAATTCGGAGTCTTTTGGGGGACGGACCGGCATGGGCGGAACTCACCCCTCCTCTCTTCCTGATCAGCCTGTCAGGACTGATTCCTGTGATCAGGGTCCAGCGCGATCTTAGGGCGGGGACCCTGACGCTTGGGTGGGAAGCGCTTCGCCTGGTGATGACGCTGACGTTGGTCATACGGTGGGCGGGGCTGCACGGGAGCGAGCGCGGGCGCGGGAGCTGACGCAGATGCAGACCTGCGCTGCTGTTGCTGGTACGGAGCTCTCGGCCGAGCTGAAGAGGCGGCGCTGGGTCTTTTTGGCAGAAAATGCCTCATCGCCTGGGACGCTTTTTGTGCCGTGGTGAAGCGCTCCGTGAAACCGTCCACCGCGGGGCCGAACAGACCGTTTGGAGAAATGGGAGCGTCGAGGAAGGCGGTCTTATCGGCCTCCTTAATCTCCGTGAGATTTAGCCACAAGTGGCGTTCCAACACCACAAGACTGGCCATGGACCTGCCTATGGCCTGAGCAGTGGCCGTCGTGGCTCGAAGGGCCAGATCTGTGGCGCTTCTGAAGTCACGAAAAACCTCCTGGTCCAGACCGGATTCGTCTATAGCCCGGAGGAGCTTCGCCTGGAACACCTGCAGGACCGCCATCGAGTGGAGAGCGGAGCCTGCTTGGCCAGCGGAAGCGTATGCCCTGTTTGCCAAGGCTGCCGTGGTACGACAGGGCTTGGAAGGGTGTGCGATTTTGGGCTTCCAGCCTATCGCGGAAGGCGGGCAGAGGTGTGCCGCCACCGACTCCTCGAGCGGCGGCAGCTTCTCGTATCCCTTTTCGACAGCGCCATCAATAGTGGAGAGCGCGCAGGTGGATGCGGAGGCGAGCGGAGTAGGGAGCGCGCCATGACTTCGCCAGCTCCTGGTGCACCTCAGGGAAAAAAGGGGCCACTCTCTGCCGCGGGGCCTGCTGGCGCCCTGGGAGATACCATTCGTCGAGGCGGCTGGGTGTGGGCTCCTCAGGAGAAGCCCAGTCCAGGCCCAGCTCGTCAACGGCTTTTGTGAGGACACGGATTAGTTCAGTGTCCACACCGGCCCTAGCCGCGTCGTATCGCTGCTGAGATGTCGAGGGGGCGGGGTCGCCAACGGAGCCCGACCATTCCTCGGCATCGGAGACGACGAGGGACACGGAGTCATCGTGTGGACAGTCCTCTTCCTTGCCGCCGAATGAGACCAGTTCCTCGGCGTCGAGCGGAGGAAGCAGGTCTGATCGAGAGAACGTCACTGGGGAAACGTCTCTCTGAGGCGAAGACGAGGCACGCGGGCACTGGGTCGACGTGAGCTCGCCCGCCTCAGGATATTTAGCCCTCTGGCTCCGCCGCTTTTTCCGCTGGGGTTCGGACGGAAAAGAGAGCGGGAGAGCGCGAGGGGCGGGGTCGCTCTCTGACAAGAAGGCGATCCGCGAACGGAGGGAGGAGATGGGCATGCTCTCGCAGTGAGAGCAGCCGGACCCAGAGAGAGCAGTGTCCGGGCTGGCTAGCTCGATTCCACTGATAGCTTGTCTCTCGCGGTGAAGGTGAGCTTGTATTCAACGAATATTGGTATCAGCGAAGAGTCTTCGCTGAAGGAGAAAAATCTGACGTTTTGGGGCATTACAGCGTATTTTAAGGGCACCCTTCGCGGGCTTTTGCACTCAGTTCGCGGGCTTATGTTCAGTTTCGCAAGCTTAGCGCCCATAGGTTCGCTCAGATACGCTGTTCTGCCATTGGTTCATGCAGTTACCACTGGCCAGCCAATAGTGCGCGAGTAGCCTCGACTCCGCTTTGACTGTGCAGTAGCACTGCGTGATTTTATAAATGCTTCAGTATTCGAGAATAGGAGACTATTCCCAATGCGTCTTCGACGCAGTACGACTGACCGTTCGAAAGGGAACAATTATTAACATGCTCACGAAATCAGGACACACGTTTTGCATTTTCCCTTGAATGTTTACCGGTTGTACCTTGAGGATTAAAATTACAGACAATTAGGCTACTTGACAAATTTTTGCTTCCACTCAACAGCAAGTATGACCAGAATATGTTACAATTTTAACTGTTTTGCATGTATGTAGAGAGAAACTAGGATAACTTCAGCATCACGATGACTTATTCATCAATAATTACGTATTATTTATTAGTACTACTACTACACAGGTTAGAACATCATATATACAATATTGACCATATGGTCAATATTGTATATAGATGATGTTCTAACCTGCGTAGTTATAATGTTCTAACCTGTATAGTTATTATGTGTGTACGCGGGTCTTAAGTGAATTATTAGGCAAATGAGTATTTTGACCATCTCATCCTCGTTATGCATGTTGTCTTACTCCAAGCTGTATAGGCTGGAAAGCCTACTACCAATTAAGCATATTAGGTGATGTGCATCTCTGTAATGAGAAGGTCTAATGACATCAACACCCTATATCAGGTGTGCATAATTATTAGGCAACTTCCTTTCCTTTGGCAAAATGGGTCAAAAGAAGGACTTGACAGGCTCAGAAAAGTCAAAAATAGTGAGATATATTGCAGAGGGATGCAGCAGTCTTAAAATAGCCAAGCTTCTGAAGCGTGATCATCAAACAATCAAGCGTTTCATTCAAAATAGTCAACAGGGTCGCAAGAAGCGTGTGGAAAAACCAAGGCGCAAAATATCTGCCCGTGAACTGAGAAAAGTCAAGGGTGCAGCTGCCAAGATGCCACTTGCCACCAGTTTGTGCATATTTCAGAGCTGCAACACCACTGGAGTGCCCAAAAGCACAAGGTGTGCAATACTCAGAGACATGGCCATGGTAAGAAAGGCAGAAAGTCGACCACCACTGAACAAGACACACAAGCTGAAACGTCAAGACTGGGCCAAGAAATATCTCAAGACTGATTTTTCTAAGGTTTTATGGACTGATGAAATGAGAGTGAGTCTTGATGGCTGGATTGGTAAAGGGCAGAGAGCTCCAGTCCGACTCAGACGCCAGCAAGGTGGAGGTGGAGTACTGGTTTGGGCTGGTATCATCAAAGATGAGCTTGTGGGGCCTTTTCGGGTTGAGGATGGAGTCAAGCTCAACTCCCAGTCCTACTGCCAGTTTCTGGAAGACACCTTCTTCAAGCAGTGGTACAGGAAGAAGTCTGCATCCTTCAAGTAAAACATGATTTTCATGCAGGACAATGCTCCATCACACGCGTCCAAGTACTCCACAGCGTGGCTGGCAAGAAAGGGTATAAAAGAAGAAAATCTAATGATATGGCCTCCTTGTTCACCTGATCTGAACCCCATTGAGAACCTGTGGTCCATCATCAAACGTGCGATTTACAAGGAGGGAAAACAGTACACCTCTCTGAACAGTGTCTGGGAGGCTGTGGTTGCTGCTGCACGCAATGTTGATGGTGAACAGATCAAAACACTGACAGAATCCATGGATGGCAGGCTTTTGAGTGTCCAGCAAAGAAAGGTGGCTATTTTGGTCACTGATTTGTTTTTGTTTGGTTTTTGAATGTCAGAAATGTATATTTGTGAATGTTGAGATGTTATATTGGTTTCACTGGTAAAAATAAATAATTTAAATGGGTATAAATTAGTTTTTTGTTAAGTTGCCTAATAATTATGCACAGTAATAGTCACCTGCACACAAAGATATCCCCCTAAAATAGCTAAAACTAAAAACGACTTCCTAATAAACTACAAAAATATTCAGCTTTGATATTAATGAGTTTTTTGTGTTCATTGAGAACATGGTTGTTGTTCAATAATAAAATGAATCCTCAAAAATACAACTTGCCTATTAATTCTGCACTCCCTGTACGCACTAGCCATACCGAACCCCAACAGTACGTATTGGATCTGATCCAGCTACGTCATCGTGCTATCAAACATGTTCGATATCTCGAGCTGATTTTAGAACACATGTTGTTTTCATTTGTCATTTAATTTGTCTCTTAGCAAAGAGGCGTATTTTTCAGCATACATTTTTTATGTTCAGAATGACTTAATCAGAAACAATCTGCTTATTAATGTAATGTGACTTACAACTTTTGAGCATGAGAAATCCTGTTCAGCAGAACAACAATCTGTTGAGAAGGAAGCATATTTCAGATAAATGCTGTTTTTCTTGCACTTTGACTTTTTACACTCATTCTATCCTGCTATCTCTAAATGGAACACAGTATTTGCCAATACAAACACCGGTTTCATTCCTGTCGCCACCACCTAGATTTCTCAAACCTCAGTTCAGAACAAACCAAGTAACCACACCTCATACTTCTGTCTCTTCATTTGATCCAAGAGATCAAACTTCTCTGACTCCAGCTGGTGAATCCAGTTCCACATCTCCTGAGCTCGCTTCCTGTTATTTTTTGGGGGGAGTAAGGAACAGAAACACAAAAGGAGACGTAAGGAACGCAAAACAATTATTCATGGAGCATGGAAAAAGTCCCACTAGTCCCACTTTACATTAGGTGTTTTAAATACTTTGTACTTACATTTAAAAAATGATTAAGTACAATGTACTTATTCATTATCTTCATGTTCAATGGCAAAACACTTTTGCTGCCATAGAGGTGGATACAAGTAAGGTTAAGGACAGGTTTGGTGGTATGGGTAGGTTTATGGGTGGGTTAAGGGGTCAACGGTGCAAGGGATATCCTGTTTAAAGATATAGAATACTAATTGTTGAGGCAATACAAACATGTTTTGCACCCAAATTACAATTATGTGGTGTTATGTTTTAGCAGGAATTTAGCAAAACAAAATATGCATAAGAAATAAAAGTGCTGAATCACTAATTTCCAGGCGCTTCTGTCTAGTATGGGAGAGATTGAGAGACAGGTTAGTGATTTTACACTAGAACTGTTTTGCAGTGTCTAGTGTCTTTTAATTAATAAATGATTTGTAAAAAAAAAAAAAAAATACACACCACAACAAACGACTTTGGTTATAAGTAATTGAATAATATGTTAACATGAATAATGTGTGAAGCGCTTAAAATGACTAATTCAGTTATTTATTTTTCTCCACAACAGTTGTTAATGTAAAAAATATTGCATTAGATAATATATGAATTGAAGTTTAAAGTTTAATTTGTCTGGGTAAGGTGTCATGATCTGTCAAATAATGACATTTGCATGGTTTTTACATTCAAAAACATTATAATGAATAAGTAATAGGCTATTTTCTACCCTGGTTTTGAGGCTCTGACCTGGAACACTTGGTTTTGATGGGCGTGCCACACTGTAGACAGCTAGGGTTGGATACGATTTGTATATTAAATGAGATTCAGCTCCCCTGTCAGTACATGTGAGAATTGTTTTGAAAGCGTGTGGGAAAAAACAGCAACTGGAATGATTTGTCCCACAGGGCTCGCAAAACGTCTTTATCAAACAAACACAATGATTTATCTCTCATCCACCCACAATTGATTGGATTGTTTTTTTTTATTACTTGGCACTCCAGAGTCAGACAAATCAGCATGTTGAAAATTTCCACGATTGTATTTTTTGTTCAAATATCAAGTCAAGAGAGTGAACAACGCCCATCAAGAAAGGAATGTTATTTCACTATTTAAGATAGCCCATCGGCAGGCCAGGCTTACGTTTTATGACCCCATCTGGAAAACACATAGCCCCGGACATTGGGCTTTGCGAGCCCTGGCCCATACATGTCTGAGTCTGATCCCAAATAGTAATGAACCAACACCACCGCAAATAAAGGATTCTCCAGCATTTGACAGTGCTATATGTTCAGTTAGACACATACACATAATCAATAGATCTATATCAAATGATCTGTAACAATGCAAAACTATCACATATAAAAAAAAATTAAGACCTGTTTTACTCACATTAATGTGTTGCTTCATTCATTCATGTAATCTGCAAATCCAGTCTCTTGTTTACAAACAAATCCGTGGTGAAATGAAGGAACAAACGCACGTCTTCCCCACGTAAGATGGATATTCATTAAAAATAAATTTAAATCCATGCATTCAAAATATTGGAATCCGAATGAAGCTTATGCGTTATGTTTATTGCTTTGAAGTTGGATCCGGTTTAGGTCTATGTAGGCCTGTGTCTTGCCAGTGGCACGAGTCGGTGGGCGGGGCTACAGAATCAGGCGTTGTTCATCTTCTGCTGAGGTGGTGTTTCACTACACGATGATGTCACAGGCTGGCACATTCTGAGATCGATCGTTTTCTGGGCCTGGTTTCAATAAAAGCTTTTCTTTGATTTTTATATATCAAAAGCTCAAGGGAAAGTTGATTTCTCAATTCATTACCCCTTTAAGATTGAGTTTGTTTTGCACTCTTTTCTGTCCCTGATTCTGTCCCTTTGTTCCCACTTTTAATCAGTCTCTCATTGTGTAATTATGTCAGATGTTTCTTGTTTCTTTCATTAGTTCACTGTGTATTTAAGCCCTGTGTTTGGTTCAGTTTAGTTGTCCTAAGCTTTTTCTGTTCCTGCCTGAGAGTTTGTTCCTGAGTTTCCTTCGAGTCTTGTTAATAAATTTATATCGCTGTGATTAGATCCTCTCTCTCCTCAGCTCTGCAACCTGCATGTGACATAATGAGAATTATTATACAGTGGCAAGAGTATGTGAACCCCTTTGCAGAATCTGTGAAAATGTGAATAATTTTAACAAAATGAAAGAAATCATACAAAATACGTAATTTTTAATTTATTGCTGTCCTAAATAAGATATTTTACATAAAAATGTTTACATATAGTCCACAAGACAAAAAAATAGCTGAATCTATTAAAAATGACCCGTTCAAAAGTTTATGAACCATTGATTCTCAGTACTGTGTGTAGTTCCCTGAATGATCCACGGCTGTTTTTGTGTCTTGTGATGGTTGTTCTTGAGTCCCTTGTTTGTCCTGAGCAGTTAAACTGCCCAAAGTTCTTCAGAAAAATCCTCCAGCTCCTGCACAATCTTCAGTTTTCCAGCATCTTTTGCATATTTGACTGAGGACACACTGAGAACAATTGAGGCACTCAACTAATTTAATTTGATAATCAAGTTAAATTGTACTTGATTTGTATTCTGGGAGAAATGTAAGTATCTTCTGTTGCTTCTGAAAGACAGTACTAAATAAAAAAAATCCTGTTCATCTTTTAATATCATCCTGTCCTTTTTAATAAATTCAGCTTTTTTTTTTGTCTTGTGGACATATTTAAACATTTCATGTTTAAATTTCATGTAAAATATCTTATTCAGTACAGCACTATATAAAAAATAACTAATTTTGTATGATCTCTTTCATTTTGTTAAAATTATTCACATTTTCACAGATTCTGCAAGCAGTTCACATACTTTTTCTTGCCACTGTATTGTATTGCGTTGGGCTGCGTTGCGTTAAATTATGTTTCGTTATGTTACATTGATGTGTATGTGTGTGATCACCTCAACCCATCCTCTCGCAGATTTTCGATGCCAAGAGGAGAGCGCCTCTCTGAAAGAGTCTTTCTCTTGATCTCTCGTCCAGTCAAACGCTTCCCCCTTTTCTGTTCTGCCTAAAACACAAACACAAAAACACATATATACAAACATGTATTAATGGTACATAATGTACTTATGGTAAGGCTCAGTAACCTACCTTGGCCAAGAAGCCACCAAAGTTTGCCCCCATATTAGACAAAACCTTCTTCTTCTTGGCATCGTCTTCTGCTCTCTTCTTAGCCTCCTCATCCTCTTTCCTCTGGCGCTCTTCCTGATGACAGAGTGCACACATTATATTTCACATTGATATTCTGTATTAAATTCCACAGACAGGTTTAAGAGCAATTGAGCATTTATTTTTACAATGATTTAAATTGGATTTCTAATTTACCGCAATCCTCGTCTGTCTGTCCCTTTCTTTCTCTGCTCTAACACGCTGCTGCTCTGCTCGTTCTGCCCGTCGCCGCTCCTGAGGACAGATGGACAGGATGGCCAACATGGAGAAAATTAGTACAAAGCAAACAGAAAAGTGAGTACAGAAAGTTTCTGTGGTAAATAAGTCATGAAAGATAAAAAAAGATCAAGACTGGGAATTACAATTCTCTCCTTGAGACCGATCAGCTCTTCCTCCTCTTTCTTCCTCTGCTCAAAGTGGACATCAATTAAAGTCTGTAACTCCAAAAAGTCTTTTTCCATCCTTTTTCGGTGAATATCCTTAGATAGAAAATGATATAGATTGGAAATAGAAAGCCAAAACTTCCATGAAGACCAATCTGAATGTTATTTTTAATTACATTGGTAATTAATTGGTTCTGAATTTAATCCAGCCTCAATAATAGACAAACACAGTCTGCTTAGTCTTCATTCAGTTTACAATTCAACTGTTGAACTGAATTGAAATAGTACTTACATCAAAATCTACCCGCTCACCCTCTGGAATCTTTGGAGGGGCAAGTTGTGGAACCATGGGCCTGTGTGGAAGAGGGTGATAAAAGCAAGAGACTTGGGGGATTAAAGGCCTGACAACATCTTGAAAATGCAGAAGTGCCTGTGGTTTGATCACTGCGTGTTCGAACACTTACTTGGGCCGGGGTCTTTCCTCCTCTGACAAAAGATTCAAAGAATAAGGAAAAAAGAAGCAAGGCAGTTTTTGTCAAATAATTATTCAACCCTTCTTGTTCACACACAAATACATTATGCCACTAGTCTTGCTGCCCTTTGCAGGGTCATTTTTTATGTTCATGTAGTGCTGTCCTGAATAAGATATTTTAAATAAAATATGTTTACATATGGTCCACAAGACCAAAAACATTATAACAGGAAGAAGATTTTTCTTATTTTATTTAAATAGCTACAGAAGATACATGTTTCCCGGAAAACAAATTAAGTACAATTGACCTCAACCATCAAATTAAAGCTCTTAATGCCTTGTTTCCTTCTAGAGCATCAGTGAATGTTTCTTGTTTTAATAGTTGTGTTTGAGTCCCTCAATTGTGGATAAATACATTTTGAAAGGGGTCATTTGTATAAGTTCAGCTATTTTTTGTCTTGTTTAAACATCTTTTATGTAAAATATCTTATTCAGGACAGTACTAAAAAATAACACCCATTTTGTATGATCCCTCTTATTTTATTAAAATTATTTTAAACTCTTGAGCAAGACTGTTTAGTATATACAAATCGGATTCCAAAAAAGTTGGGACACTTTCTACAAATTGTGAATAAAAACAGAATTCAATGATGTGGAATTTTCGAATTTCAATATTTTATAAAGAATGCAACATAGATGACATATCAAATGTTTAAATTGAGAAAATGTATTAATTTAAGGAAAAAATAAGTTGACTTTAAATTTTATGGCATCAACACATCTCAGTAAAGTTGGGACAAGGCCATGTTTACCACTGTGTGGCATCCCCACTTCTTTTTATAACAGTCTACAAACATCTGAGGACTGAGGAGACAAGTTCCTCAAGTTTAGGAATAGAAATGTTGTCCCATTCTTGTCTAATCAATTGTCTTGCATATTCCTCTTTATGATGTGCCAAAAGAGACAACGTCTGGATAGAGCATATGTTGTTCTAGAACTTGGATATAACTCAGCATTGATGGTGCCTTTCCAGATGTGTAAGCTGCCCATGCCACATGCACTCAAGCAACCCCATACCATCAGAGATGCAGGCTTCTGAACTGAGCGCTAATAACTTGGGTTGTCCATGTCCTCTTAAGTCCGGATGACATGGCGTCCCAGTTTTTCAAAAAGAACTTCAAATTTTGATTCGTCTTACCACAGAACAGTTTTCCACTTTGCCACAGTCCATTTTAAATGAGCCTTGGCCAAGTGAAACGCCTGCGCTTCTGGATCATGTTTAGATATGGCTTCTTTTTTTACCTATAGAATTTTAGCTGGCAACAGCGAATGGCACGGCACGGTAGATTGTGTTCACCGACAATGTTTTCTGGGAGTATTCCTGAGCCTATGTTGTGATTTCCATTACAGTAGCATTCCTGTATGTGATGCAGTGCCGTCTAAAGGCCCGAAGATCACGGGCATCCAGTATGGTTTACCGGCCTTGACCCTTATGCACAGAGATTGTTCCAGATTCTCTGAATCTTTGGATGATATTATGCACTGTAGATGATGATAACTTCAAACTCTTTGCAATCTTTCTCTGAGAAACTGAGAAACAGCATTGGGGGAATTGGTGATCCTCTGCCCATCTTGACTTCTGACACTGCCACTCTGAGAGGCTCATTTTATACCCAATCATGTTGTCATTTGACCTAATAAGTTGCAAATTGGTCCTCCAGCTGTTCCTTATATGTACATTTAACTTTTCCGGCCTTTTATTGCTACCTGTCCCATCTTATTTCGAATGTGTAGCTCTCATGAAATCCAAAATTAGCCAATATTTGGCATGACATTTCAAAATGTCTCACTTTCAACATTTGATATTTTAATCTATATTCTATTGTGAATAAAATATAAGGTTAATGGATTTGTAAATTATTGCATTCTTTTTTATTCACAATTTGTACAGTGTCCCAACTTTTTTGGAATCGGGTTTACACATACATACATGTGTGAATGTATATTTAGAATGTTTTAGAATGAGAACTGACTGGAAAGACAAACTTATAAACAGACCAAAAGAATAGTATAACATTTAACTTAAAATCTAATAATCTTCAGAACTGCTTCTTGCCACATCAGATGTGAAATATAGTACCATGAAGAATTTATTATAATTTCAGTTTCATGCATTTCAATGAAAAAGGAAATGGCACAACTGTTTCACTGTGATAAACAGGGTGGGATAAGATAAGGAGTTAAAGCACTAACCTTCTTCCTGAGTTTCTTCTGATTAATACAACATTGAAATAATAAAATAAGAGAAACATCAGAGAACAATGGGCAATGTGAAAATAAAAAGCACATAGATAATATCATCACACATTAGACAAATAATGATGTGTGGGGATGCACTGCTTTGCAAAAAAATAGTCAATTTCCAATATCCCACTGTGGCCATATGACCCACTGTCTCCAGTGAGCCTTTATTGTTAAGTATAGCCAAACATTTACAAAAAACACTATATTCACAAACGTGCAATATGGTTGAAAATAAAGCACTATATTTGACTGACTGACTAAATATTACATCACCCTTCAAAACATAAACAAAAGCATGCTACCCATCAACCTTCCAGAAGGTTTTTGTTTACATGCTGTTTTGATTTGGCATGTCTTTTTTCTTTTTATGAAGATAAACAGAGTACCTTGATAATCTGTGTACTCCTGCTCTTCTGTAATACAGATCAAGAAAAGAATCATTAAATCAAATTAAGTCAAACAAATCAATATCTTTAACAGATATATGTGATTTGTTAATGTTCTGCCACTGTGATGCAAATATTTTGACCTCATAGGCTCATGACCTCTATCCTTTGTTTAACAAGATAAAAAAAAGGGGGTTTTGAGCTACTGTGGTTGGGATTTGGGAAATTAAGTGAAAATGAAGCCCTTTTCTCTTCGTTTAGGTCTTTTAATGTATTTTTTGATATTGTCTGATTAAAGGCTCTCTTGGTTACATGTGGTATTTATCAGTATACCACCATCAAGACACCAATATACTATTTGTCTAAGTTTATATTAACATACTAATATTAAAAACAATCAAAGTTTCATTAATTTTTATGAACATCTTTATGTTCCTTTCAAAATATCATGTTCATTTAATTTTGCCAAAGTTACAGTGCATGTAAGCAGCCACTTACCTCAGCTTACCTTCTTCTCTATTTCTATTAATTACTATTATGTATTACAATTACAGTCCTCATTTGCTTAAATAGTCCATCAGTGGCATCAAGCCAGATATATTTACGAGTCGTTAAATTACTAATAGTCTGCAACAGTGCACAGCACACCCACTTTTTCCAGAACCCGTGGTTCCAGAAGAGTTTTGTTGTTGTTGTTTTGCATTGGGATTATAAAAAAGTCTTTGTTAAAGAGTTGTAAACCAGGAGCCAAATTAACCAGCTACAGCATAAAATCAGACATATTTAATTTAATTCAATATATTAGTTTTTAGTCTATTAATTTGTCAATTTCCACTGGTCAAACTGAAGGCAGTGGATTTACAATCCCTAAAAATAGCATTATATCGTTTAATTTAAGTTACAGCCAATGTCTGTAGGTGACTGAGGGTCAGACCCATGTCAGGAATGCAGAAACAGTTTTTACTCATTTCACCCGGCTTCAATAGAATAAATATGTACTCATACAACCAAATTAATCAAGAATTCTATTTTGTAGAAAGAGAATTGTCTGTTTGAACTTTATTCTTATTCATTTTATTCTCCTCTTCTCATGATAGCTGTATGAAACATGTAAGACAACTGTGTCTAAGGTCATGAAGGTCAACAACATTTCATTTATCCACTAAGACATATGCATACTTAGCATATGTAAGTTATTCTTTTTAGGCTTTATAGCACCATTAGTCACTATTGGTCAATATGGCCTTTGGAAGAGTGGAGAGCTTCAGTAAACTTTCTGTCAAATGATTGAATGTCAACTTTGACTCCTGGTCTTCATTGAGCATATTAGTCTTTTTATGCACCTTAACTGTAATTCCCCTACAGAAACAGTTTTAGATTTGCGCACCACAAACTGCTGAAAATGATCCCATTTATTTATTTTTGTACGGCATTTTATTTTCTCATCAACTTTGAAGAGGCTTCAATGCTTTAAACCCTCACTGAGGTATTATTTTACCTGCTCCTACATCTTCTGCAGCCTCCTCCTCCTCCTCCTCTGCTTCTCCCAAATACACAAGCAACAATGACAGGGTGATAAATGAAAGGAAAACATAAGTGAATATCAATTATGTGCCAGACAGAGCACGTGAGGACAATCAGGAAAGAATATAAGAGGGTCTATATAAATAAGTGTGTGCAAAGGATTATGTAAGTGCACACCATTTGTTAGGGATGTACCGGTATGCTAGCAGAAACATGAGATCACTGTGTAATTATAACTCTTCCTGGAAAAGTCAGGGTAACAAGCCTAAGCACCCAATCAGTCTTGTGCGTAGCTCCTATCAGTCTGAGTGAAGCTCAGCTGGGCCTCTAGAGGCATCTATAACTGGCCTCTAGGTACACATTACACCAAGGCTTTACTGATAATCACTAAATCTACAGTTTAAGCTGGGAAAAAATGTAAGAAAAATGTAAGATAAAATATAAAGACTTACCCTCTGCTTGTTCCCTGATGGGCCATTTAGGGAAGAGTAAGGAATTATTAACAGTATACCCTTTAAATGTAATGCTTTAATAGTCAAATAGTCAGTAATTATTAAAAAAAGGAAACATTACTCACTCATATTCTTCCTCTACATCAGACATGATGAAACTGGATGACAGGAGAGAGAAAGCGAGAGTGAGACAGGAAGGAATGTTCAAGCAGAACCACATAACTTAACATTTCGCAATTACATTAGAAAGAGGATGAGAGAGCAGGAGAGAGTGACATAACCAAAGTAGCACCAGATCTAAATTGTTTCATTGTTCCAAAGTGCTGACACCCCATTGAATTCTTCATATGAAGATCGATGGAGTGAGAACAGGTGGGAATGTGGAGACAAAGACAGGGTGAGATACAATTTCTGACACTTTCTACAGTTCAGTTCTTCCATTTAACTTGCACCTTACTACCGTTTCAGATCTCAGAGAACAAGAAGCATCTAGTTCTGTCATGTAAGTGGACAAAACAGCCCTCATGCTTGTGAGATAACATAGAAAACTCAGTTTTACTGTGAACTTGCCATTGCATGTTTTTTCTAATTGGAATTTGCAAACTGCAGTTAATGACTATCACACACTGTTTGGTTGCTGTCTATAACCTTCGACTGATTTCTCTCCCTGTGCCTTGTCTTTCATATCAGTGCCATTTCATATCTGCTATTTGAAACAATTTTACAGCTGCATTGTCATCAGCAGAGAGAATTTATGAGGCATGTAGCTGTCACCACTCCACTTGTACTTTACTGTCTCCAGACAAAGGCTTGTAAGAAATGCCCATCTAAAACCAGCCTTTCAACAGTTCGCCCGTACTTTGTTAATGAGATTCTCAGCATCTAAAGGGCACAAGTCTGGCTAAATTCTGCACCAAACGATCAAATTACAAATGAAAGATGCCCCTCGTTCTGGATCATCCCAGGTAGGAATAGAAGCAAGTGTCATTTTGAGACAAAGGGATGGGGAAAGTGGCAGATAAATAGGCTGTTTTGGGGATATGTAAGGTTATTGGGTGTCATATAGCAGCATTAAACACATAATTCACATAATTTTAGCCAAGGACGCATGGAAGGATTACATAAGGATTACAAGACTAATTTTTATTAAAATTCCAAGTTCCAAGTCCATTTGGTCCTGGACGAACTCAAACTCAACAAAAACCATTACAAACAACTACAGGAACTTATGCTAGGAATAAGAATGACAGTTATGACCATTGTTGCCCATAGTTAGTGCTAAAGTAGCACAAAAGTCTACAAGAAATGAAAACACATTAACAGATACAACATTATTATAACTGCACAAAAGAATTAATAAAAAAAAAAAACAGACCTTCATCTTAATTTAAAATGTAGCTAATTCTAAGTTTCTTTTCACCAGATGGAAAGAACAGACAAAACAATGCAGTTGTTTAAGAAGTAACAAAAAACTTTTACCTTTTAGGATGGGTTCACAGCAGAAAAGGATAAAACACAGGTTCACAAAGGATGAGAGGAGAGTCTCCGTGAATTATTTGAGTTTTGTAATGCGGGACAATGGGTTGTTTTTATATGAGGACAGGGACAGATGGCGGGTGTTAGCAGCTACGGCATAGGACCATGGATGGATTAGAAATGAACCCAGGGACAGAAAGATGACCACCACAAGGGATTAGGGGAGACAGTGGGAATGACCTCACATGACAAACACAGGGATATAAAAAGAGATAGAAAAAACAAAGGGACAGTTGCAGACAAAAATAGCACAGGGGATTTAGACCCAATTCTTCCCAGAAGAAATATTTTCTATTTGACACAAAGTAAAATATGGTAATAGCCAAGACAACTTTAAGGTAAAAGGATGGGTAGATGGGAAAGTTGCTGTTAAATTGAGATTCAATGAAACATGTTCAACTCACAAAGTCGTTGGAAATTTGCTTGGCTGGCAATACAACAGACTTCAATAGATTACAGTTCAGTTGTTTTTTGAAACTGTAACAATAAAGCAAAGTATTATTTGCCTGCAAACTAGAACAGCTTGCAGTCTTGTAATATTTAGAATAATCATTTAATCAGAATGAGACATTTTTTTTCTTTTTCTTTCTTCCTTCTAGTGTGTCTCACAGCTGTTCAATTAGATGATGGAAATTTACTACAACCGAGTGTTTGCCTACTTCAAATTTGAGCAAATCCAGAATACCAACCTTCTTTTTTTCATGCCAACTTTTTTTCTGTCTGTCTGTGCCTACAGATAAAGAGAAACCACTTATGGGAGAGATGGTGTTTCCTGTGGTTTTGCACCAAACATAGAGCATTTGTACACATCAGACCACAGATTGTTCTTCCATAGATTTCAGGTTTTGTCACAATAAAGACTTTAACTCTCAACATGATGGTCTTTCTCAAAAGTGTTTCTCTTTACTGTTTAAAGCACAAAGTTCTATAAAAATCCCTGGTGGAAGGTAGAAGGCAACAAAAAAGACATCTTCAGATATATAACTCTACACCTCTAAAGTACATAACTTAAGCTATGTTAACGATTAAATCTTGTTGAGTAAATTGGAAAAACACACAACACTCTGTGTACAAAATAAAGTCAGTTTATTGTGAAATAATAGCCTTGCAATATATTTTATGAAGACACTACCGGCATGGTCACTGTAAGCGTCTGAAAGGAAGACAGGAAAAGACTGTGAGACATACTGCAAATCTGCAAAAGCACAAATATACTGAGCAGTAATTATGTAGCGCTCAAAAAGGCCGCTCAAAAAGACCACACAAAAAGACGTTAAATGGAAAGAAGCAAGGCAAAGCACACTATTCTGACAGAACTTACCTGTGTATTTGTGTTGTACTGGGCAACACTGTTTTCTTGGTCAATAAGCAGGGGAAAGAAAATATCCAAGTGGAAAAGAGCAGGTCTAGCAATCAGCACTAGCCTGTCTTCTCCCAAGTCCAGAACAAGAGAGCGAGCAGATATCTAGTGAGGAAGACAGTAAAGAATGGAATCTCTTACTTTTTGTTAACATGTGATTGAATGTAATATAAAACCAGGCAACCATTTCTCACCACTCCAGGAAGCAAGACCTCAGCGATCAGATACTCTGCATTTCCACATGGGGGCTCCACTAATAAACTGAATTCTGGACTGGAATTAATGAAGCATAACAGAAAGCATAAATTATTAAGTAACAATACATCGCACTGAGCATAACAAATGGTTGTCAAACCAAACTATCTACAAATCAATAAGATACATTTACCGTTTGGTTGAGGAAGGCAGGGAGTGAGGTTCCCTGCCAACAAAGGAAAAAGTAATTAGAGCAATTTTATAGTTATTTCAACAACTGATGGGATAAGGTGTACAGAAGCTACTGTGAGCTACAGTTGCGTATGTGGACACACACACACACACACACACACACACACACACACACACACACACACACACACACACACAGAGTAACATACAGGCAAACAGTCACTGATAACTTAATCTGCAGATTTTTTGGCACTGCTTTGGATACAAAATTACCAGCATTCTATGGAATGAATTCCATCATGGTAAAATGTGGTCAACAGTGAGCATTAAACTCTTATTAGTACTGAAAGCATAACCATTAGATCAAATATTTATCATACAACCAAACAAGGGCCTGGCAATGTGCAGATGTTTGCGAGATAATTATATTTTCCAACAGGTAGATTCTAAATGTATCACTTATGCATTCATACTGTTATTCAGATAGCTACTATAGACAAGTAAAGTATATTATTCCCACCCCTCCTTCAGACACACCTTGTTGATGTCAAGTATGAGAAACCATCCATTGTGTTTCAGTGATGCATCACCAGACATGTTAGAACATTGGCAGAAGGCGTTATGTATGGTTGGTTAAGTAAGTTACAACTGATACACTTGCTTTTGCATCTAATAACTGAATAAATGAGAAATGGCACACTTTTCTGATTGTTTCTGGGTGAGTATTTAAAACACAAGGTTGTTGTAAATATTTTTTTTTTTTGTGATAAGTGATGAAGGTTTTGTATTTTTTATCAATATTTTTTTCACAGCAGAGAACCAACATCATATATACACCCTAAAAACAATGTTGCTGCAAGTGGTTCTTGGCTCTTAATCATAGGGGAATCACTTTTGGTGCTAAATAGCAACATATCTTTTAAGGTGCTGTACAGCACCTTTGTCAAATGGTGCTGTGGCGAGGTGGATGAACGAGCGACATGGGAGGAGCGAGTGGAGACCGGAACCACTGCCGCTGTTGCTCTGGGCTCCGGCCGACCCGCTGCAGTATGGCGCGTTTCAGGTCTTTGTAGTCCAGGAGATTCTGGACTGGCAGTTGGTGTGCGGCTACCTGCGCTTCCCCTGACAACAGCGGCAGGAGCCGCATTGGCCAGTCCGCCTGGGGCCACCCCCAGGACTCGGCGGACCTCTCGAAGAGGTAGATGAATGCCTCCGGATCATCCTCGGGGCCCATCTTCGAGAGGTGGATGGTAGCGGTCGAGTCGGTGGTAGGACGGGGTGGTGGGGTTGGGGGTGTCCGAATCTCCTTGGCCAACTAGCTCCGGAACAGCTCGTGGTCTTTATGCTGGGCCTGAATGAGGGCCTCGAAGCACTTGTCTTGCTCAGCCCTCACAGCCAGCAGATCTTCGTGGGTCTGTTGGTGAAGACTGGCGAGCGACTGGACGATGTCCGCAAGTGGCATCTTTGGCGGGGTCTGCATAGCGCCGGCACTCTTCTCCCTTCCCGGGTTTTGGCACCTGTGTAATGTAGTTAGTGGAAGGAAGGAGGAGGGAACCGGCAAACATTCAAAAGACTTTAATAAAATGAATAAACAAAACAAAAGTAAATAGCGGGCAGCCCCTCACGGACGACTGCCCGCACACACATAACAAAACTCAACGCAAAGTCCAGGCCTGGTCCTCTCTCCCCCTTCACTGGTATCGCCAGCCCTTTTATGCCTCCGAGCTCCCTCATGAGAGGACTTCGAGACCGGTGTGCCTCGCTGCAGGTGACGCTCATTATCAGTCACACACCGGTCTCCACTCGCTCCTCCCATGTCGCTCGTTCGTCCACCTCGCCACAGGTGCCATGTAGAACCCATAAGAGGTGCCATATTGCATTTCATTTCTTTAACAAAAAAGGTCCTAAACAGCACCAACAGTGGTTCTTTGGCTCGTAAAAAAAAAAATTTAAAAGGGCTTAACAGGTTCTTTGTGTACAGTAGCTGTGCTATATAGCACATTTCATTCTCTTTTGTTACTGTTTGTTACTCTGTATATACATGTATTCTTTATTTAGTCATATATTTTCCTAGTATCAATTATTAAAACCACTGTATCCACGTTTGATTGTTATTGTTACAGCTCACAAAACAAAGTCACTTTAAATGTTCAGATCAAGCTACGAGCTCTCATAAGTATCTTTGAATATCATCATCATCATCATCCTCCACTTATCTATAGCTGGGTCATGGGGGCAACAGTCTAAAGCCCTGTCCAAAATGGCACACTAAACCCTCACGGTCTCCCCCTGAGTCCGCACTTTCATGACGTAATGCCGCTTTGATGCCGGTTAAAAGTCCTTTCCATAGCTCGCAAAATTGCTCAGCTGAAGTGCGCATCGAGGGAACATAGCAGCGGTAAAAGGGGCGCTCGCAAGCACCCTTCTTTAAGCTTAAATGATGAATGGGACACCCTACGGTCTTGTGGACTTAACGCACGCAGGGGCCATTGTAAGTCCACAAGACTGAAAGTGCGCATGAAGTGTGCCATTTGGGACAGGGGCTAAGTAGAAATGCCTAGACTTTGCTCTTCCTAGACACTTCCTCCAGCTCTTCCGGGGGAATACCAAGATGTCCCAAGGCCAGCCAGAAGACATAATCCCTCCAACGTGTCCTAGGTCTTTCCTGGGGTCTTCTCCCAGTGGGACATAGCCAGAACACCTCCCTGGGAAGGCACCCAGGAGGCATCCGAAAGAGATGCCTGAGTCACCTCAGCTGGCTTCTCTCGATGTGGAGGAGCAGTGGCTCTACTTTGAGCTCCTCCCAAGTGACCAAGCTTCTCACCCTTTCTCTAAGGGAGCACCCAGTCCAAAGGCACTGTCCCCTACCATCACGCGATTGTGTTTGTAGTGTTTGTAGGGCACTGCTTCCCTCTCCTGAGGCGCTGAACGGTTTGCCAGAATCTCTCTGTCTATCTCCATGGCCTCACCGCCATGTATCTTTGAATACTTAAATTAATATCCTAATGCTGCATTCACACCGAACGTGAATAGAGAATCTGGCGCGAGTGATTTCCATGTTAAGTCAATGGAATGGCAAGTTGGCGCGCGTCTGGAGGTCCTGCGGCGCGATAAACACGTTTCGCGCAACGCAATGGACGCGATTCCGCCTCATTCATTTATTTCAAAATATGTGGTTTATTTATAAAGAGAGTGCCTATTTAAAGAAAATTATCTTGCGTTTTTGGATTTGTGAGATCCAGGCGATCACCGGGTGCTCAGCCTGGATCGCCCGCGGGAGCAGCCTTTACTCTGCCAGTCCTTCTGCCGTTTGCCGCTGGCTCGGATATCTTGGTAGTGGTTAAACATGACATATAATTCGCCTTGTGTAGATCTAATGGGTGATCTTTGGTCTAATGAATCTATTGTGGCCAACCAAATAATTTTGATCGAGGGCAAAGTTTCATAACTTTATATATTATAGGATGTAAAAATATACATGTAGTGAAGATAATCCAGGTAGTGCGTTGGCTGAACCACATTTGTGTCTGTTAATGCTTAATTTTTTTTTTTAATGAAAATGAAAAGCGGCAGAGTGGTGTTTTATGACATATTTCTCCTGGAGCGCCATTGAACGCGCGTGATTTCTAAGCACGTCCAGTTCACTGCGGACACGCAAACGGATTCAAGATGTTCATGCGTCAAACTACATGTGGTAGCCGCGATTCGCGTTCGGTGTGAAAGCAGCATAACGGTTCAGAAAGTTTATTCTTCGTGGCCAGGTGGCTTACCTTTCCAAAGATTTGATAAAGAATAAAACTTAATGAGAATTGATAAAAGACTGTTTGTTCGTTAAACGAATGGATGAATTTTTAATTAATTCTTCAAAGGTCATTCTGTAATGATTTAGTTAATTGCAATCCACTGTTGTTAACCATGTATATATTGCATAAATACCTGGGTTAGGTATTTCCCTTTTGGGTGATTTGGAGATTTATAATTTAATCATAACCAGTTACATTTAGTTATAAATAATTGAATGTTAATACCCATAATTCCCTATTGAGCTAATTTAATTTATTAACATATGTAGCCGAGTCAAAAATGCTGACATATTAGTAAATTGTGGAGAAGGATCTAAGGATTGTCAAAAACAACCATACATAGTTTTATTTTATTTCATTTTATAATAATTTGTCAGTTATGTAGTTGTCAATTGATTTACCATTTAATAATTTATTTATATTTGTATTAATTTATGCCCTCTTAATGTTTTTATATTTTATATTTCTTATATAATTTTTTTCCCTGCCATCGCAATGCTTCTTATTATTGTTTAATCTGATTGTGTGGTTTGATGGGATGTTTGGAGGTAATAGAACGATGTGATGAATCGATCTTCAAGCAAAAGGAACCGGATGAATATTTGAATGCTACTGATCCCAATCTGAATTCTGACTTGTGATGCTAATGACACCATGTTTGTTTGTTGGCCAGAGGAGAACTGGCCCCCCGACTGAGCCTGGTTTCTATCCATTCTGTCACCTGATAGAGTTTGGGTTCCTTGCCACAGTTGCCGTGGGCTTTCTTAGTACAGTCAGATCAAAAATATTGCTGAATCTTTAGTGCCCCCAAATGACCCTGAAATTAATTCATTTAATAGTTGATCTTTACAACTGGACTGAATCAACAATGAACTGACTTCAGCTGAACGACAGCCGAAATGTATAATTTTCCTGTTATCATTGTAAAGTTGCTTTTAAACAATCCATATTGTAAAAAGCGCAATATAAATAAAGATGACTTGACTGCTTCTGCTCTTCCCTGCCTTTCTTTCCTGGCAGGGATTCAGTGTCCAGGGTCTATCTGATATATTTGATATTTCTGACGTGAAGATCCATCCAATTTAACATTTTGGCACGATCTAACGGGTGGGAACGAATTGTTAATTTGTGGCCAAAATATACAGGTACTTCTCAAAAAATGTGCATATTGTGATAAAAGTTCATTATTTTCCATAATGTAATGATAAAAATTCAACTTTCATATATTTTAGATTCATTGCACACCAACTGAAATATTTCAGGTCTTTTATTGTTTTAATACTGATGAATACTGAAAAATTTGCATATTTCATCCGACCAAATAAAAGAAAAGTGTTTTTAATACAAAAAAAGTCCACCTTCAAATAATTATGTTCAGTTATGCACTCAATACTTGGTCGGGAATCCTTTTGCAGAAATGACTGCTTCAATGCGGCGTGGCATGGAGGCAATCAGCCTGTGGCACTGCTGAGGTGTTATGGAGGCCCAGGATGCTTCGATAGCGGCCTTAAGCTCATCCAGAGTGTTGGGTCTTGCGTCTCTCAACTTTCTCTTCACAATATCCCACAGATTCTTTATGGGGTTCAGGTCAGGAGAGTTGGCGGGCCAATTGAGCACAGTAACACCATAGTCAGTAAACCATTTACCAGTGGTTTTGGCACTGTGAGCAGGTGCCAAAAAAACAAAATCTTCATCTCCATAAAGCTTTTCAGCAGATGGAAGCATGAAGGGCTCCAAAATCTCCTGATAGCTAGCTGCATTGACCCTGCCCTTGATAAAACACAGTGCACCAGCAGCTGACATGGCACCCCAGACCATCACTGACTGTGGGTACTTGACACTGGACTTCAGGCATTTTGGCATTTCCTTCTCCCCATTGTCTTCCTCCAGACTCTGGCACCTTGATTTCCGAAAGACATGCACAATTTGAGCGACAGTCCAGTGCTGCTTCTCTGTAGCCCAGGTCAGGTGCTTCTGCCGCTGTTTCTGGTTCAAAAGTGGCTTGACCTGGGGAATGCGGCACCTGTAGCCCATTTCCTGCACACGCCTGTGCACGGTGGCTCTGCATGTTTCTACTCCAGACTCAGTCCACTGCTTCCGCAGGTCCCCCAAGGTCTGGAATCGGTCCTTCTCCACAATCTTCCTCAGGGTCCGGTCGCCTCTTCTCGTTGTGCAGCGTTTTTTGCCACACTTTTTCCTTCCCACAGACTTCCCACTGAGGTGCCTTGACACAGACCTCTGGGAACGGCCTATTCGTTCAGACATTTCTTTCTGTGTCTGATGAAAGTTTAATTGTATCATTACATTATGGAAAATAATTAACTTTTATCACAATATGCCAATTTTTTGAGAAGGACCTGTACATATGTTTTCCCACATGTCATGTCAAGGTTCTGGAGAGTCCAATAAATGTTTTTAAATAGTAGGCCTAGTAATGAATATTAGTTGTATTATTAGAGACAATCTCCCAGTCCTTCTCGCAACCTGCTTTAGCACCACCCCCAATCGACCAAAAAAGAAGAACTCACTTTGAGTCAATTTCCTGGATAATTGGCTTGTTCTTGGTACGAATGTTTTGTTCTGCTACAGAGCCCATGAACTTCCTGTTCTTCAAAATCTTAACATCTTAAATAAAATAAAAATAAAAAGATAGGATCAGTGGACATGGCATGGAATAGGCATGTTCTGAAGTAGATGCATGCAGGGAAATGAATATCAGAAGTTCTGTATTTAGGCATACCTCTGCTTAACTCAAGGTTGTATTTGTTTTCCAGTCCCTCCAAAGAAACTGCAATAAGGAACTGCTGGAACAGGGTATCTTTCTGTTGGGTACAAGCATACACAGTGATGACAATTGTGAAGAGAAAGACCTGATCAGGCGGCAGGATGGCTCTGGCTCTGGCTCTGACACACACACACACACACACACACACACACACACACACACCTTAATTTGCCTTCCCTCTATTACCGCTATGGTCTGGGTGCACACAAGACCCATAGCTCTTGTTCATTCAAAGTCAACACACTCATCGTCCCGCTTCAATAATCTCACACTGCATACATTTACATTTCAGTATAATTACCAGTTGGTTGATATATGTGGTATGATTACAGGTGTATAGGAGACCGAGATTAAACGTGATTGTTGGTATCGAGAGCTATTTATATTTCACTGTCACATCTCGGCAATAAAAACTAGCCATCGCTGTTTACAAATGAAACCATCTTTTGCACCATAGTGCATTTGTGAGTTGGGACATCATTTTATTTTTTTGGAAGTACCCTTCCAAGGTAACACTTTACAATAAGGTTCATTAGTTAACATTAGTTAACTACATTAGTTAACATGAACTAATAATGAACTTCACTTATAAAGCATTTATTAATCTTTGCTAATATTAATTTCAATATTAAAATCTTGTTAGCATTAGTTAATACACTTTGAACTTACATGAACAACCCTTGAACAGCTGGATTTATATTAACTAACATTAACAAAGATGACTAATGCTGAACAGAGGTGTTGTTCATGGTTAGTTTATGTTAGTTAATGCATTAACTAATGTTAACTAATGAAACCTTATTGTAAAGTGTTACCACTTCCAATGAGCGGACTGGCAAAACCTTGTTCCCTGCACAATAAATGAAGCTGCATACTCCTGAGGTACTTTCACTGTGTACATTCAAATACAAGACACATACCTGACATTTCTGGAAGAACTCATCATTGATCACAATATCATACACAGTACAGCCTTGTGAGCCTGGCAAACATAAAATATATATATATATTTATATTCTGAACGTAAATCAAATGCTTTATCATAAAAGAAAGTCAGTACAAGTGAAGGAGGTTGTTCTGCCATTCACAGTTAATGATGCCTTTTTTCCTTCCTTTTTGGTGATTTAAGTCAACCAGATCACCAAATGTCCTTGCATTGAAACAATAGATTTTTGATTGGATTAGGAAAAACAATAATAAAAGAAAAATGGAGTATTTGAAAATGTGAATGTGTTTCTCACTGTTGTCCACTTCTGTGTGTGGCTCGCCGAGACTCATGGGCACTCTGTAACTCGTCGGGTCCTCTGACTCCAGTAGTTTCACGAGTGCTTCCTGGGACAGATGAGGAGGGGGCGGTACTGCCTGTGACTGACAGATATTCATAAAGACCTTCTGTTTGTCTAACACTGAGGAGGTCTTCACGCACATGCCTGGCATAGAGAGAAAATTCAGATGAATTTGGATGGGATTAATGATATAATGGTCCTCATAAGTGCTGAGAAGATGTTTTGAAATATAAGACTAACCTGGTTGTGGACGGATGACTTTGGATGGGGGACTGTCATTTTGCATTTTTCCCATGGTCTGAAATGTTGAACAAAACAAATAATATTTTTGTCTTAGACTTAGAGACTAGTTCCCAGATTTAATTACCTTTATCCAAAGGGACTTACATTGCATTCAAGCTGTATATATTATATATTTTACATACTGTATATGGAACCAAACCCCTTATCTGATTTTGTTAGCACTAGAGCATGAGCTGTAGCTCAACATGCAAGATACATACAGGGTTGTAAAAAAGAGAGAAAAAAACGAATAACAATTCAAACTGAAAAGAGGCAATGAACATAAAATACTAAATACCTAAAGGTAAAGCACTGGAATTTACGAACATTTATAAAACAAAAAGCTCTATATTCTATACAGTATATCTGGATGATAATGCAAAAGTAAAATATTCCAATAAAAATGGTTAATCAGAAAAACTGGAAGTTTATAACATTTCTTTCTGACTTAAGGGGATAGTTTACCCAACAATTAAATATTAACTTTTTACAGTATGAAACACACAGATGCTGTATTGTATGATAAAACATAAATAAATATATTTTATTTATTTGTTTTCCTATTTTCATTTTAATAAAATGTAATAGGCTACACATTTATAACGCTATATATTGTTTTAACATCTTTCTCTATTCTGACTGCTGACTGTCTCTATATATTTTTCCCTCTTTTAGAAAGACGTGCATCAATTTCCGACAGAAAATGTGAATGTAAGAGTCTGTCAAGTCAAGTCGTTCATGAAGACAGCATTTTCATTTTCCGGTGAACTGTCTAACTGTTATGTGTGCATTTTTGTTGCACTATACAAATTCAACGCGTGACTGTCTCTACATTCCACTAAGTTTAATAATGTTTATAGCTGGGACCTGCTTCGAAACACGGCACAGTATGTATGTATTATTTGAGGTTCGTTGTGTCAAAGCGGTTAACGTTACCTGAAGCAAAAGTTGTTGATACAGCTCTTCTTGCTGTTTTTGCTCTAGTTCAACACCGAGGAGAGACGCGTCCGTTTCCATGACTACACACACGGACGTACAGGACAAATTAGCAGTGCATAAAACACACATGTTAAGCATGTAATCTGAACAGTTATCTAACCAAGGTGTTACGCAGAGTGAGATACTACAGCATTGCTAAAATGCTAACTTATGAGGACAAACTAAAATCTCGCGTTACCCTCTCGCTTACGGGAGTAGAACACGCAGTTATAAAACTATACAGCACGTTTACAGCATGATATACTCACTGAGCGCCTCAGACATGCAATAAGAAGAAACGAAACATGCATATCAATGTGTTTAGCATGATGATAAGGGCCTTTCTTGTAGGTGTCAAAATAAAAGTACCTTCAGTTTCACTCCTTAAAGGAGAAATACGTAAGGAGCTGTGTGCTGTGCATAATTAAATCAGATGCCTGATATTATTCGATTTTTTTTAAAAACAAACACAAAACCAACAAAAACTGTACAACACTTTTTTTTTGTATTTTTCACTGAAAATGTGCTTTTATTTTATTTTTTAAATGCACAAAGCCACATTTCAAGGTCAGTTAGAATTAATATTTATTTATTTATTTCAAACCCACTAGAGATTTTACATGAGAATATGGAGTCAAAAGATGTGTAACATGGTAGGAAACAAACACATAATTATATATTGGCAATGAAAATGTCATTCAAATGTATCGTTTAGTGCCATTAAATGAGGTTCACAATACACATACCATGTTTTATTGTGTGCATTTTGCAACAAACAATTGCCAGTGCCACACACACACACACACACACACACACACACACACACACACACACACACACACACAGAAGCATCAATGAAAAAATAAAATACAATACCCATTCTGAGATACCCAGAATGCTGCACATAAATGCTGCATGTTCCCTTGGGTTTTACACACAACAAAATATAAGCATATATTGCATAACTGCTGAAAAAGACAGGATATATTTAAATTAACGAGGCAGTATCTTAGCTGTAAATACTCTCTCTGGTCCTGAAAGAAACTCTCTAACACAACCTTTCAAGAACTGAAGGGAACATTTTTAATTCATATAAATAACTAACAGGATCATCACAGTGCAGACTTGGTCATTTACATTTAATTATCTAGCAGACACTTTTATTCGAAGCGAATGGCAACTTCAAAAACCAAGAGCAGAGGTGCTTGATAGATGAAGAATAAAAGTTACGGAGGTACATTCAAGATTTAGAAATGGAAACACACAGGCTGACTAGACATGACTGACTAGTTATTATCTAAAGCTTTACTTACTAGGATTACTTTGTCAGTCAGAAATTCAAAGACAGCAGTGTGGTAGCAATAACAGATGACTATAGAAACTGTGAAAAACAGATCCAGGCAATCGACTGAGAGGTGAACAGCACTGATTAACTGTTTTCACTGATTAACACTGTTGACAGAAAAACAGATTAGATATATGCATAACCTCTATTATTATATTTATTTTATGTTATTTTCTAAAAAATAAATAAATAAAAAATTGAAGAGAGCAGCTGAAAAAATAAAATCTTACTAAAACGATTCCATTTGCTGCACAATAGAAGAAAAAGAAGAAGGAGAAGGAGAAGGAAAAAAAGAATGTGATTAATCAAACATTCTTCTCTATAATGTAATTGGTACATGGCTGAATAATGTACAAGTTGTAAAAACTTGATATGTAACCTACACATTGAAACCCTTTTCCAAAATCTACAAAGTGGTGTTACCTGTGTATCCTTTAAAAGTATCGCCTCTCCATGTGGATTTATCTGTTTAAAAAAAACAAAACAAAAACAGTTCCTGGCAAGGAAGTGGACAAATGAAAATACATTAATTCTAAAAAATAAAAAAAAAATGTATTAAAGGTTTACCATATTTTTCTCTGAATAGGTAGCAATAAATGCTTAGTGTGTTATGTATAAATAATCTGTATGTAGCCTACTTCATTTAAAATATTATAAAATTTTAAATATTAAGATGATTTATGTATCCTCTTTTATGTAGGACCATAACATCTAAAGATAATAAGAGGGATAAGTCCCCTTAAAGGGGTCATGAACTAAGAAATAAAATGTTCCTTGAGATGAGATTTTGACATATAAGAGGTCATCATACTATAATAATATCCTGTAAGTTTCATTTCTGAAAACGTCCTTGCTTTTGTTGACACCAGGCCCAGCAAATTACTTTTCAAAGTGGGGATCTATTACGTCAAAGGGAGGCAAGAACCCCCTCAGCAGAAGAATATCAACGCCTAGTTTATCACTGCCTGTTTAGCCCCGCTCACCGATTCGCGCATAAGAATATCAACGCCTACTTCATCATTGCCTGTATAGCCCCACTCACCGATTCGCACATGACATGATGCAATATAAAAGGTAGCCTAAATGAACATAGGTCAACGTGGTGTTAAACCAGATCGAGCTACCAAGCAATAAACATGCCATTGGGCAGAGGTGGGCAGTAACGAATTACATTTACTTCGTTACATTTACTTTAGTACATTTTTTGGGTATTACTTGAACTTTTAGAGTATATTTAAAGTTGGATACGCGTTTAGTCAGAAGATGATTGCCGAAGCAGAGGAAGATGTGTGTGAGCTACGGGAGGCAGATCACCCGTGGCCTCAGGTTTAGTCTATCTCTTCAAGATGTCAAAAAGAATAGTTTCATTATGCGATGCTGTGTGCACCAAAACGAACTGACATCTCAGCATAAAAGATTTCCAGCGCCAACCTGTAGCGGTAAGTGTCGCAATGATGCCTATATTTGAACACTATTAATGGTAATTTGGTAACTCACACACCGTCCGAGTGTTTTCCTCATATGCGCTCTTGTGCAAGCACTGACAGATTGTTTCCTCCAAAAAACACACGTCCACGAACAAATGTTCACATCGGCACGTTTACATATCCTTTTTTTTTTCTTCACAAAACGAAACAAAATTTTCTTTTTTTGAATGGGATTGTATTTTATTCCTACCTAAAGAATGCATATTATAAAAATATAAGAACAAAGTACGTTTTAAATAGAGCTCTGATTAGCCCAGCACACCATTCATTTACAGTGTTTAACCATTAATCGCGTGCAAACACACACACACACACACACACACACACACACATATATATATATATATATATATATATATATATATATATATATATATATATATGTGTGTGTATGTATATATACACTCACCTAAAGGATTATTAGGAACACCATACTCATACTGTGTTTGACCCCCTTTCGCCTTCAGAACTGCCTTAATTCTACATGGCATTGATTCAACAAGGTTCTGAAAGCATTCTTTAGAAATGTTGGCCCATATTGATAGGATAGCATCTTGCAGTTGATGGAGATTTGTGGGATGCACATCCAGGGCACGAAGCTCCCGTTCCACCACATCCCAAAGACGCTCTATTGGGTTGAGATCTGGTGACTGTGGGGGCCATTTTAGTACAGTGAAGTCATTGTCATGTTCAAGAAACCAATTTGAAATTATTCAAGCTTTGTGACATGGTGCATTATCCTGCTGGAAGTAGCCATCAGAGGATGGGTACATGGTGGTCATAAAGGGATGGACATGGTCAGAAACAATGCTCAGGTAGGCCATGGCATTTAAACGATGCCCAATTGGCACTAAGGGGCCTAAAGTGTGCCAAGAAAACATCCCCCACACCATTACACCACCACCACCAGCCTGCACAGTGGTAACAAGGCATGATGGATCCATGTTCTCATTCTGAAATTCTGACTCTACCATTTGAATGTCTCAACAGAAATCGAGACTCATCAGACCAGGCAACATTTTTCCTATTTGAAGTGGAGATGAGTGGTACCCGGTGGGGTCTTCTGCTGGTGTAGCCCATCCACCTCAAGGTTAATAATCCTTTAGGTGAGTGTATATGGAGAGGTCACTTCCTATCAATCAGATCGAACTACTCGATTTGTTTTTTCATTGAATACTTTTTTACTCTTACTCAAGTAACTATTACGATAGTTACTTATACTTTTACTTGAGTAAATATTTTCGTAAGTACTTGTACTTTTACTTGAGTACAGATTTTGGCTACTCTACCCACCTCTGCCATTGAGGATACTGACTGGACTGAACAGTAAATGCAACATGTAAGTAACTGTGTTAAATCTAATGCCGGATCTGAAATGTAATGATTCATGTACAGTCAGATGTTCTTTGTCTGTGTGATAGTAAATAAAACCAACAACTAAACTTCAACTTGAGTTGTTTCTCTTAGTAGGATGAAAACAATCTGTTATTTACAGAACTGAATTTGAGTTCGAGTTCATTATGTGACGTACACCATCTTCCAAAGACACCCCATTTATTGACATTAACTTTCGGTTCGGCCAACAAGGCACTATCAATAAGAGGCAAGACCCTTGTTGGCGAACCCTGCTAGAACTCCCGGGAGCAGAGCGACTGGAGGGAAAGCGTATAGGCGTATTTTGGCCATGTATGGAACCCAGACCCAACGGAGCTGGGTGACTGAGAGAGAAGTAGAAGGGACATTGTGCTGTCTGATAAGAGGTGAAGAGGTCCACTTCCGCTCTGTAAAATCCGGTCCAGATCTGATTGACTACTTCTGGGTGGTGTTTCCATTCCCCCATCTGTAATTTTTGTCTGGAAAGCAAATCTGATCCCACATTCAGTTTCCCCGGAATGTACACTGTTCTGAGTGACAGGAGTTTGTCCTGGGCCCAGAGAAAAATCTGTCTCGCTAACCTGTTTAGATTGCGTGAGCGCAGACCTCCCTGGCGATTTATATTTGAGACTGTAGCTGTATTGTCCACCCGCACTAGGACATGACAGCCCATCAATTGGGTGGAGAAAGTATTTCAGGGCCAGAAATACAACCATCAACTCTAGGCAATTGATGTGCCAATCAAGCTGATGACCCTCCCATTCCCCTTGGGCTGGACGACCACTTAAGACCGCACCCCAGCCCGTCAGAAAGCGCCCGTTGTTATCAGTTTTTACGACGACAAGGTACGCTTAGAGTGAGACCCAAGGTACGGAAACGGGGTCTGAACCACATAGTTAGTGTACGAAGCCATTGGCGCGTCACTTTTATTAGCCTCTGAGGATTGGCCCTTGGATGAAATCCAAAGGCTCTGAGCCACAACAGAAACGGTATCATGTGTAACAGCTCCATAGGAATCACTGTGGATGCTTACGCCATGAAACCTAACAATCTTTGATAATGATGAACATTGAGATTTTGACCTAGCCTGACTTTGTTCAGGGTATACCGAATGGTCTCGATTCAAGCGGGAGACAATTATGCCCGCATTGTGATCGAATCCCAAACTACCCCCAGATAAGTCGTTCTCTGGGCATAAGAAAGAACGCTTTTCTTGGCATTGAGTCTCAACCCAAGAGAAACTAGATGAGCTAGCACAATATCTCTGAAGCGCCATCTCTTGTGATTGTGTATTAACTAGTATTAATCAATCGTCGATGTAATTCAAAATGAAAATGCCCTGGAGTCGCAATGAAGCCAGTGCTGCATCCATGCATTGTGCGAGGTGATAAGGCTGGCCGATTGGAAGAACCCAAAATTGGTAAGCTTCGCCCCGAAAGCGAACCTCAGGAACTTCCTGTGTTGTGGCAGTACTTCTATGTGAAAATATGCGTCCTTCAGAACGATCGTGACGAAACAATCGTGATGTTGAATTTGTGACACAAACATCATTATGGTTAACATCTTGAACTTGAGTACTTTGACTGAAAGGTTTAAGCCTCGAAGATCTTAGATTGGACGCACTCCCCGAATCGCCAGAGGCAGCAGAGGTGGAGAGGTTTCTTGAGAGTAGTGGGACGGAGTGAGCAGATATTTGATGCGCCCTGCCCCATGGGGGGCTACCCCCGCCATCAGGACTTCTTTTTACTTTTGTTAATAATAGTCCTGAGGTCCACCCTGGGAGGCTGCTGAGAACAACAAGCCGGTCCCCAATCTTCGCCACACTCTGCTTCTTGACCTCCCTAGCTCTTGAAGGACCTGGGAGAGGTTGGGTGGCTGACAACCCCTCCTCTTGAGTGCGGCGAGGAAGGAACTGTGTAAACGCTTCCTCATGCTTTTTGGCTGTGACGTCGCACTGCAGAGGCACCATCAACACGTGTTGATGGACACTGACATACTAGCACAGACCCCTCCCTCAGAGAGCTGAGCTGTTCACACAGTCCGCCATGTTTATATCCTCGCCAGAGCAGAGCATTAACAGCAGCATTCAAGTAAGAAATGTGTTCTTATTAAAGTTACTAAAGTTCAGTCAGTCAAGAGCAGTGAGTGAATTTCTGTTTATCTTCTGTTGTCTATTAAACTAGTCTAGTTTAATAGACTACTCACGGATGTGCTGACATCCAGCTCTGCGCGCATGCGACAGGAGCGTGTGTGTGTGTGTTTAAGTTGAGAGTGATAAGGCTTTAAAACGCATGCAGATGATAATATTTCATGATGATGAAGAACTGCAATCTCACATGAACGTGTATGCGATAGAGTTGATCATTAAAACAAACAGATATCATGTTTCGGTTTTAATTTGGTGTTCACTGCTGTGAATGAGCTGTGAACGAGATATGTAGGCTCCGCCCTCTCAGGTGGGGAGCAGCAGCTCATTTGCATTAAAAGGAGCCACGCACAGAACAGCTCATTTTTCTTCAACCCCAAAATTGCCATTTTCAAAAGGGTATATTAAATGATCTGTTAGGAATTTTTATCTGAAACTTCACAGGTACACTCTGGGGACACCTGAGACTTATATTACATCTTGTAAAAAGGGGCATAATAGGTGCCCTTTAAGGAACATCATTTATTTTTAGATTTATTTGTTGGCCATTTGCGGTCTGTGCAATAAATATTACAGTTCTAAACCATCTATTGTTTTATTGTTCCACTATAGTACTGATAATATTTACAATAATGTATTACATTTGATAAGTGTCTCTCACATAGTCCCACAGCAACATTAATGTAGATTAATGTACACTGTTTTATAATCATAATGGCCCCACTTTATATTAGGTGGCCTTAACTACTATGTACTTACATAAAAAAATAAGTACAATGTACTTACTGTGTTCATATTGTGTTGCAAAACACCTTTGCTGATATTGAGGTGGGATACGGGTAGGGTTAGGGAAAGGTGTGGTGGGATGGGTAAGTTTAAGGGTAGGGTTAGGTGTAAGGGAAGTGTCAACTGTGTAATTACAAATGTAACTACAGAAATTAATTACAGATGTAATTACATGCAGGTATTTTTTAAAATGTAAGTACAGAGTAAAAACATGTATGTACACAATAAGTGCAATGTATCAAATTATTAATTAAAATGTTAGTACATTGTAGTTAAGGACACCTAATATAAAGTGGGTCCATTAAGTTTTTAAACTAGCATGCCTTTAACCATGCTCTTTATCTCTTATTCCTGATAGATTGAGCCACAGATGCCTCTCCGAGCCCATCAAAGCAGACATAGAACAGCCGATGATGCGGGTCATTGGCTTGGTGGCACGAACAGATAAATCTGTGGCCCGGCAAAGCATGCCATTGATCGTCCGAAAACCTAGGCAGCTGACTTGTTGCCTCGCTGCCTTATCATACAATGGCTTGTAAGGCAGCGTTTTGTGCATGAAAGCACCTCACGAAACTGATTTCGGACAGACTTCTAAGGCAGTTAATAGTTTAATGATCCACAGCAAAACAGAGTGATCTTTGATGAGAACTAAACAAATATTGAATTACTACATTAGTAATTTCTCGCTAGAAATGACATCAGAAGTGGGAAATGTTGGTAAAAATTTACATTTACACACAAACTGACTAGCAAATGCAACTTTCTGACGCCATCTTTTTTCCCCAGCTCAACTGTTACTGATGAATGTAAAGCACACAATTAAGGCAGGGAGGAACATTTCAAGGCAGGAAGGCACCAAGGCACATCCAAATCTAATGTTAGCTTCACTTCCTGTCTCCTGAGAGAGCTTCATCTGATCGATTTTTGAAGGCAGTGTATATATATATCCTTTGCTGCCTTTGATATCCCACAATCTGAAAAAACCTTCATCTGATCGATTTTTGAAGGCAGTATATATATATATATATATATATATATATATATATATATATATATATATATATATATATATATATATATATATATATATATATATATATATATATATATATATATATATATATCCTTCGCTGCCTTTTATATCCCACAATTTCAAACACACAAAATATAAGCATATATTGCCTATATTGCAACGCTTCCATTTTAATGGTGAAAAAGTGTGAGCCAAGATATAAACAAATAAACCCCTAAACTTGGGTGGTTACAGAATCTTGGTTTAGAGATGCAGAGCAAGTAAGAGCCTCACCTGCTCAGCAGTCGACTTATTTTTCTGTAAATAAAATATAAATGTTTATATTAGACAAAAAAGTTGCATATCTGATGGTAATAAGCCTTACTCAAAAAAGTAACCTGCTTTAAATTTTATACAACCTCACAAGCCATATTAATACTTAGACCGTTTTACCTTTAACACCAACAGGAATAGAACAATATTCAGTAGTAGAGAGACAACAAGGACTCCAGAACATGTTTTAATGGTACCTTGATAAAAAAGAAGCAATATTTTGGTTTACAAAGATATTTGCAAGGAGAGAGAAAAATGGCATGTAGAAATAGCTCTCATACGTACTCCTGAGATTCTGAGCATCTGTAATAAAAATGGAAACCATACAAAAACATAAGATATACAGGTCCTTCTCAAAAAATTAGCATATTGTGATAAACACTATCACAATGAGGCCATCGTCAACCAACTTAATATATATATATATATATATATATATATATATATATATGGTATGGAAAGTATTTAGACCCCCTTCCTAGAGCTTTCTGTCCGGCCAAACTGAGCTATCGGAGGAGAAGAGCATTGGTGAGAGAGCTAAAGAAGAACCCAAAGATCACTGTGGCTGAGCTCCAGAGATGCAATCGGGAGATGGGAGAAAGTTGTAGAAAGCCAACCATCACTGCAGCCCTCAACCAGTCAACCAGACATCTTTCCCAAAAAGACTGTGTGATGGCTGTATTAGATCAAAAGGGTGCTTCTACTAAATACTGAGCAAAGGGTCTGAATACTTAGGACCATGTGATATTTCAGTTTTCTTTTTTTAATACATCTGCAAAAATGTCAATATGGGCATTCATGATAAACGTTAAAATGTGTGGTGTGTTGCCTTTTGATTTTAAAGATGACCTTACATGGTTAATAGGGAAAAAAATCGATATTAGTTTTTTCATTGAACAAAAATATCAGTAATCATTGCAATGTACAAAATTATTAGTGATTAGTAAATGACTATATTAGTGAGATTAGTAATTAGTGACAATGCACATGCTGTGGCAACATTATTAGTGAATCTGCTAGATCTAATCAGCCAGTTATCAACAAGTCAATGAGTACGAGTTCAAACATGGACTTCAGAATGAGGAATAATTTTTGACTTTGACCATGGCATTACTGTTTGAACTATAGTGTTTCAAAACATGATGATTTAAGAATTGTGTAAAAGCAGCCAGATAGCAGAATTTCTGGTGTAAAGCCTTGTCAAAGAGAGACTGCTTCAAGCTGATAGGAAGATAGCAAGACAGATAGCAAAGACAGCAGAAGAACCTCTCATATCTATGCACAATATAACAGATGGCCACTCCAGACCGAACTGGTTTACACTCCTTCTACACTCTTAGAAAAGGGTTTAATGGGGTTATATATAGAATCAATATTATAGAACCTTTATGCCAAAAAGGTTCTATATATGAAGCTCTTAACTGAATCCTTTAAGGTTCTATATATAACCTTTTCTTCTATGAGTATAGCTAAGAAACTAATGCCACTGTAGGCACAGTCCTATCATGTTTATGTGGCTTGTGAGGGAATGCTGAAGGCATGCTACTCATTACAGATGAAGCTGCTCTCACAAGAGACAAACTTACTGTTGGTTTCTTTAGATGCTGATGAAACTGTTGACAGATCTACAAAATATTGCATATTCACAATTAAAAACTGAATTAAATAAGGCCATGAATGACTGATCTCCACATATGAGCAACTCAAGCATATTTCCAGTTAAATTTCTGTTGTTTTATTCAAATCTGATAAGGATGCAATGATTACTATATTAATTGCAAATAATCTAGGCACTTAATTTAAAAAGACTATAATTGTCTTAATGCAACTTTACAGATTGTATGTATTTAATACTGAATTTGCTTACTTTCAGGAGCAGTGATGTTTGGGCTGACCGTTGTTAAAGATGATATGTCTATGCATTAGAAAACGTGATATGATGTCAGTTCACATGACAGTCAAAGTATCTGTGCTGTAATTTTTGTTGAGTATTTGAATGTGAAATACTATACTGACTTTGCTTACTTTTATGAGCTGTGGTGATTGAATCAACCGTTGTAAAAAATGTGGTGCCTTATGTGATTTATTAGAAAGAGTACATTACAGTAAGCTTCAACAGAAAAATATTAAACCAAACATGCTCAGAAAGTAGGGGAAAAAAATCAGTTTGAATATGAAGTTTTATCAAAGCATTATCTTGATATGTGGTTCAACAAGTTAAAAAATATATGTTTATCGAAAAGAGCAGACAGAGAAAGAGATACTTTGTGGCTAGTTGTCACTATTAGTAATTGGGGTTGTTTAGTAGTGTCATGTCTAGTTTTGCTTTCCTAGTTTGTCACGTTCATGTGTTGTGTTATGTTCTCATTGGTTGTTTTTGTCATGTGATGCTCAGTTCTGTTTGTGATTAGTTTATTGTCTTAATTGTTCAGAGGTGTTCCTTGTTAAGCCAGAAACAGCTGTAAGGCCAATTATGAATGTAATTTGGTTGTTATGACTGATCATTCTCAAACACACTGAATCAGGGACAGTTGCGTTCAGTCTGTGTTTACAGTCTGTGTGAAAAATCATGCAGTGAGCTGTATCTAAAGATTCTAGTCTTAGAATTTAAGAACCAGCTGTCATTCTCACAAAGATTTTATTAAACATCTTTTATATTTGCAACTGCCACAGGAGATTATGCTGAGGAGATGCGTTCCCTGTCAAACATCTTTCTTGTAATTTGATCAAACAAAATCTTTTTGATGTTTCTTTTGTATTAATTCATAAGTTAAAATTGCAAGTTAACTATTTTAGATGGAAAAAAGTGAAACTGCATTCTGTAAAAATTCAGAATAAGCAGTGAGGCAGTAAAAGACCTAATGTTTCCATTGTCTCTTGTCTAGTATTGTTTGTCTAACTGCTTTTGGTGAGTCTGCTATGTTTATGATCAAGTTTATGTTTAGTTCATGCCATTAAGGCAGTTCATTGTTTACTTAGTAATTTGTTCATGTTTGGATGGATATAAACTGCACTTGGGTTTGTCAAGCTCACCTTTAGTGGACTATGATTACAGAATAAAAGACATGAAAAAACCATGAAGACCAAAACCAAAACTAGACATGACAAGTAGTGGTTCTTCAGTTCATGTATTTTGAAATAGTTTTTATATTGTACATCATAATATACATGAACTAATGAACTGTTAAAATTATCTTGTGAATGAGTTAAAATATCTGTGTTTCTATATGTGAATATGAAATAAATGAGTTGGCTTACTTTCAGCAGCAGTGATGTTTGGGCTGATCGTTGTACCTATGTGATTAAAAAAAACATAGCATTACACATGGCAACATTGCACCGGGTGTAAGATAGGGCCCTATGTGTTAATAAAAACATCAAGACCAAATTTTATGACCCAACATTTTAAAATCAAAGTGTGTCAACATGTATGAAAAACAATCAGTTATTGTTTAAATACAAAGTTCCCTTTCAGTCGGTCACGTTCGACGTACGATAAGGTCACGATCGATAAGGCGTTCATGAATGACTCATGTTCTCACTGTGGGAACATGACTATCACAGTTTTGTGGTCTAGACTCGAATACCTCAAGAGAGGTGGAGTCCCATTGTGCATCCCCCGATTTAGCGGTCCTCCAGCTGTAAAGCAGAGGGCTGCTACTTTGGCTGATGCCCTTGGTGGAGACCTGAGGGTTACTGTGAGGGCTTCCATAATGGGTCAACGGGCTCCTTGGGCCCCTCCCCCCTCCGCTGCGCCGCTGGAGCTTCCACGAGAGCAGTCTGGCCCCTCCCACTGGGGGCCGGCTGTCTCTTTCGGGGCTCCGGCTTAGGACAGGATTTCGATAGCTGCATTGGGGGACGAGCTAATGGACTCTGGAGATGAAGACTCGGCTGTGTTGCCTTTTTCAGGTGTGGTAGCATTGCCCGAGCCAGATCCAGAGCTCACGGCTATGCTTTCCCGGGCTGCCGCAAGCGTCGGGCTCAAGTGGATGATTGGTTTCTCGGGGCGGCCCGTGCTGGTTCACAGCGCCCCGCCCCGGTACCTTCCTTCCCGGAGGTGCATCAGGAGCTCACGAAGTCGTGGACGGCGCCAGACACCGATCGACTGACTCCTCCGTCCTCACTACCCTCGACGGAGGCTAAGGGATATACGGGCATTGCCCCAGTCGAGCGGTACATGGCGATGCAGCTGTGTCCCAGGGTCCGCTGCAGACTGGCGGGCTAATCCCTGTCTCCCCTCCCGGGCGTGTAAGTTCTCCCTGGGCTGGGCGATGTCCACACTTGTGGACCAGGAATGCCACCTGTGGCTAAACTTGGCCAATATGCGCGAGTCCGACAAAGTGCGGTTCCTTGACGCCCCTGTCAGTCAGGCTGGCCTCTTCGGCGATGCCAACGAGAACTTCGCCCAGCAGTTCTCGGTGGCCCAGAAGCAGAAGGAGGCGATTAAGAACATTCTCCCCCGGCGACCCACTGCTGCCTCCACCCCGTCGCCGGCAGCAGCGCCTTCTCCTGCTCGTAGCCGAGGGTGTCCCCAAGCGTCCACCTCCACCCCTGCCCAGCCCAGCCCAACCAGCAGCTTCCACCGGGGCAGGCAGGGTGCCGGACGCAAGGGTGGCGCCCAACCCGCTCAGGGCCTTGCGACGGGCCCTGAGATGGGCAGCCCAGGGACGGAAGGACCTGCTCTCAGGGAGGTGGTGTCCGCACCCCTCCCAGCCCCCCGGAAGAGGACCGGGGGGACCACACACACACTGCCACGGGCTCCCTGGAGCCCAGTGGTACCCACAATCTGCTTAAAGATAGAGCAGTCTCCTTTGTCCCTGGGCCCCAAGAGGGCCAGGACGGTGGTGTACGACGCCCCCGGGCCTTGTCACTCCTGTCCTTCCCTCTTTTCACCAGGGAGCAGCAGTGGGCGGCTCAAAGACGCCTCTGGGCCTTCTCTCCCTCACTCCGCCCCACCACGGTAAACTCAGGCAACACTCCGGGTTGCCTCCGGGCCGTCCGGGTCGGGTCTGAGTGTTCCACCTCGCTGCCCCACCCCGGGTACGTCTGTGGTACCCGCCTTTCTTCGGTTTTTGGGGGCCTGACTAGAGCTCCCCAGACCGTCTTGCTGGCTCATCCGTACCATCAGACTCAGCTATGCGATTCAGTTCCTCCCAAGTTCAAGGGCATCCTCTTCACCTCAGTGCAGAGCAGCGATGTCTTGAGGTCAGAGATCGATGTCCTACTGGCGAAGGGCGCGGTCGAGCCGGTTCCTCCAGCCGATATGAAGGCGGGGTTCTAAAGCCCCTACTTCATTGTCCCCAAGAAAGGGGGTGGGTTACGGTCAATCCTGGACCTGCATATTTTGAATCGGGCCCTGCACAAGGTTCCGTTCAAAATGCTAACGCAGAATCGCATTTTCGAATGCATCCGTCCCCAGTATTGGTTTACAGCGATCGACCTGAAGGACGCGTACTTTTATGTCTCTAGCCTTCCTTGACACAGACCGTTCCTACGCTTTGCCTTCGAGGGGAAGGCATATCAGTACAAAGTCCTGCCCTTAGGGCTGTCCCTGTCACCTCGCGTCTTCACGAAAGTCGCGGAGGCAGCCAGTGTTCCGCTCAGAGAAAGCGGTGTTCGCATTCTCAACTATTTCGATGACTGGCTCATTCTGGCCCAGTCTCGGAAACAGTTGTGCGAACACAAGGACCTGGTGCTCCGTCACCTCAGCCTGTTGGGCCTTCGGGTCAACTGAGAGAAGAGCAAACTCTGTCCCACACAGAGGATCTCTTATCTCAGTATGGAGCTGGATATGGAGGAGCGAGTCCAGTCAGTGTTGAACTGCTTGAATACATTCAAGAGCAGGACGGCGGTACCACTGAAATTATTTCAAAGGCTCCTGGGGCATATGGCATCTGCAGCCGCAATAACGCCGCTCGTATTGCTTCATATGAGACCGCTTCAGCACTGGTTCATGGCCGAGTCCCGAGATGGGCGTGGCAGAGCGGCAAGTTCTGGTCCGTACGGACAGCACTGCCGCCGTTGCGTACATCAACCATCAGGGTGGTCTAGGCTCCCGTCGCATGCAGCAACTCGCCCGCCATTTCCTCCTGTGGAGTCAGAAGCATCTGAGGTCGCTTCGGGCCATTAACATCCCTGGTGCACTGAACCAGACAGCCGACAAGCTCTCTCGTCAGTAAGCACTTCCGGGAGAGTGGCGACTCCACCCCCAGCTAATATGGGACCTTTTCGAAGCTGCGCAGGTAGACCTGTTCGCCGCTCCGAACTCGACCCATAGCCAGTTGTATTACTCCCTGACCGAGGGGACCTTCGGCACAGATGCACTGGCCAACAGCTGGCCCCGGGACCTACGCAAGTATGCGTTTCCCCCAGTGAGCCTTCTCGCACAGACACTGTGCAAAGTCAGGGAGGATGAGGAGCAGGTCTTGCTAGTTGCGCCCTACTGGCCCAACCGGACCTGGTACTCCGAACTAACTCTCCTCGCGACAGCCCCTCTCTGGCCCATTCCTCTGAGGGAGGATCTGCTCTCTGAGAGATGGGGCACCCTGTGGCAACCGTGTCCAGACCTCTGGAAACTCCATGTCTGGTCCCTGAACGGGACGCGGAGGTTCTAGGTGGCCTACCACAAGCAGTGGTACTAGAGCACTCAGCTAGAGCCCCCTCTACGAGGCACCTCTATGCTCTGAAGTGGAACCTGTTCGTTGAATGGTGTTCTTCCCGCCAAGAAGACCCCCGTAAGTGTTCGATTGGTGTCGTGCTTTCCTTCCTACAGGATGGCTTAGAGCGAAGGCTGTCTCCCTCCACCATCAAAGTGTACGTCGCAGCTAAAGCGGCGTATCACGACGCAGTTGAAGGTAAGCTAAATCCTCCTCGCCCAAGTTCCATACCCTCTGGCGACTTAACCCTGGTGCTCAGAGCTCTCCAGGGTCCTCCTTTCGAGCCACTGCTGTCAGCAGAGTTGAAAGTTCTGTCTGTGAAAACAGCACTCCTGACGACGTTAGCATCCATCAAGAGGGTAAGGGACCTGCATGCACTTTTGGTCAACGAATCGTGCCTAGAATTTGGTCCGGGTGACTCTCACGTCATCCTGAGGCCCCGGCCCGGATACGTGCCCAAGGTTCCCACCACTCCCTTTCGGAACCAGGTGGTGAACCTGCAAGGACTGCCTTCAAAGGAGGCAGACCCAGCCCTAGCTTTATGTCCCGTCCGCGCGCTTCGAGCCTATGTCGACTGGACTCAAAGCTTTAGGACCTCAGAGCAGCTCTTTGTCTGTTATGGAGGCCAGCAGAATGGAAAGGCTGTCTCCAAGTAGAGGTTAGCCCACTGGATAGTGGATGTTATCATCTTGGCTTACCAGGCCCAAGACATGCCTTGCCCGTTCGGGGTGCGAGCACACTCAACTAGGAGTGTGGCTTCATCCTGGGCGTTGGCTTATGGCACATCTCTGACAGATATATGTAGAGCTGCGGGTTGGGAAACACCTAACTGGTTCGCTAGATTCTATAGCCTTCATGTAGAGCCACTCTCTTCCCGCATACTCGCCCCTAGCGGCCAGTAGGCGCAAAGTACCCGTCCTAGTGTCGGCTTGCAACACCACTCCCACCCTCTGGGCCGGATACATGCGTCTATTACACTCCAGTTGCGTTGCCCGGGAACAGTGAACCCTGTCGAGATCCTCCGCTGCGGCTGTCAGACACTAGGCCTGCACCCGTATGCTCGTGGATTGTGTGTGTAGGCTGGGTATCCATATGTAATAGTCCCCTAACGGCGACCCCATATGTGTATTCCTCCACGGTACCAGCTACCCAACTCGGCTAGCCCCGTGTCTTTCCCTGGGCAGAGCTTCGGCGTCTCTGGGGTGCTCTTTCCCCTGGATCAGGTGGGATCCACCCCAGAGACTACCATATGTTGCACTACCCTAAGAGTTTAGTCCTTATGAGTAATCTACCACCCCTCCTCCGGAAAGTTGTGGCTCCGCAGCGTCCCGTCGCTTAAGCAGGCACGCTTTTCCAGCGTTATCCAATAGTCACGCTGAGTAGGTCTCGCAGAAAAATAGCGGTGACGGACCTTCCCGGCTCAGGGCCCTGGCTTTCTTTCCGACGTACATCGAAAGTGACCAACTGAAAGGGAACGTCCCGCTACGTATGTAACCCTCGTTCCCTGAAGGAGGGAACGCAGACGTACGTCCCGTCGCCAGATGCTGGGCTTCCTCTGAAGGACCGAGTCATTTGTCGGCTCCTCAGTTGGAAAAGTGAGGATGCGGTATTCCACTTCCGTATTTATACCAGTGTTACGGGGCGGTGCGTGGACCGCATGCCAACGTTATTGGCTCGTTTCTAAACACTCGAAGTAGATTGGTCTCTGAAGATGATCCCCAATTCGTCTGTCAATTCCGACGTACGTCTCCGTTCCCTCCTTCAGGGAACGAGTGTTACATACGTAACCGAGACGTTCTCTTTAGCATCATTTTCAGCTTCATATTATATCTGGTTCAGCAAGTTAAAAAAAAGCCCTCCTTTTTAGACAATTTGATTGTGTAAATAAGGCAGACAAAGTCAAATAACTTACTTTTTGATGGACATTTCAGATCTAAATAGAAAAGTGAGAAAATGTGAGCAAAATCAGCATTTTCCATTCATAACATTACATATTTACCTTTCAATGCAATTTTGTTTGCTTAATAAACATTCTGGCTTATTAAATGTTTCCAGCTATTAATAAAATGAAGCCTTGCCAATAAAATGTATGGAGGGCACTGATCATACTATGAATGAATGAAGGTTGGGGGAAAAATTGAAAGATTAAATGTCCTTACCTGATATTGATCCATTACAAGATCTTCTATACATGTCACCAAATACGGTTGTGTTTACCCGGCTTACTGTGTAAGCATCTGTGCAATTGAGATTTGCACAAAAAAATTCAAAATTGTCGGAAAAAAACTGCTAGAGAAATAGGAAAATCATGCAGTCAGAAATTATTCTATTTGATATGACAGAATATGATTGATGAATAAGCAATATACTCACATCTAGCATTATTTCAAAAGTAAACAGTACACTTAATTTATATTTATCCTTCTTCCTGTTTTTAGTCCAGGTTGAACATAGACTGTTTATTACTGAAAGAAGCTCACGTTCCTGAGAAAACAGTCAAACAGGACACACTGATTAAACAGGAAAATTTAATTACCATACTAAACTCAATTATTTAAACTAAAATACATTAGACTGATTAGTATAGACTGATTGATAATTGCAATGTTGGGGCTGAAGTTAATACACTGTTATATAACATTTCTGTTTCTTTACAATACAACAAGAAACATATCAAGTGGCTAATGCTGTTTATAATACAATGTACAACTAATAAAAGTAAATAAGTAAATACAAGTCATCTTAAATTGTTTGCTCTTACCTTTGTTTCAGGTGAGAATACCTTAATCTCAAACATGTGCTCTTCCAACAACACATCATCCTATGAGGATTCACAGAAGATACATATGTATAGATAATGTCCAAAGAATCATACAGTATAGTCAGTCATAAAATAAACATCTGACAGGGTGATCAGGATATCATCTTGTATCTTGTGTCATCTTAAATGGGTTAATTTTACAATGATTGTAGATTATCCTGATTATTACATGGCTAGATTTTGTGAAAACAAAAAGGCCACAATTTAACTACAACAGACATGAAATTAAGTAATGAATCACATTGTATGAAACTGGTCTTCAGGGACAACGGTTTACAGTTAAGTGGTAATTATACAACAATATTTGACCATGCACTCTGTACTTGTCTAGTGTATGAATTCTCTTTTATTTTGTCATCCAGCAGTATATTTATGCACAGCGGCCTCAAAAAGTATTTGGATAACCTTGCATTTTCATTACATTACACTTAAAATATCAAACCAAGTGGCACCAGCAAACAAATTATGTGGTTACACTTTCTTTAAGGGTTCAGTTCTCGCTATTTACTAGTTGCTTATTAGCATGCATTTAACTAGGATATTGGATGATTATTAGTACTTATAAAGCACATATTAATTCCTTATTCTGCATGACCAAATTCTACATCCCTTAATCCTACAACACCTAAACTTAAACACTACAAAAACTACCTTACTAACTATTAATAAGCAGTCAATTTTATTAAGGCAAAAGTCATAGTTAATAGTGAAAATGTTTCCCATACTAAAGTGTTACCAATGATGCATAAGAACTAATTTCACATTTCTAAACCATTCTTTCATTTTCATTTTAACCACTTTCATGGATGTATGAAGTCAGATCCCCTCTAATTCAGACGAATGTCCGAGCAGAATAGTTCACTGAATTAACACATGAGATTGTTCACAAAGTCTGAAAATAAAAGCCAGCTATTGATGTTTTGAATATATTTTAATTGTGGCTTTAGTCTATTGAATAGCCTACTGTGGATCATTACTAATAGAACAGTAAAATACATTTCCAACTGTCATTTATTGATTTCACTACCAAAGATGGCCTAGTGAGTGTCACCCAGTGGGGGTCATGAAGATAAAATATTTAGATGCAAGACTGATGACACAACTACACATTAACTGAGGGTTGTTATAACATATAACATGGCGTAACATCATGGCAGTGACCTCATTTGATCAATTTTGCACAGTATTGGAGGCTACTTTTCCAAATTACAAATTCAGAAATGTGTGAGATGAAAGGCATTTGGATGAACATAAAAATTATGAAGAATAGACTTACCAGATGTGTCTTAATATCATTAGGCATACATGCAGACTGGGCATGATGAACATACGTGATGAATGAAAATGCCTGTGAGGAAAGAGAAGCAATCAAGTTCCATGTACAACTATCATTTGAAATCATTTGCCTTATGAAAGACTGTAAACACTGTGACTAGGCCAGCTCTTCTTTTCAGCTCTTATCTTTAACATGGTCCAAAAAAATCAACTTTAACTGAGTGGCTTAAACATTTAATTCCAAGGACCTTCACTAACATATTAGCAAAGACTAATTATAACTCACAGTGATGAATATCCAGACTTTCCCAATCATTACGTTGCCTTGTTAACCATCAGAGTTTAGCTCCATATGACAACTATTCACCTTCCTGGATGCATTACATGGGGAACAAAATAGAGAGTCAGAGCAAAAGAGAAAGTATTTAAGAAATTACAACAAAGATGGGATCATATCAATTTAAAATGGGCCATTAGCTCATTCTGTAATGGACTCAATTTATTGATTCATCAGACAAGTGCACTGTCTCTTTTATCTTTTTGACTAATGGATCCTCCTCAGTAAATGTGTCACAGAGAAAAACAAAACATCTAGCAGCCTCTAGAATAACTTTAACTGATTTTCACTTAAAAAATAGAGCATATTGATCAACAGCAACGAATGTAAACGTCAAGAGTATTAACAAACTCTAATATTACTTAACTGGAAAGAGTTTAAAATCTGTAATGTCAAATACATGCATATAGTTAGTTATGCAACTCAAAATCATTGTTTCTCAACTCCAGTTCTTGGGATCAACCTTCCAGAATGTTTCAGACGTCTGCCTGTTCAACACATGAGAAAGCTTATGAGTTGATTTAGGTGTTTTAATTAGTGAGACATCTAAAACATTAGCTGTTATGGCGCATGCAGGGATGAAAAGTTAGATATTGAAAATATGGTGTTCATAATTGCTTACTCATTTGTTTATTCATTCACTAAGCCTTAAACAATGCATGGCAGTTGTGTGCACAATTTTAACAAGACAACTGGAGTTGTTACATAAACAACTTTATCACATCATGTGGAAAAGAATATTAAGAACTGTACTGTAATACCTACAAATGCAAGACATTCTATACACTATAGTGCAGTGTTTCTCAACTGGTGGGTCACGGCCATAGACCGTAAAAAATATGACGTGACTTCAGTCTCTTTCGCTCAAGAAAAGTGAAGCTGCCGGAGGTCCGAATATGTTGCGCAGATTTGGGACCGAGTCTGCGCAGTAGAAAGCAGGAAGTAGAGCTGCGATATCAAAAGCCCGCCCACAGTCTCGCAGATGCAGAACAATACATCAAGTGGGTGTGGAATAAACAGTTATGAAAATGTAGAAATTAAAGCTAAAGCTCCAATATCCTCCCGAAAAAGTCAGTTGGTGCCTAAGTGACTAGGCTACTTCACTCAGAGAAGCTGTCAACTGTCAATCATGACATCACACTCCCCAATTTTTATAGCATCAAATAACTAAATAAAAAAAAAAAAAAAATGAACAGTTGAATTGAAACTGTACGCGTGTAACTGACGTAACTGCAAACAAACGTAACTGGTATGTCGTGTGTTATCTGGGAAGAATCTGCATGCAGGTATAATGTTCATTCTATTCATCAGGAACAGTTTACCATGGTGAATACTAGGGATGCCACAATTCTCAATATAATATTGAACCGCGGCATTCACGGTTCAATACGCGCTTATGAATTGTGGGGTTTTTTTCGGTTTCGCATTTAATAAATTATTTTTCCACACATTCTATAATTTGCCTCCATCCCAACATACTGAACAACGCGACATACATTCACATCACAGGTTAGTGGTAGAGTTATACTCAAGGGACACTATAGTTATTCACAATCACCAAAGTTCATCATGCGTTTTAAAGCCTTGCCGGTTTCATTCACTGTTTAAACATGCGCTTTTCAGAGCGCGAGCACTAAATGCCTGTCAAACACATGATTACTGGACTAAGTCGTCCTACTGCTCTAATACTGTCAAATACACACACGGTTAACATAAACACAGTCGGTTATGCCTAAAGTGAAAGTAAAATCGCAATCGTGTCTGTATATTAAATGCATGCAGGTCCTAAACTGACAACAGGGCTGCTTTTGACTGAAAAACTAATACAGTAGCTTTAATAAGAATCAATGTATATTTTATAGTGTGTTGTCAATTCCTATGTGTTGCGGCACACCCATAGGAAAATATGGGTCCCACGAACCACTGCTACGGTGTATTTACACTTAAATAGAGACTTGTAACTGTTTGCGAAAAATGTTTTAAAGTCAGCATGAAACGGTAATTGCAAAAAGTAGTTTCTTCCTTGTTGTTAAGTATATATATTGAGTGAAAGGGCTTCTTGAACAAGAAAAAAAATGTAGTGTGTAATAAATTGTCGTTCGCCGTTTGTAATCTTCATTTGAAGAGACATGCCAGATCAACGCACTGCAACATTTCCCCTCAGATACGCTTAATCCAGTTGGCCACTGTGATTGTGCAGTTTAATATTAGCCTATATTCTAAAAATAATCTCTCTGAGAACGATATTTGATATGAGATTTGATATCTGCTGTCCTACATATTATGTCGGTAAAATAGACTGTGAAGTTTGGATTTTTCCCTAAGGCATAGTGTAGCCTAACAACTTGAAATAGCCTTAGTCATTTATGGTATTGTAGTTTGTCTATATGCACAGCGTGTTCTAGAATATTTGAGTTTATTTATTATAAGTTGTGTATTTGTTTATTATCATTATTATTAGGCTATGTGCCTATGTATTTAGAACATTTAGTTGTAGCCTAGTCACAGTGAGAGAAGGGTGAAATGTCTCATTTGCATGGTGGTAGGCTAACTCAAAGTTGTTGTTACATTTACATTTAGGCATTTAGCAGACGCTTTTATCCAAAGCGACTTACAACATAGGAGTACAGGAAGCGATCGGTCATGAATAGGCGCAAAACTCAAAAAGTGCCTTAAATACCACAAAAAGTGCCTTGTTGTTGTTGTTGTTTTTTTACCACTTCGTTATTTTGGCTCGGAATTGCGTTTGTTGGAAATATGAACTGAATTTAGAAATGCTTTTGAAATTAAAAACTTTGCGTTTAAAAACCAAAATATTTTTTTGACATGAAGACTGAGTTTGGAATAAAGTGCTATCATAAAGGATAAAATGCGCCGGCGGTTTCGTCTGACAAAGGGTTAAAGAAACCATATAGCCTATAGTTTCATAGTAAGGCTATGTTTAAATATTAGCCTATAACATTCTTTTTCAATTAAATAATTGTCTGTATAGCCTATTTAATAAATAAGACGCAAACCAAAATCGTCGGAATGGATTGATGTGTGTAGGGCCTAACATTTTCCTGTTTCCTTAACACAATTAAACAGAATTGTCAAATATTTAGGCTCAACTAAATTTTGTTTTGTGGAAATATTAGATCATCACTTTTACAGTTTATAGGCCTTAAAGAGAGATACGCAAGCCTATAGCACAGCCTATAGTGCCTAATGGAGATTCTTTGGTCAGAACCACGGAGAACGATCGCGGACAGGTCTGTCATTTGCACCAAAACTTTTTTACAATGCAACAAAATATTTAAAGAGCATCAAGCTTTAAAAATCTTAATTATATAAGGGGAGGCAGCCGCAGCGAGCGCAGACACAGAGCGGCCAGAGGAACGGAGAAGCGACTGCTGTATGGCGTTTGTGCAAAACTGTGGAAAAATTACAGAAAAAGAGCGGGCGTTGAACCTGGGAAAAGTGTGCGTATATCCTCCACGGGTGCAACGCCCCTGATTGTTCTTTTGTTGTGACTGCAGTGACTTTCTGTTTCTTTGAAAAAAAATCAATAAATCCTGCGGTGATCTACCCGTAGCCTAATAATATATTTTTTTGTAGCATTTGTTCAATCAGGCACAATTTTATTAAGAATTTTAAAATAACTATACTGTAGGCTACAATAGACAGTAGGCCTGCAGAATTATGACAAACATCAAAAGCGCATAGTCTATAGCCTAGCACGCAGAACAAAATTATTTAAAATTCTGTATTTTTATATAGGCCTATTATTTAATTATTTGTTTTTTTAATAAATTAATAACACTTTGTTAAAACTGTAGTTTTAAATCAGTAATGTTCAAAGCATTGTTTCCCACGATTTTAATTCCTGTGTAAATGCATTTATGCCGCTTCAGAGAAGCATTAAACGGTCTGTGTAAATGCACATTTTTGTTATTTTATGCCGCTTCAGATTCTTTTTCTGTGCCGCGTGTAAAGATGCCTATAGATGGCTACTGCAATGGATACATTTCCTGAAGGTATGCTCTATTCAATATTAAACTGAACATGCAATAGCCTATATCAGACATAAATCTGTTATAAATGTATCTGGACCGTAAGTAGCCTACTGTGTGAGATGGGGAAATGCCAACTGCTTCCTAAAAAAAGGATTAAAACCTAGTGTTGCACAAAAATCCAGCGGTTGCGCAGCCAAAAACGTAACGTAGCTTAGGCTACATATGCTCCAGGTGTGTAGCAGCCGTCAACTGCGTGTCAGTGAAAACGTCAGATGTCATTCTGTCAGCTTTACATATCAAATAGCCGTCAAAAACAGGACAGGGTATATTAGCATGATACATAAGACTGCCCAAACTGTATCCTTACATTTTGTATTAATATTTAAAGAGTAAATAAATTAATTTAATTATTTCTAATATTTTATAACAATAATCCCAAATGGAGTTCGAAAATCATTAATCTAATAGCACTCAAATATGCGTCTTACCTTTCAGCCGCCTTGTCTTGAACTGCAACATACTTTCGCTTTCTTGCCTCAAATACGAGCCTCTTGTGTTTCCTGGGAGTTTGAAATCCCCCCAAGATACCAGACAGGAAGCGGGAGAAAGTGACCGAGTGGAACATGACAGTGTTTATTTAGATATATAGGCCAAGTAAACGATGTTCTTACGTAGCGTGGGTTTACTGTGCAAAGTGTAGTGCTGTTTATAAACCAACCGCAACTTTAGACGCAATGGAGAAAGTCCCCACCCCCTTTTGCGGTACCGTTTGCTGTAGGACTTCTAAATGTCAATACAACTTTTTTGTTGCAACGTGTATAAAAGTAATACCGTGGGAAAGTCGTCACAGGAATACCTAATATTTCATAGCAATTTAATTAATTTTATTTTACCTTATTTACCTTCAGTGGTATAAAATGTCAGGGCTGCCAATATTAAAAATAAATAAATATATAAATAAATATACAAAGAAATGTAAAAAAGCAAAAACAAATAAATAAATATATAAATAAATATACATATAAAAGCAAAAAAACAAAAATGAATAATTATTTATACATTTATTTCCACATTTATGTATTTATTTCCATATATATTTATTTATTCTTTTATTTATTTATACATTTATTTATTTCTATTTTTATTTATTTCCACATTCATTCCTTTCTACATTTATTCCTTTCTATATTTATTTATTTATTTCTATATTTATGCATTTATTCATTTATTTCTTCCAACATTTATTCGTGCGTAGAGTAATGAGTAGGGCGGGGTTGACCTCAGACATAGCAATCGAGCTCAGAGTATTGAGCCTTGTGGTGTGGCCGAAATACAATAAGTACAGCCTACTGATGCTGATACCAGACCATTGCATTTTAATGTAACTTCCAAAAACAATACTGACAGCAACAGAAACAATTTGTTCTATTAAGCGGTGGTAGTCTTTAGCCTACTACCATAAACTCATGTCCAGGGGCAACTTTATTAAATGTATGAACATCTCGTTAATCCAAATATATGGCGTGACGGAATCAATGAAGTGATACGTTTAAAATGAAACTAAAACAGACAGCAGGTGGCAGCATGTCATTGTCTTAATGAGTGAGTTACTTGATTCCTTAAAATACACTGAATTAAATTTTTTAACAATCAATGATTTCATTCGATCTTTGAGGTAGACTATTAGATAGAGATAGCTTCGATATTTGATCAGTATGATACTTGTATAGAGACTTTACTATTCTGAAAAAAAAAAAAAACGAGATACAAACCTGTAAATATTCAATCGACTTTTCTGAATTGCTATGTCTGAGGTAAACCCCGCCCTACTCATTACTCTACGCACGAATAAATTGGAAGAAATAAATCCATAAATAAATTAAATGAATAAATTCATAAATATAGAAATGAATAAATGCATAAATAAATAAATATAGAAATAAATAAATGTAGAAATGAATAAATGTGGAAATAAATAAAAATAGAAATAAATAAATGTATAAATAAATATATATGGAAATAAATAAATAAATACATAAATGTGGAAATAAATGTATAAATAATTATTCTTTTTTTTTTGCTTTTCTATGTATATTTATTTATTTATTTATTTTTGCTTTTTTACATTTCTTTGTATATTTATTTATATAATTATTTATTTTTAATATTGGCAGCCCTGACATTCCATATCAGTGTCTCTCCAACAATAAAGTCTGTCAATTAAGTCAAACTCTGATTGAACATATAAGCCCACTTATTTTCCCCTGAGATGTTCATTATATACAAGACGCCATTAGAAAGGCAAATGTAAATGAAAATTATAAATTACAGTATAATTGAATATTACAATACAAGAAAAATTCAATGTTGTTCCACCTATAATGAAAATCAATAACTATATTTTGCAGGCCAAAAGTGATGTCCAGGCTGGGAAAATTGATTTCACCCTTTGTAAGAATATTATTAAACATTTGTCAAAGATTGTGTAAGCCTATTGCGTAGAAGAAAGTCAACTTACTTGTGATAGTGCACTGAAATGCTACATTGTGCAGACATAATTTTTGGCCAGTCTATCATACAAAGAAAGTATGAATAAATGCAAAAATAAGAGAACCAACAAAATATGCCAAATCATTTTGTCAGATAAATCCTTGAAATATATAAAAAGTATAAAATATCTCCAACTTGTAGGGCCATTGAAAACCAATATCCCCTCCGGACATCACAATTGGCCACTACTGTATACAGGTCCTTCTAAAAAAATTAGCATATTGTGATAAAAGTTCATTATTTTCCATAATGTAATGATAAAAATTCAACTTTCATATATTTTAGATTCATTGCACACCAACTGAAATATTTCAGGTCTTTTATTGTTTTAATACTGATGATTTTGGCATACAGCTCATGAAAACCCAAAATCCCTATCTTCTATTTCATCCAACCAATAAAAGAAAAGTGTTTTTAATACAAAAAAAGTCAACCTTCAAATAATTATGTTCAGTTATGCACTCAATACTTGGTCAGGAATCCTTTTGCAGAAATGACTGCTTCACTGCGGCGTGGCATGGAGGCAATCAGCCTGTGGCACTGCTGAGGTGTTATGGAGGCCCAGGATGCTTCGATAGCGTCCTTAAGCTCATCCAGAGTGTTGAGTCTTGCGTCTCTCAACTTTCTCTTCACAATATCCCACAGATTATCTATGGGGTTCAGGTCAGGAGAGTTGGCAGGCCAATTGAGCACAGTGATACCATGGTCAGTAAACCATTTACCAGTGGTTTTGGCACTGTGAGCAGGTGCCAAGTCGTGCTGAAAAACTAAATCTTCATCTCCATAAAGCTTTTCAGCAGATGTAAGCATGAACTGCTCCAAAATTTCCTGATAGCTAGCTGCATTGACCCTGCCCTTGATAAAACACAGTGGATCAACACCAGCAGCTGACATGGCACCCCAGACCATCACTGTGGGTACTTGACACTGGACTTCAGGCATTTTGGCATTTCCTTCTCCCCAGTCTTCCTCCAGACTCTGGCACCTTTATTTCCGAATAACATGCAAAATTTGAGCGACAGTCCAGTGCTGCTTCTCTGTAGCCCAGGTCAGGCGCTTCTACCTCTGTTTCTGGTTCAAAAGTGGCTTGACCTGGGGAATGCGGCACCTGCAGCCCATTTCCTGCACACGCCTGTGCATGGTGGCTCTGGATGTTTCTACTCCAGACTCAGTCCATTGCTTCCGCAGGTCTCCCAAGGTCTGGAATCGGTCCTTCTCCACAATCTTCCTCAGGGTCCGGTCACCTCTTCTCGTTGTGCAGCGTTTTTTGCCACACTTATTCCTTTCCACAGACTTCCCACTGAGGTGCCTTGATACAGCACTCTGGGAACAGCCTATTCGTTCAGAAATTTCTTTCTGTGTCTTACCCTCTCGCTTGAGGGTGTCAATGATGGCCTTCTGGACAGCAGTCAGGTCGGCAGTCTTACCTATGATTGCGGTTTTGAGTAATGAACCAGGCTGGGAGTTTTTAAAAGCCTCAGGAATCTTTTGCAGGTGTTTAGAATTAATTAGTTGATTCAGATGATTAGGTTAATAGCTTGTTTAGAGAACCTTTTCATGATATGCTAATTTCCATGAGCTGTATGCCAAAATCATCAGTATTAAAACAATAAAAGAACTGAAATATTTCAGTTGGTGTGCAATGAATCTAAAATATATGACATTTAAATTTGAATCATTACATTATGGAAAATAATGAACTTTTATCACAATATGCTAACTTTTTGAGAAGGACCTGTATATTATGCTGTAATTCAGAATTCTAATGCATTAATTAAACTGACCTGCACCACTGCTTTAACACTATCCTTTTGGCAAGTTGATCCATTAAAAATCTGACAAGAGACTAATGTCAGTGTCATTCCTAAACCAGTGAATGTGATATTTTAATGCCAGTCCAGATAGTCACTACACAGATTACACACACTACACACGGCCCCACAAAATTACAGGGTTAGCAGAGCACTGGACATTGACACAAATGAGAATGCTAATTGATAGCTTTTTCCAGGTACTGTAGATATTTTTGGTAACAGAGACCTATGTGATTTTAGTACCTTTAGGATACATATAACTACTCTACAGTATGAATATGCACCTTTGAGGGGAACATGAGGTACAAAGATGTCCCTTTAAGGTACCAAAAGGCAAAATTTTTGCACATTTCTTTCTCACAGTCAATAAAAAAAATAACAGAAAAAATTAGTATTAAAGCTGCCGTGAGAATTATATATATTTTTTTTAACCACACATCCTATCTTCATAATCATACCCTGGAAAGACATAAATATGTCAACACACTTGCACCCACACAAAAAGACTATCAGGCAACTATCAGACAGACAAATGTAATTCCTCAAAAGATTCCTATTGTAGTGATATATTGTATACAAATATTATATTGTAAAAGTGTGATAGCAAATTAGCAACAATTAGCAAAACTTCTTCCAGTATTGACACTGGGATTGCTCCACTATATAGCACTCTCAAACCCTACGAACATCAACAAATTAAATATAAAATCCACTAATTACATAAATATAATCCCATCTTCAAACAAATGTGCATTTAGTCTTCATAATTTTATGACTGTTTGACAGGGTTGGCTTTTGTTGCTTCCTTGATGTCTGGGTTCAGCAGAGACATAAGATCCATCATGGCTTGACTGATTTCAGAGCCAAATTTATGAGAATCCTAGGAACAAGAAAAAATATAACAATGAACTTTAGTTTCATATGCTATAAAGGAGTACAAGAGACTCTGTATTATGTGTCAAACAGCATCATTTTAAAGAGGCTGCTTAGTGCAGAGTCAATGGGTGGAGCTTGACATCCAGCTCCCACAACCATTCCAGTGAGGGGGAGCTAGACATCATTTGGCTCTGCAGTGAGCACCATTAGTCATTTTAGGGAACACAAACACCATTCATAGCATTATGAAATAAAATCACTTATCTTGCAGAGAAGGACATTTAGTGCCATTTAGTTATATCTGAGAATACTACATCCTTTAAAGTCTAACTTTACATGGGAGATTTTTTTGTGTGTACAGTCTCAATGTGAATTCAAAATAATAATGATTCAAATTATATGCATACATATTTGCATCATATTCTGATACTAGACACATTTTATTTAAAGGTGCCCTAGAACGAAAAATTTAATTAACCTTGTTAAAGTGAAATAACAAGAGAAATCACATACAGTGAGTTTCAAACACCATTGCCTCCTCCTTCATATGTAAATCTTGTTTGTGAAAAACACCACAGAAAAATAGGCAAATCTCAACATATAGCCATCGATGACGCAATCGATGGGGTCATTAATATGTATGCCCCCAACATTTTCATATGCCAGCCCATGTTCAATTTCAGGCGGAACTGCAGCCGAATCATCGGGAGTTCTGCAGGTAAACAAGCGTCACGCGAGGACAGCGAATATGGCAGATCATGGACACAAATGCTATGTTCCAGGCTGTGCAGGGGATGTGAGGACTTTTCATACCCTTCCCACAGATAAAAAAAATGTCAACAGGCATTGTTGTTATAATCGATACTGCAACAATCCAAAATTATTCGTTTGCTTGGCCCATTTCACCTCGGACAGTTTTTCTAAACTGGAACAATATCAAGCAGTCTACGCTCAGCGTCTAAAACTGAAGAAAGGGGCAATTCCAACTATATTGCTGCAAGCAGTAAGTAGTGTTTTTATCCACTTATTGACTTAACAATTTCTGATTAAATTGAAAGTTTCTTAGAGAGACAGCATTGTCTAGATAACGCAAGATGCTAGTAGAGTAACAATAGGAAACTCCAAGTACCATACATAACTATCACTGCGTACATTGTGACTATATAAACATGCAATTTCATTTTTACGAAAAAAATATGATCCTAAAATGTAGTTTAAAAAATAAAAACTTGAACAAAAAGCACTGGTTTCGGTTTTGTCGAGGTGGGGAGAGGACTTTGAGTCTTCGTGCTTGCGGTTGCCAGAGTTCAGTAATTTTAATCCCCCAATCAGAGCTTTTCTGGAGAAGGGTCTGACTGCAGAGCCACAGTTTTACCCCAACTACGGTTTTACCCCACAGCAGTTTTGCCCGCACATGTGGATTTCAATCATGAAAGTTTTATGTCGTTGAGATGCATGTTACGGTGTTATGTTGATTTGTCCTGCTTTGTCAGATTGTGTAACTTCCCATTAAGGTAGGTAGCATAATTCAACAGCAAAAAATGTTACCAGCATCATATTCATGTGGTTTGAGTCTTTTTTTAACATCCATAACCACCCCTACCCTTCACCTACCCTTAAACAAATGCAAAAAATAACAGCAGGAGCAACAATAACCATTAGATAGTTTTAGGGTGGAAGAGTGACAAGATTTAAAAATGAAAAGCTACAGCTCGGGAAAAACTGCTGTTGTGAAACTGCTGCTGGGGTAAAGCTGTGGCTCTGCGTATCTGCAGACAGATAATATTGCTTTTCTGTGAAAAGAACACGTAATCTATCCGGTGTTTTACCTAAACATTTACAATCTGGCACCCATATGCATGCAAGCGCGGTGATCTGACAACACCAATAAACAAATAAGCTGCATTTGAGCGATCTCCATTTGAGATGTTCTGCTTAAAGTGTCATTCAGTCAATCTGTGTTCTGTCAGGACTCAGGATCATGAGCTGGTTGTGCTGTTTGTGATTGTGTTAGCTAGCTGAACAACTGCACTTGTGTGAGCTGCTGAAATAAGCCAATCAGAGCAGAGCTCATTATTAATATTCATGACCCTTCCAAATAAGGCGAAAACCAGGCATTACATCCTGGGCACAATTTCTATGGTTGTAAATGGATCTGTAAAACTGTATCTGGACAATTTTTGCCCTTAAATAAGCCACAAACACTATGTAGATATCAGAGAACAATTTAAAATATTGTTTCAAATCATTCTAAGGCACCTTTAAAATTTTAAATTGAAGCCCGAGCTATTTCTATATCAGACAATATCAGATGTATTACTCTTATAATATAAATAAAAAATCTCCCTATTGTACTTTGTACTCAGGGTTGCCAAGTTTGCTGTTTTCCCAAGAAATTGAGCTGCTTTTAAACTGTTGTAGTGGGTAAATTTTTTTCTTGCGGGTTAAAGGTTTGACATGTTGCATAAATAGTATTTGACTGAAATGCTTGTATTGAAATAGCATGCATTCTACCAACGATAAAACAGTGTTAATGAGTTTTGCGAGGGAGGAGTTGGGAGTCTGTTTATGATCACTAGGCTACGAAGTGATTTTCAAGTTGAAATTGTGTATAACAGTGACCTTAAAATAAGTATTTTAGGTATGGGAATGGCATGTGTTGGGTTTTGATATTTGGATAGGGTCACTGGGCTAGTTTTGATTGGCCTTTTTGGCTGGTTGTGTTACACAGACCTGGAAACCTGTTGTTTGTCCTTTACTTGTTTAACTTTTTGCTTCATATAAATTATTATTATATTATATTGAGAATTTGGCTTCTTTATTCTAATACATTATTAAAACCTTGTTAACATTAGTTAATGCAGTGTGAACTAACATAAACAAACCATGAACAGCTGGATTTTTATTAACTAACGTTAACAAAGATTAACTAATGCAGTAACACATGTACTGCTCATGGTAGTCCATGTTAGTTAATACATTAATAAATGAACCTTATTGTAAAGTGTTACCTAACTTTGTATTAGTTGAACTGGATACTGTTATTAAGCCTATTTGCAATGCAGAACATTTCTAAATAATGCCATGATCTGGGCATTAAAAATATCTTAAATATCTAAAAAGGCGAGCAATTAATTTTTCTGAAATGAAGCTTTGCTCTTACGGTCTCTGTGCACGAGTGCTTGCAGGACACATGGAAGCTGATCATTTCCTCTCCCATGATGATGTAAGATACACCGTAGCCATCGTCAGCCACCTTACACAGGAACAAAACATAAACACAGTGAACAAAGGAATGCTTCTACCTGTTTATGTGTATATATTCATGTGTTGATCAGTTACTCACCGGGCCAAAGCCTCCTCCCAGCGAGATGAACTCAGGATGGTTGACCAGATCAAACAGCTCCTTCTGTTGCACAGGAGTCTGAGATGTGGAGAGGCGCCAGGGCTCTGACAAAACCTGCATGTCACGTACAGCCAAATCAACAAATAAATAAACAACTTCATGCACACACATGCATGCATCGCTTGCAACTCTTTTCTCACTCAGGAATACCCTTTATATATCACACATTCAAAATTAACAAATAATCAGCTACCAATTAATGTTGTTTAAGCACTAGTTTAGTTAACTATTTTGTTTTTATTTCTATTTTTTTTTTTTCATCTTGCTTTTTTGAAGATTCAATGGTGGTTGTTTGAGTGGTCAAATAAGATCTCTAAGGAAAAAGCAAATATAACCTCATGAAGCCATTTTGGGTGGCTTATTAAAGATCATTAAAGTCAAGCTCAAGTTGTTCCAATACTGTATGAATTTGGTCTGTGTGAAGATATACCACACTACTACCAGTGTGTGTGTGTGTGTGTGGGGCGGGGGGGGATAATATGGAAGTCAATGGCTGCTGAGACCTGCTTGGTTACAAACATTCTTCCAAATATCTTCCTTTGTGTTCAACAGAAGAAAGAAATTCATACAGGTTTGGAACAATTAGAGCTTGACTAAATGATGACAGAATTTTCATTTATGGGTGAACTATCCTTTTAACACTGCAAAATAAACACACACATCTCACCCAATACAAAGACGGACTGACCTCTTTAAGGAAAGGAGACTCTACTCCCAGGTATTTTGAGACCACATATAAGCAGAAGAGGTGCCTATCAATGCCAGATCCAGTCATGGCCAAGCGGTAGAGATTCTGATGCTTCTCAGCAGCTTTTCGGAACAGTTTGAGGCATTGTTCTCTTTTCTACGAATGCAAAAATGCAGGCAAAATTTGATAATTGGCATATTACAATTGTGAGATATTACATGACAGCGCAAAACCGTCACTCAAAAAGGAGGATGCCAATTATGGAGGACTGTGGCACTTAAAAATAAGGTGAAGAAATTAACTATCAATGTGTTTAATTAAAAAAATCAAAATAGACTGCTTTTTTAATTTAATTATTTATTAAATGTTTAATTAACATGTCGATTCAGTTTTTTTTAATAAAGAATTTACAAATTGCTTTTCTTTATTATTTTGCCAAATTATTTTCTTTATCCATAAAGTATTGGACAGTTTGAATATGGTAACAGCCAACGAACAATGAACATTTTAAATCGGAATTAAATAAATAGTTTTCAATGTCTTTTTATTTGACCATTTGAAAATGATTTATTAATTTATTTTACTGTTATATTTAAATAATTAAATTTAGATTTTTGATTTGACAAACTGATAATTGATTCCTTCATTTGATTTTTAAGTCGCATTCTTAGTCCTCAATATAATTGGTGCAGTGCTGTCAGTAATCAAGACGGAAACGGTAGCTTTTTAAGTCATCTCAGGCATAATGGTTGAGTGAAAAGTGCATTATGAACTGCTGATAGGGTTTTCAACAAGTTCCTTCTTCAAAAAAATGTTAGAAGGAAGTATTATATAAACAATTGAAAGCATTAACATTACCTCTCCTGTTTCCAGCGCAAGGATAAAGGCACAGCTTTCATTGGAGCAGGAGCGTACGGTCTCAGTGCGGCCCTCACGAAACAGACGCGTCATGCAGGCTTCATATGTCAGACAGAAAGTTTCTTTATCCTAAAGTTGAAAGAACAAATGAGCTGGTGGTCTAGAAAGACAACTTCCTGTGTACACACACATTTCATTCATTCGAGCTGTAGAGCGAGCAGAACATTTGGACACATTGTATGGGGCAAATGAGAGGAAATTACGTCACAGGGCCAAACATGACCTCTTAGAAATGTTGAAATTTAATGTGTGGAACATGCATATAGAGACATACTTATCATTATAAATGCTTTCGCCTTTGTGTCAAAATGTGAGAGTACCCTGTAGTATGCCAGCTGCAGGGCCAGCTGCACAAATGAATCTGGGCTCATTTTCATTTTCTTAATGCGGCCTTTCCCAAATTCTCTGAAGGGAAACACATGACAGTCCACATCATCAGCCAGCGCTTGCGCAACAGCAAGGGACTCCGAAACCTGTGTCTGAACCTAGAGAAAGACAGAGGAGAGAAGAGGAGACGTCAGTATGCCTGTGATGGTTTTCATTTATTTTGGACCAAAGAACATTGCTGAAAATTGTATTACAATACTCAAATTAAAATCACAAATAAAGTTGCCAATGGGGTCATGGAAAAGAAGAGGAATATATTTCAGATTTGGCATTTAAGAAAGAAAAATATTCCTAAAACTCAATTGATTTAAAGAAGCTATTAGAAGATTGCAGTGGATACAAGCAATTCAGCAACATGATGTTGTAAGACAAATTTGTATTCTCAGCAAGATGACTTTATTTTGCAGATTTTATGCAGAATTTTGTTTTCATAGAAGAAATAAATGCATAGAGATTTTTAGAGATCATTTTAGGGTGGATTACTTTTATAACAGGTTATACATACAGGCTTCAAGCTAATTGTTACTAAATTAAGGAATTTTATATAATAATACCTTCCATTGTCGTACATGTACACAAGGTAGTTCTCAAAAAATTCCCCACTTCTAAGCTGAAAGTAAACAACTGACACGTAGATGAGGCTGAGGGGAAATCCCTGATCAAACAAACATTTTCAGAGCTCCCCAGTAACACATTATACCGAAAGTCCAGTGCAGAGTTTCGCTGAACAATGCTACAGCAATCAGAATTATTATTAGAAAGATTGTAGTAATTATAATTACTGTACAAAGAATGGAAATAAAAATTCCTTTACGAGAAAAGACAAATGGCCGGCATACAAATATTAGTATGAGACAGTACAACATCAGTGCACCTTAAAAGATATGAAACATGAAGAGAGGTTTCCCAACGATACAGGATCCTCAGATTACACTTCGATAAGAAACTGAAAAACTGACTGCACAAAAAAAGGTTCTGTAACACACCCTTTCATTAAACTTATTTTTAAGTGTATAAAAAAATGCCTAACATTAAATAAATAGACAAATAATATTCATATTTTCATTTTTAGCACACCAGGGTGACTAGGAACATGAAACTGTCCAGCCATGACTTCTTGTTTCACAGGAGTATAAATATGAGGAAACACAAAGGCCAAATTCCCTTAATCATTCATAACAATGAGTAAAACCACAGAATATAGTTGAGATTATTTAACTCAAAGAAAGTGAAAGTGGCTAGAAAGTGGCTGTAAGAAAATAGCCAAATCATTCAAAATTCCCATTTCCACCAATAGGGCATTAATTAAGAGGTTCCAATCAACTAAAGATGTTACGAATTTTCCTGGAAGATGATGTTTGTCTATGTCGTCCTAATGCATGGGGAGGATTCAAGTTTGAGTGGCCAAAGACTCTCCAAGTATCACAGATGGAGAACTGCAGAGATTAGTTGAGTCTTGGGGTCAGAAAGCCTTCAAACAAAACAACTCTTACATCACCACATGTTGTTTGGGAGGGTTTCCAAAACTCCAGCATATTCAGCTGTCAGACACAACTGGAAATCCAAAAGGGATCTGGTTCTGTGGTCAGATGAAACTTTAAGAAGAAAATGCCTTTTTGGCATCAAATCCACCAGATTATGAAAATAAAAAGCACCCCATGACCATGGTTAAATATAGTGCTAGATCTTTAATGTTGTGGGCCTTTTTTTTGCAGGAGGACCTGGACATCTTGTGTTTGATGGATTTCCTTCAAATACCAACAGAGAAAAAAATCTAAATCATCAAAAATCAAAATCAACACAAATGTGTCACTGAGCACAAAATTTAGTTTTTGTCATGGACGTCCCAGTCCAGTGACTTGAACCCTATATAAAAAATGAGTGGGGTGAACTGAAGAGAAGAAGCACCAACATGGAGCTGGGAATCTGAAGGATTCTGTACGAAGGAATGGTCTTTGATATCTTGTATTATATATGAGCTTTCTCCAAACTCATCAGGCATTATAAAACGAGACTCAGAGCTGTTATCTTGGTAAAAGGAGGTTGCAAAAAGTATTTAATAAAAGGGTACCAATAATTGTGGCCAACGTGTATTAGCATAAAAAGATTTTCCCCATATTTTAAATTATTTTACTTCTAAACTAATTTTTTTTTTTTAAATTAAAGAGCTAAAGGATTAACAATGCTGATTTATTTTTACAGGCTTCTTTGTACATATTTACCACGGGTGCCAATAATTCTGTATGTTTACTAATGTTTGCTTAATTTTATCTTAAGTGCCACTCATACAGCTCTAGACCCCGCCAACAAACAAATGGCCATACTGAATATTTCACAGTATATACACAGTACTTGCAATTACAAGGAACCAATAATCATCTCCAAGCAGATATTTATCACCTGAAGATCAGTGTGCAATAACATTCTTAAATAATGCATGTCACTTAAGAAAACAAAGCACTGCTTTTATGGTTCATTTAGACCCTAAAGTGGGCCTATGATTATTTTAAGAAGTCAATATATAATAAACATATTGCCTGTTGTTAGGAGATGATACTCATTAGAATGTCAGAAAATCATACCTAGAAGTGGTGAGGGTAGGGAATGGACTCTATTATGTTAATGTCATCATCCTACACCAGACATACAGTTGTGGCCAAAAGTCTTCACCTTTTATTCAAATATAATTGTTACGGCTCAGTTTTGTAGGGTATTTCTGTTGTCATTTTCTCTTTTTTATTCGTTTTCTACAGGCTACCAGTGAAGGATCTACACTTGTTCTAAACTTGGAATTGCGTATTTAAGATGTCTGTCTTTTGTTATATTTTTATATTTTATTTTTACATCCTCCTTTTTATTCTAAACTGTTTTAATTCCACTTTATGACTGATTGCACTTTCTCTATGTATCATAATTTTTACTCTTTAAATTCTTTTTAAAACAGTTTTATTGTCCTTGTTTTAATTTGTTTGTTTTCTTTTACATTTTTTTCTGGATAAAAGAGTTGAGAGAATTGAGAAATGAGACAGTGGGTTTACACACACACTGCAGGCTGGAGTAGCACCAGAAGCCATCAGAGTCAGGTGGATACTTCACTCTATGAAGGGGTAGGAAAGACGCTAGTAAGCTGGGAAGTTTTTACTAGTGTGTCTCAAAAACCAAAGCTATCTGACTCTTCCATTTAGACAGGGCCCTTCGGACAATTACCATTGTGTATGAACTGTGCATCAAAAATATGAATAAATTTGCCTTGCCTTTGTTTGAGCAGGAGCCTGATCCTTTTGTTAGAACATCCTGTAGTTGTGCTCAGGAGCTGGACCTTCAATTCATTTTTCTGTTAATTGTTTGCTTATTTACTGTTGTTCATTTATAATCTTTATAATTTAAACCCTAGACAAAATAAAAGTTTTGTTTAATGTGATCCTTTTTTTTAATTTTTTTAATAATGATACAATTTTGTTGACATTGTTGTTTCTAAGCCTGTTGCGTAGTTGTGTATAGTTAGTGTCAAATATTATATCAGTTAGTGCTTATTTGTGATAATGCAATGAAACATGCTTAATCGTGTGAAAACTCATTTTGGGCCAGGATGCCTACATACAAAGAAATTAGAAATGCATGCAAAAACCAAGAAAATGCAAGAGTAACTAAATATTAAAAACTGATTTCATTGTAGGCAATGTATGATTTTTCTGTGACCTTTTATTTTTTGGTAGTGTAGTGATTTGCTCTTTCCTCATAAAAATCATATAGATACTTGAAAACTATGAAATATTTTTCACATATTTTGATGGTTTGATCAAACTTGTAGGGTTATTAAAAACAAATATCCACTTTAGACATCACTTTTGGCCGATGCTGTAAGTTACTGTGGATAAACACAGAATCTGTAAATGAATCTCTCTTCAAAACATGAAGCATGGAAGAGGAAGAAGGAAGAAGGCATTATTTGTTTGTGTTTGTGTTTGTGTTTGTGTTTGTGTTTGTGTCTGATTCCATGAAGAACCTGTTGTGTGACATCAATGACATACCAAGATACGCTAGGAACACGGAAAGTGTAACGGGTGAAAAGATAAACTTTTTATCTTGCCTCCAATGGTATGTCCCAGCTCAAGCGTTGAGGGGGCAGTAAGGCGTGCTCAACCTCTCCCTTGCAATTTCCATCCGGAGTGTAACCCAAATGAAATCTGTCTGTGGCCAGAGTGAACTAAGAAAGTGAAAGAGACAATCTGAAAAACATCTCCCAAACAATGATGCTTACACCTCACAACAAAACGTTCATTATCAAACACACCATGTTTGATAAACATTTTTAGTATTTGTGGAGGCGTGCATGCAAGACACATGTCTTTTGCAGAAAGCTGCTGTGGGTGAGCTAAAAGAGGTCTTTGTCCATACAAAACACCCACAGACATTTTAATTGCGTGTTTAAATGTTTTAAAGGACATTTGCAGTGGGTTGGTGACTAATACAGAAACTTGAACCATGACATTTGATGACCACCAAGTTTATTGCTGCCGTGAGACTCTCACACTCACCTCCCACAGGTGGGACACAATAGGAGCATCGGCCCATGAATGTTCTGCGTTCAGCCCATTCTTTCCATTCTTATACACCACTACAGAAAATGACTTATCAAACCACCTGAGAGAAAGAGGACAGATATAAAACAATGTCATTGAGATGCAAAGTTTCTCAACTAAAAACAAGTTATTGCTGCTCTCCCACCTGTCGTAGCATTTTCCGTGAAGGAGGGATTTGGCATAGCGGTCCAGGTTCACAGAGGGATCTTCCCCCATCATGCCTTCTTCCTGATCATCTAGTGTAACAAAGAATGCTGCTTTCTCAATGCAGTCCAATGAGCGCTTGTTAACTCCAGAGCTGAAGAACTGTTTCCTCACCTGAGCCCAGGGCGTTCTGACAGGACAGATAATTCAAGATATACAAAACAACTTCCTTGGTCTCTTTAAAGCATTTTTATTGAGTCATCTGGGATAAAATGCACTTCTAACTTTTTAATAACTAAAAAAAAAAAAACTTCCTTTTAACCAGATCTTAATAAGAGGGAAAATCTTAAGAATGTTAGATAGCTCATACCTGGCTTTGAATCAGGAAGAACATTCATTTTCTCATTCTTCTCTGCTATTTTTTTTTTAAATAGCTTTTATGCTGACTATCTGATCATTTGAAAAAACATCTGCTGTATATCGATCTTTAGTACTTTTGGAATACAGGGAGTACAGAATTATTAGGCAAATGAGTATTTTGACCACATCATCCTCGTTATGCATGTTGTCTTACTCCAAGCTGTATAGGCTGGAAAGCCTACAACCAATTAAGCATATTAGGTGATGTGTAATGATCTGTAATGAGAAGGGGTGTGGTCTAATGACATCAACACCCTATATCAGGTGTGCATAATTATTAGGCAACTTCCTTTCCTTTGGCAAAATGGGTCAAAAGAAGGACTTGACAGGCTCAGAAAAGTCAAAAATAGTGAGATATATTGCAGAGGGATGCAGCAGTCTTAAAATAGCCAAGCTTCTGAAGCGTGATCATCAAACAATCAAGCGTTTCATTCAAAATATAGTCAACAAGGTCGCAAGAAGCGTTTGGAAAAACCAAGGCGCAAAATAACTGCCCGTGAACTGAGAAAAGTCAAGCGTGCAGCTGCCAAGATGCCACTTGCCACCAGTTTGGGCATATTTCAGAGCTGCAACATCACTGGAGTGCCCAAAAGCACAAGGTGTGCAATACTCAGAGACATGGCCATGGTAAGAAAGGCAGAAAGTCGACCACCACTGAACAAGACACACAAGCTGAAACGTCAAGACTGGGCCAAGAAATATCTCAAGACTGATTTTTCTAAGGTTTTATGGACTGATGAAATGAGAGTGAGTCTTGATGGCTGGATTGGTAAAGGGCAGAGAACTCCAGTCCGACTCAGACGCCAGCAAGGTGGAGGTGGAGTACTGGTTTGGGCTGGTATCATCAAAGATGAGCTTGTGGGGCCTTTTCGGGTTGAGGATGGAGTCAAGCTCAACTCCCAGTCCTACTGCCAGTTTCTGGAAGACACCTTCTTCAAGCAGTGGTACAGGAAGAAGTCTGCATCCTTCAAGAAAAACATGATTTTCATGCAGGACAATGCTCCATCACACGCGCCCAAGTACTCCACAGCGTGGCTGGCAAGAAAGGGTATAAAAGAAGAAAATCTAATGATATGGCCTTCTTGTTCACCTGATCTGAACCCCATTGAGAACCTGTGGTGCATCATCAAATGTGCGATTTACAAGGAGGGAAAACAGTACACCTCTTTGAACAGTGTCTGGGAGGCTGTGGTTGCTGCTGCACGCAATGTTGATGGTGAACAGATCAAAACACTGACAGAATCCATGGATGGCAGGCTTTTGAGTGTCCTTGCAAAGAAAGGTGGCTATATTGGTCACTGATTTGTTTTTGTTTGGTTTTTGAATGTCAGAAATGTATATTTGAGAATGTTGAGATGTTATATTGGTTTCACTGGTAAAAATAAATAATTGAAATGGGTATAAATTTGTTTTTTGTTAAGTTGCCTAATAATTATGCACAGTAATAGTCACCTGCACACACAGATATCCCCCTAAAATAGCTAAAACTAAAAACGACTTCCTAATAAACTACAAAAATATTCAGCTTTGATATTAATGAGTTTGTGTTCATTGAGAACATGGTTGTTGTTCAATAATAAAATTTATCCTCAAAAATTCAACTTGCCTAATAATTGCACTCCCTGTATATCAATGTGAATATTTTTGTCAATTAATATTTTAAAGCAGAAAATATGCATGTCACTCCTCTAAAAAAGGACTAGAGTAGATTTTTTTTTATTACATTTATACATTATAGTACACCCAAAAATGAAAATTGTGTCATCAAAAGAAGATTTTTTGAAGAATGTTTGTAACAAAGCAGATAAAGCAACCATTGACTACCATAGTATTTTTGTCCCTGCTATGGTAGTCAATGGTTGCTCTATCTGCTTTGTTACAAACATTCTTCAATATATCTTCTTTTGTAAAGAAACTCACACAGGTTTGGAACAACTTGATGGTGAGTAAATGATGACAGAATTTTCATTTTTGGGTGAACTATTCCTTTAAAGACTTGGCATTGCTAGCTCGCTGTTCTACTAATAGAGGTCCAGGAACAAAAATACATAAATAAATAATAATTTAAAAAAAAGATTCTTGTAAAATAAAGAGTTTGACATAAATATTACACACAATCATATTTGTTTGTTTTACCATCTATGAATTCAATATTTGTTAATTGTTACATTTAAAAAAGCACTTTTAAAATAGCTATTTTATCTATTTTTGTTTTATGTTATTTGTATTATTAAACATTATTATGTTTTATGGCAATCTAAAATTGGTCTGAGTGCCACCACAATTGTAGAGTGCCTTATTTTTATCTAGGTCAGAATTACACAAGGAATTAGTAATGTATTAAAGGAATCATTACAAGCTTAAACAACAGATAGTGTCTTTTCAAATAAATAACAAAAGGTATGTAAGGGATACATACTAACAGTTACACACAACTTTATGTTCCCATTATTTATCTATAGGCTAACATTCATAGAGGTGAATGTGAAATGCTGTCCATTAAACCTTCCCATTATGTTAAGTACAGCAGACTCAGTATCAAAGCAAGTCTAAAAATGCTTTTATAGCATAGGTTTTTGCATTAAGGTCATTTCAGGTCATTTATAATCTAGTGCATAATGCATCTAAGAATAATGCACAGTCAGGCTTTTGACATCTAAAAATTTCCAACATGCACAGACCTTAAAATATTACATAGAAAGTAGTGGCATTAAATATACATAAGTGGGTGCATATGATCTTTATCACACTCTCAAAGTAGGTTCAACACTCATCAGGTTCAAGGCACTGATGTTCCATATGGCTTGGTCTTCCTACCTACACTCTTTCTTTGACGTACATCTGTATGGCAAATCTCACGGGTCTATGAGGCAGTGCTTTGTGTTGCCATCATAATGAGGTACAAAACCTCTTTTCAGAACATTGAAACTTTCCCTTGATAATGAAATTATTCTTCTGCAAAAGCACTTGATTCCCAAAAAGTACAAATGAAATTACAGGAAAAACATAGTACAGGACTTTTTATCCATTTTATCTATTAGAAATGAATTAATGATCAAAAGTGAATGTTCCATATAGACAGACCCAAATACAAATTTGTTTTGTAATGCCTGTTTAACTTTTGGTTCGATTATGCAGAAGCTATTGTATTTTTATGATTACAAAGGCCCTAAAGGGACAGCAATTATTTATCAGGGGTACATGATGTCATTTCAGCATTTACTAGTGAATTAATGGCGTCCAAAAGTGACGGTGTTTCTTTTGAAAAACATTCAGCCTGTTCGTGGTAATTTAATATCCTATTTGAATATCCTATTCTTCTCTGAATTTAGGAGGAGGAATTGGTTGAAATTTTGTTTTGAAAATATTTTATGCCATAGTCATACTATTTGACACTTTGTGTGGGAAACATTTGTACATTTTGGGTATAACAAAGACTTCTAAAGTCAGGCAACAATGCGAGGCAAATCGAGGCAAATTGATAAATGAAAAAATAATTTTAAAAAATGTGCTCATAACAAAGCTATATTATGACTTCAGAGGATTTTATTATAAAGCACAAATTGTTTGGACTATTGTTAAGTTAATTTATGGTGCTTTCTGAACTCAGATACCCCAACTCTGTTCACTTTATGGATTAGTTGTATGGAAAAGAGCAGCGCTAATAATTTTCCTCAGAAGAAAGTCATACTGGATTTGAATGAGGGTGAGTGAAAGAATGTGAGAGTGACCGAATAATTACATAATTTCTAAGTGCAATCTCTATGCCTTATCCAGCATTGTGAAGGATTAGACAAATCATGCAAACTGTTAAATTGATGACAAATATGGTGAGTGAAATATTTTGAAAGGAAAGGAAAGAAAAAAGTATGGTAGCAGTGCACACAGTTTGCAGAAATGTCAGCAGTTAATGAATTAACTAATGGATTCGAATTAGTAAACAATGTTTCACCAGGAGTTCAAAACAGGATGAAGATATCCAATTTTGTCTTATTTTGTATAAAATATAAATACACCCATTCAGAAGCAACAGAAGATACTTACATGTTTCCGGGAAGACAAATTAAGTTTAATTTACCTTGACCTTCAAATTCAAAAAGTTTTCACTTGCATTTTTTTTTTAATGGTTGTGTTTAAGTCCCTGTATTGTCCTCAGAGTGAAAAGATGAATCTCAAAATCATATAGTCACTGATGGAAAGGGTTCAAATATACAAAAGATGCTGGAAAACTGAAGAATTTGCAGGACCTGGATGATTTTTCTGCTCAGGACAAACAAGGGACTCAAGAACAACCGTCACAAAACATAAAAACAGCCGTGGATCATTCAGGAAATGACACACAGTATTAAAAAGAAAGGGTACATACATTTTGAATGGGGTCATTTTTATACATTCAGCTATGTTTCCTTCAGGGAGCATGAATCAGGATATCAGCATGAAAATATTTAAATATAATATAAACCATTTTAAAGACCCACAGAGGCTCTCTTAGTTTTAATCTCTCTTCCATTCTGTAGGAAGCTGTGCTTGACATAAAACCCTATAGCGCACCCTGCTGGACAGCAAATAGACATAGATTGTCTAAATATCTGACCTGTTTCCTGCTGTCAGTGCTCCTAGTTGGTCCTCTCCTGGAGAAGGAGGTGAAGGGTCATCCAAGATTCTTTGAATCTGATACTGGATTTCTCTGGGTGACAGAAGGCGTCCTGCTCGGTAGACCCATAACCTGAAGTAGCGGCCCCTGTGGTACACAGCAACAAACTCGCTGTCCTGCCAGTGCTGCAGCACATCTGAGAGATCAAGAGACTGTCAAGGACAGAATATCACTGTGTGTGTGTGTGTGTGTGTGTGTGTGTGTGTGTGTGTGTGTGTGTGTGTGTGTGTGTGTGTGTGTGTGTGTGTGTGTGTGTGTGTGTGTGTGTGTGTGTGTGTGTGTGTGTGTGTCTGTGTCTGTCTGTGTGTCTGTCTGTGTGTCTGTCTGTCTGTGTGTACCTGTCTCCTCTCCAGGTGTGCGTGTGGTGTTGAACATGCGTTCACACTGAGCTGCACACAATGGTATGACCGTACCAGGAATACGACTCTAGATAAACCAGAATAAAATGATCTCAATGACTTACAGCAAAACTGTCAAAAAATTCTCAATATTCTGAATTGAACAATACACGAGTATGACATTGTTGCTGTTTACAACTAATTTACTAGTTGTGACTTGGTTTTAAATGGTCTGGCGTTGTGACATAATTTTCTTACAAACAGTGCAGATATTCAGTGTAGTCTATCAATTAATATTAGGTAATAAACAATTAATTATTGTATTTTTTTAAATTTACAAATTATGTTTAAAAAAACATAAAACATAAAAAACAAAAACAATGTTTTCCTGTCAAACATATACACATTTAAATGTGCATTTTTAACATATGCTACATGTGCATACTTAAAGCACACTCTAGTCTTCATTGTTCTTGTATGCCTGGCCAGTGACAAATCAAAAGGAATCAAGGAAATCCAGGGAAATGACTCAGTGAGTTAACAGGTAGAGACATGATTACTAAAGCAATTTCTCAGTCACAAAGTGAGTGTGGTGCTGGATGGGGTTTGGTTTGGTTCAAATTCTGCTAAGAACACTGAGGTGCGTAACATACAGGATTGAGCTCCTCACGGTTGACCTTGCGGCGATAAAGGAACAGGGCAGTGATAGTATTCCCAGCTCGAGCTGCCTGATTTGCAGTGGGTGTCACAAACAGGAAATCCTGTACATGAATAATACAGACAGTTAGAGAAGAAAGTATCTTCCCAAAATCTGAAGATTTCCTTTCCTAGATTTTTATAGTGCTAGATTACTGAAACACTGCTGAAATTTAAAGCCACACCTAAAAACCTGAATGCCTGAATGTAATTTCATTAGATAAAATATAAGCGATAGAACACATTTTAAGCACAAGGGATACCACCTTTTCAAGCAATCATTTAGATAACATTTAACATAAAATGTTTATGTTTGAAATATTAAAACAGCAATGCTAAAAAAGAACACACGGTCTGTTAAATGGTCTCTTAATTTTTCCAGAGCTGTATACATGCATGCATATTCTGTGTGCGTGTGCGTATATATATCGATGCAAAGCGTTAAAAATCAATACCTGTACGCTATTTATATATTTAAGAGGCACATTTGTTTTAACACTCCCACATTTTCACACAATGTCAGTATGTATTATCGCCAACGCATGCATTCTCATTTAAATTAAATTTCAGAGCTTGTGAAAAACGCTTGGGACAGTGCTGAATCTTCACGGAAGATTATTATTTACCCGTGTCTGACGCCTTGCAAAAGCAGTGTGCACTCATCTCAAAGAGAGCACAAATTGTATTTATTATTTTTGTGATTCAGTAGATAAAGGTGTATGGTTTTGCATACAAGTAGAATAGAGCACTATGAAGTGTTCTTCACACTGAACTTTAAAACAGCCCTGACCCGTCAAGGCATGGACTCCACTAGACCCCTGAAGGTATGCTGTGGTATCTGGCACCAAGATGTTAGCAGCAGATCCTTTAAGTCCTGTAAGTTGCGAGGTGGGGCCTCCATGGATCAGACTTGTTTGTTCAGCACATCCCACAGATGCTTGTTTGGATTGAGATCTGGGGAATTTGGAGGCCAAGTCAACACCTTAAATTCATCGTTGTGCTCCTCAAACCATTCCTGAACCATTTTTGCTTTGTGACAGGGCGCATTATCCTGCTGAAAGAGGCCACAGCCACCAGGAAATACTGTTTCCATGAAAGGGTGTACATGGTCTGGTCTGCAACAATGCTTAGGTAGGTGGTACATGTCAAAGTAACATCCACATGGATGGCAGGACCCAAGGTTAACCAGCAGAACATTTTCCAAAGCATCACACTGCCTCTGCCGGCTTGTCTTCTTCCCATAGTGCATCCTGGTGCCATGTGTTTCCCAGATGTGTTCCCGCACACGCACCCAGCCATCCACGTGATGTAAAAGAAAACATGATTCATCAGACAAAGCCAACTTCTTCCATTTCTCTGTGGTGCAGGTCTGATGCTCACGTGCCCACTATTGACACTTTCGATGGTGGACAGGGGTCAGCATGGGCACACTAAGTGGTCTGTGGCTATGCAGCCCCATACGCAACAAACTGCGATGCACTGTGTATCTGACACCTTTCTATCAGAACCAGCATTAACTTCTTGAGCAATTTGATCTACAGTAGCTTGCCTGTTTGATCAGACCACACGGGCCAGCCTTTAGTCCCCACGAGCATCAATGAGCCTTGACCGGCCATGACCCTGGTTCACCACTGTTCCTTCCTTGGACCACTTTTGATAGATACTGACCACTGCAGATCGGTAACACCACACAAGAGCTGCATTTTTGGAGATGCTCACTTCCTTCCTCCATCAATGTTCATAATGTTATGCCTGATTGGTGTGTGTGTGTGTAAGCATTATAAATGGCAGTGAATGGCTGATTCGGTCCATAAAAATCTATCCATCATAAAAAGATATCCACACGGTTCCACGGGATAAATAAAGGCCTTCTGAAGCAAAGCGATTCGTTTGTGTGAGAAAAATATCCATATTTAAAACTTTATAAACTAAAATAACTAGCTTCCGACAGACGGCCATATAAATCGATTTCCGGCGAAAGAGTAACCCCTGACCTGAGGCCTGTTGCATGAAGCTAGCTGAACCAACTCTGAGTTTCAGAGTAGGTTTAGAGTTGACAAATCCAGATAAATCCAACCTGGTTTAGATCAAGTTCAATTGTTTCTCAAAGCTTGGTATAAACTTTCTCTGTCAACTCAGGTTTAATCCAGAGTTTGCAATTAACACTGAAGCGCGTGCACCTGAAAGTGTGACACGTGCGGCGGCAAACAGCCAATCACAGTGTCCGTTTAATTCACTTCTCTTCTGAAATTAAATGTGTTTAAAGCAGGAATAAATACTTCTGCTGCAGCGTCAATTTAAGAAGGCAGCTGAAAGAATATCTGACTATATCAATGCATGATGTGAATCAAAGAAATATGCCTAATAATTACAGGTTCACAAAGAGCTCAAATAAATACACGTTGTTTAAAAGAATTATGAATGCAAGTATTATATTTATATTAAAATTTGGCTACTTGTCAATATAATATAATTATATGAACATATTATGTGAGTTAAAAGTAATTATAATTCATTATATATATATATATATATATATATATATATATATATATATATATATATATATATATATATATATATATATATATATATATATATATATATATATATATATATATATATATATATATATATATATATATATATATATAATTTGCACCAAAAGATGAGCAATTTTGTCTCTAAAGTTTTTCACTATAAACTACTTTAATACAGGGGTGTGAGTTTTACTTGCAGCTGATTGGTCCAGTTTGAGTTTGTGATCTCTAACCCAGAATAAAACCTGCTCCAGAGCAGGTTAGCTGTGTAGTGTAAGTTACCATGGTGATTAACACTGCTAAAAACCAATCCACCTTCTTGAGCCGAAAAACCAGAGTTTGCTCAAACTAATCTCAAACTTACCTGGGTAGCAACTGAAACCAGCTTTGTGCAACAGGCCACTGACATCTGACGTATTGACAAACGTGGAAGCACTGAGTGTAGAGCAAAACAAAACACCAGTCATGAATTAAAAGTTTGTTGCCCAGCCCTATTTGTTTGATCCACGAGAGGCGTCAAAGCTTGCGAAAGCTATCGTGTCAGGGGTTATTCTTTTGCCATAAGTCGACTTGTGTAGGCCATCTGCCGGAAGCTATTTATTCAAAAGGTCTTTATTAACCCCTTGTAGCCATGTGGAACACTTTTATGGACTTGGACTTGGAAGAGCCAGGACATTTTTTAATATAACTCTGATTGTATTCGTCTGAAAGAAGAATGTAACATACACCTAGGATGACTTCAGGGTGAATAAATCATGGGTTAATTTTTATTTTTGGGTGAAGTATCCCTTTAAAACATAGAGCGGGACAAGTTGTCCAAAACAGCAATGGAATTCAGTAAATGTCTTAAGCATAATGAGCTTAAATGTTTAATGAAAATAGGGGTGATACAAGACAATGAGTAATGCTGTAGGCTCACATACCATGCCATAATAGTTACTGTTGACCATGATAGGACTCCGGCTCCGGAGGTAAACATACTCTTCCCACCAGTCACTAACCTGGAAAATACAAATAAACTTTAAATAGAACAACCTAATCAAACGTCTATAAATAACAATATAAATTATTAATTATAGGTCTCAATAATGATATTGGTGTGTTAATCTGACACTGACACACACACCAGTTACATGGTCTGTATGAGGGTGTGGCTATGAGTGTATCAGTTTGTGTTTCTGGAGTAGCAACTGAGTTCTGCAAGTTCTGCAGCATGTCTTTAATAAATATGATAAATCTTAAGACTCTTCAGAGATATGAAGGATGTAATACTACTCGATAGGTATTCAAAATTAAAATGAGATTGGCAGAAATTGTGAGTGTTATGTAACCTGCAACAAAAAATTGGGATACCCATTGGCAACCAATTAAAAAAATAAGTCAAATAGCTTCAGATCATATTAGAAAGTCATTGTCAAATTTATAAAGTTGTTTTAAGTATCTAACATTGAATACCAATAGATTTTATTAATGATTAATAATGCAACTACATGCTCATGATTAAGATTAACGACTAATGATAGTTATGACATTGACCAAAAAATAACTGAACAGATTTCAGCACGTACATAGTTTGTGGCCCATAGCGCTTTGAGTTTGAGATATCTTTGTAGGCGGTTTCCCAGACTTTTCTCAAATTCAGCAGCCAGTCTCTTCATTCGCTGAAAACCAGCCTCATCATGCAATGGCTTCACTGACTCAAGATACTGAAACAGAAAAATTGTTGAGATAGCATTCAGTGGTACCTTTAAAGCCTAAATCTCCATGAACCCTGCCAATTTCAATAAGACGACACTTCCGAGCAAACCAACACACATGCACATTACACACCAACAATTTAATCAATATTGTACTGACTCACTTTTTCCAAAGTGTCTTTAATGGGAGGTACAGGCAGGTGTGGTAAAGACGTCTGATAACTGTACAGTAAGGGCTTTCTTCCGGACAGCAACCTCACTAGGGTCTGACAGGGAGTACAAGAGAAAAAAACAGTCAAGAAGAAAAATTATAAAGGCTTCATCTATATATATCTTTTGAGTGATTTTTAACCAAGCTATTAATCAATATTTATCCTTCTACATATAAACTGAGCGATCGGGAAGAAGGGCCTTAGTCAGGGAGGTAACCAAGAACCTGATGGTTACTCTGACAAAACTCCAGCATTTCTCTGTGGAAAGAGGAGAACCTTCCAAAAGAACAACCATCTCTGCAGCACTCCACCAATCAGGCCTGTATGGTAGAGTGTACAGAGAGAAGCCACAAAAGGCACCTGAAGGACTCTCAGACCATGAGAAACAAAATTCTCTTATCTGATGAAACAATGATTTAACTCTTTGTTCTGAATAGCAAGTGTCATGTCTGGAGGAAACCAGGCACCATCACCTGGCCAATACAATCCCTGCAGTGAAGCATGGTGGTGGCAGCATTATGCTGTGGGGATGTTTTTCAGCAGCAGGAACTGGGAGACTAGTCAGGATCGAGGGAAAGATGAATGCAGAGACATCCTTGATGAAAACCTGCTCAAGAGTAGAGGTCGACCGATTCATTGGTTTTGCCGATTAATCGACACCGACAGCTGATTGGTGGAACAATCGGTTGTCGACAAAATCCATTCCGATAGTTTTTCCGGGTTGAGTCCGTTATCGGAGCGGCAGAGAAGGGTGTGCTGTCATTACACAGTATGAGAGCTCTGAGAAGGGTCTGCTGGCATTATATTGCACGAGAACGGCCTCTAGAGGCCAAATAAAAACTATCACTGACGTTGTTTACATTGACAAGTGAGGCTGCGCGTTGGGAAAGCACACTCAGAACACAGAGCACGCTGACACATCAGATGCGCGTTTAAAACACTGACAGGGAAACGGTATGAATACAGAACACTTCAGTACATGTTGCCAAATCATTGTAAAGCAATTAATTTGCTGACTAGATGCTGCATTAGCAGGGAAAGAACAGCAATGTGTATGTACTTTGTAATCGAGACTGAGAGGACGCTAACATTTGCAGTACCTCAAGCAGTTAAAACGATGTAACAACTAGTGATGTGAGAAAGCAAAGGTCATGCATCCGACGCATTCTATTTCAATTTTGTTATTTTTATTAGAAAACCGTCAGCTGTTCTAAAAAAGCAGACTGTTTGGATTTATATGAAATGATAACACTTAATATAATACAATAATATTCCATTTGTAACGTTAAGTAAGGTTAATAAATGCTGTAGAAGTGTTATTCATTGTTAGTTTTATCTGTTAACCTTAGTTAATGCACTATAAACTAATGGTACAATTGTATTGCTCAAATATTAATACATGCTGTAAAATGTATATTGCATAATGTATTTAGTTTATGTAAGCTAGCTAAATAAGCTAATACATCCTTGTTAACAAATGGACTTGCAGTCTGTTAACTATGACACATACATGTTTCTAGGTTATAGCTAAAGAAACATTTGTAATATTTTAATGTTTTAATTATTTTCTGTAGAATCTTCTCTTAGAACTTCTCATTTTAATATATTCATATTTACATGTATAATTTAGCACATTTTCATGGTTCAGTACTGTGTTTTTATTTGTCTCTTGTAATAAAGTTCAGCACTGTTATACTTAGTGTTATGTTATATATATATCCAGTATCTATTTTAAAAACTACCGGCCGACTAATCGGTTATCGGCAAGTGTGATCCAACCTTGTTATCGGTATCGGTAAAATCCACTGTCGGTCGACCTCTGCTCAAGAGCACTCTGGACCTCAGACTGGGGCAAAGGTTCATCTTCCAAAAGGACAATGACCCTAAGCACACAGCAAATACAACAAAGGTGTGGCTACTGGACAACTCTCTGAATGTCGTGGAGTAGCCCAGTCAGAGCCCAGACTTGAACCCGGTTGAACATCTCTGGAGATATCTGAAAATTGCTGTGCACTAATACTCCCCATCCAACCTGATGGAGCTTGAGAGGTCCTGCAAAGAAGAATGAGAGAAACTGCCCAAAAATAGGTGTGCCAAGTTTGTAGCATCATACTCAAAGACTTGAGGCTATAATTGGTGCCAAAGGTGCTTCAACACAGTATTGAGCAAAGGCTGTGAATACCTACAAACATGTTTTGTTTTGTTTTTTAAATACATTTGCAAAGATTTCAAACAAACTTCTTTTACTGTGTCATTTTGGGGTACTGTATTACTATGGGGTACTGTCAATTTAATCCATTTTGGATTAAGGCTGTAACATAACAAAATATGGAAAAAGTAAAACGCTGTGAAATACTTTCTGGATGCACTGTATCTAGAAAAATAAAAACTTAGTCATTTTTCCCTCAATGCTAGGCTAAATGTAATGAAACACTAACCGCCCAGACTTTGGTCTTGGTAGAAATGCATCCATGTTGCTCAAACATCCATCGGTGGTACGACAGAAGAAGCTTCAGGCAAAACCTCAGAGCCAGAATGAGAGACAACCACAGCAGAGTACTGAACAGCAGCGCCGACAGCATAGTCTGACCTTGAGAGCTCAATGATAGACTAACAGAGAGAAACACAGTGGACCAAATCAGCATTCAGCATAAATATATGCTGTAAAAAATATGCTCACATGTTCTCATTTCACATAGGCTTTAAAGTTAATACAAGCATGCATCATGTCAGTGGTTTATGGACATATGAAACATTGACTAGAACAACAAAAGACTCTAGAATGCTTTTGCATCTTCTGGAGTTTTAGAAAATATATCAAAAGTGTCAAACCAACATTTGCCACGATGCCAAACTATCTCTTTTTTATTTTAATATAAACTCACAGAAACATTTCTCAACAAATTCTCTAGCTCTGTACTAGTGCTGTATGTTTACAGCTCTCTTTATTTGTGTACTTCATCAGTTCTCTGAATAAAAACATAGGAGAAACATCTGTAATAAATACCAATAAAAAGATTGGGCAAGAACAGAAATAACTTTTTACATAACTGTTTAGAAAGGATAAAGAAAAAAGCCAGAGCGAAAATATGACTTCAATATAAAAATAGCACTTAAATAAGAAAATAGTGATTAATCTTTCCAGCTTGAATTTTATCACTCAACTTATTAACGTTTAAATAGAAGATAAAGTCTCTGGAGGGTAAAAGTTGTTACCTGAGGGGCAGATGCTCCTGAATCTTAGCAATGAGGCCCATGGATGGATCGGATTGCATGTACATAGTGGCCATGATTGCTATTACAACAAAAAGCCAAGAGGAGGGGCTAGCTGGGTACACGCCTTTAATGATTCTGTTCTGTCCATGAAAAAGAAGAGGTCATAAGTATTAATGCAACATATGCACAACACTGAATAATAATGCCAACCCTGCAGTTAGTGAAGTCACCATGAAATCAAAGCTGACTATTCTTTTTTTTTCTTTTCTTTTTATGAAACATTGCAGTATTTATTATAAATGATCATTTAAAATAGTATTAGGCTATAATAAATACAGTTTTCAAGTCAATATTTATTCGAGACTTCAAGGAGCTTAATTTCATGGAAGAAAAAATGTCCTGTATTTAGTTTTTATTGAGTGTTTTACATACTGCTAATATTCCTATGAGATTTTTACCCATTTATATTACAAAAAGATTTTAAGATTTAAGCTATTTTTTCAAACTCATTTGAGTCACTGACCTTAATCCTGCTGATGCGTTTCTTCCAGGATCGCAGTCCGGAGAGGTAGATTTGATTAAGGGCTTGGTAGGACAAATGCAGGTTGATCCCCTCAGGAGAGATGGTGAACTGAAACGCTACTGCTTGGTGAGCCTCAGCCATCACTATCGACAGAAACAAAAACACACTGGATCATTAAAACACAAAAGCAGTGTACATTAACTAATGGTATTTGTTTTTGCCATAGTATTCAAAATAAATATATTTTGCAACAACTTTTTTTTTATTATTATTATTATTACAGGTTCCATCCTTCATTAAAGCTAAATTTGCAAACCCATGAGGGACTGAATGAAAAAAAATGGACAATATCTTCAGAAAGGTCACTGAAACTGCTGTCAATATACCAGTCACATCTAGTAAACAAATGTAAAATTGGTACTTGTGCAATACAAGGCCAAACCTCATGAACTGAGGCTACATCCAAGACATCAATGACCCCTGGTGGTGTATTTATGTAAAATAACCCTTGACATTTTTGTGCAGGTATTCAAAGAATACATAGAATCATCCTGAACGTGTTTTGGTCGTGTTCCCTTGTATTTAAATCCGAGAAATAATGGCATAATATTAAAGAAAACAACTGAGAACTCTGGTGCACTTGCAACAGTACTGACTTTAACATGAAAATGATGTGGGCAAGCACAGTTGATATGAACAAGGTTATACAACGTATGCAGTTATCCTGTGAAAACAAAAGCTTGCTTCAACCTTCTCTGCCAATCATTTACAATTGCAGCACTAGGAATTGCTTTGAATTAACAAATGCAGTGGATGGAAGATGTAAAACATAACCTCTTCATTCAAAAGGGAGCATTTTTCAGTTTCCAAGCAGGTGTTTGAGAAAGTATAAGAATCCACACAAGCATATGTCCACTTTTATAATGTTTAAAATGTTTACATTCTTACAGCAATTAAAAACAATAGATATTGCAGATATTGCAGAAAACTGACTTTCCATCTTTGGACATTGTTAGTTCCAAACAAAACAACACGTGTGTTAAAATAGTCTTTTTTTTTATAAGCCAACGGGGCCACAAGTTCACATAGTTAAAACATCCGTATTAAGCTGACAGACTAGAAGGAGAAAAGTAGGCCTATAGACATTCATCCATTATTGCATAGAATGAGGCGATAAAGAAAGAGATGCAAGATTGGGAGGAAGGTTTGAATGTTGTTAAACTGGTAAAACGTGGTAGCCTAGTAACGAAACTCGATAACCAGCGCGATAATTATTTACTGGAGCTCTTGAGAAATTAGGCTACTCTGGGATTCCGTGACGAAATGTTTGGGTGTGGCGTAATTTCTATAAGATTTAGTAGTACATGTTATACATTTTCAAATATTTTGCATATTGAGCAGAACAAGAAAAGGAAAAAAAAATCTTGTTTTAGTTTATTATACGCACATTAGTAGCCTAAGTAAGTTCGGGTGCGTGGCGAGTTATCAAACTTTTAGTGCCTTCAGTTTACATTTCTGCGGTGGGGAAACGTATCGTTGACTTCACTAAAACAAGCAAACAAACCTAAACTCCGCAAAGTTTCTCTATATTACATCTTTCCACTCCCTTCAACAATCGAGAATATTCCTGAACGCTGTAGTCATTACACGACAACACGCTGCTGACCGGTTACAAATGTAAAGTGCTATTCAAACCTAAAGTAAATCTGTATGTTCGGCTTCATACATATGATATGTCTGAAAAACCATAGGCCTACCTGTGAGTTTGAATGTTAGTTCGGGAACAGTTTTCTGACACAGATGTAGGCTTTAGGTTCTCCACCCTATGACTTCCAGAAAGCAGCAACACATACCTGAGGAAATGTGTGTTTACTTTACACACACACACACACACACACACACACACCCTCTCATTTACATACGCGATGACATCACGCGCGGCACAGAGGTAAAGCTCGACATGCTACTCGCATAAATGGCAGCATTCTTGAGCATGAAGAATTTATGTTTTTGTATGACTTTTAACTCTGCTAGAACAATTTTTGACAGCAGACTATTCACTGGAAACGAGTATGGATACTCACTGAAAAAACACTGCATTTCAAACTAAATAAAAGAAGTACATTTTCAGATACTGTTTATCCAGTTTGCTTCTACTTTTGCTATTGTTTCCAAATTACGTGTATTCTGTAAACCTGGGGAAGAATATTTTATTTTATCAATACAATCAGATAGCCTACATTCTTTGTGGGAGAATCATTCTCTTTTTAAATAGATACATTCTCTTTTTAAAGAAAATATGATTTAAACCTTTTGTTTATTGATGTTTACTGCTAATTTCTTGGTTTTGCATCGCAAAGTTGTATTCACAAGAACATCTGAACAGTTTGCCTAGTCTGTACACTGCATACTTTTTCTTAAGGACTATGATGGTATCTTTCTTATTGATTGAGGTGTCCTTCGTTACCCGTTTGTATTTTTACCTTTTATTCTAATTTTATGTTCTTTGTATTTTAATACAGTGCTGTTTCTTCCTTGCAAAATAAAGCCAGTTACACAGCAAAAAAGGACAGAAAATGGGAACAAGAGGTAAATAAAAAATGAATAGATTAACTTAATAAAGAAAACATAATGGTGCAGAATAGTTTTTGTATTGTTTATTGTTCTTTATCACAGGCAATAATAGTGCACTTTCATTTTTTAAATTTTAACACAGACATTTATTTTCTTGTCATTATTTTTTTCCCTCCAATTTAATGACTTGCATTTCTTATGAAAAAAAGTTCCTACTGTGCGCAATGGGGAAGAAAGAGTACAGCTTTACAATCTTAAGAGGAGTAATCAGTTATGATGACAAAGATAATCAATAATCCTCAGGTGAATATAGAATGGATAAAGAATGAAGATACGAGTAATATTTTCTGTTTACAATGAACAGAGATGGGAGAGGTGAGCATACATTGGGGGCAGGCAGGGCATATGTATATAATGAGAGAAGATGGAAGGGGTGGTCTAAAGTATAATTCTATGAATGGGGGACAGGAGCAGGATGAGGTATATAATGTATGGTAAATAAGTGAAGACTAACAATACATATGAAATGTGATACGTGTGCTGTATGTGTGAGACGAGTAACAAAAACAGAATATCATTCAGTGCATAATGTCGGAAAGAGGAAGGGACAGACATAGAGCAGGCGTGTCATGAACACAGAGAAAGTATGTGGAGTGTATTTCACATTCACTCAGAGCTGGTGTCCAGACAGTCTGTATTTGCACACTCCCAGACTTACCCTGCCTGAGAATTAACAGAATTGAACATAGATCATCTTCAGGGTTTTGCTCTGGCATTTCCTCTGCCTCTGTGACTGGGCATGTTTGAGAGCACACATGCTGGCCGTTTTGTATATGTGGATTTAAGGCATTTGGAGTGTACTAAAATAAGAACATACCCCTTATTATATCTAATGGACAATGCTCCTAAACATTCAACAGTAGTGAAATATATTCAATGTGCTATTCGAAATCAATTCATAGTGATGCAGGAGCTGCTTGATGACTATGCAGTCTGAAGCTCAGTGTATATGTATTTCCGCTATGCTATTTTTGGGCAAGAGTGGACGTGATGGCTGCGGGTGGCAGAGGGAGGACCAGAGCAAAACCTTGCTTTGCATTTAGTGCTCCTTGTGTCAGGAAAAGAGTGGATCAGCGAGATAGGAGCATTATGGTCAGATTCTGGGCTTCAGGGCAGAGGCTCGTTGAAGAAAGAGCTTTTAAGTGGATATTCAAGATCAGGTTACCCTCATTCACAAATGCAATGAGCTAAAAAGCCCCACTGATCCTGAGTCTGCACTTAAGAGAGCACTTCACTGATTCCCGTGGGTGGGCGAGGAAAGGGACAACTATTTGTTTGAATACAATTCTCTTTTTAGGACAGTGCATTCCAGTTTCAAAGTCCAGTTATCATTCATTTTGTTTCATATTGTCAGTTTGAAGAAGGAGAGTCTTCTTGTGTCTGTGTGTGTGTGCATGTGTGAAAAAAGACAGAATACTGCTCGCGTTTCATACGAAGGGCTGGCCTGGTACGCACGAGTCCGAAACTTTGGGCTCTTGTCTGGGTAACATTCGAAAAGATGGAGCGTGAACAGAGAGGACCTCTTTCTTGTTCCCTCTATTTTGTTCCTTTGCTTCCATAAGGTTCACTTCAGTCTTTACATCGTACATCCTTAAGGGTTTTGAAATATTTTCCCCATGGGAGACATCCAAGGCATGGAGTCATTGCTTGGTTTTTTTCTTCAAAGTTGTTCTCCAGTTTACTCCTTTGTGAGTTTTTGCTTTATTTAATTCAAAATGAAATGAAAATGAGATGGAGAAAATTAGGCTGTTGAAATGGCTTTTAAAAGGACATTTGCAGCATACAACAAATACAAATAGGAAGTTTTACTGCCATTTCCAAAATTGCTCAATTTTCCTTCTTTCATTTTTACTTGACCAGTACTAATAAATAAATAAATAAATAAATAAATAAATAAATAAATGTGTCTTTAAATAAATCAATTTAAAATTGAAATTTTGTTAATGGAAACATGTCACATCTCAGCTCAAAAATATAATATAAATATAAAAGGGGAAACAAAAAATACTTATTTTAGACTTCCACTGATGGAAGTTCTACCAGGAATCACATTAGAGGATGGTGGCTTTAACATTTTGTTCCTCTTGTTCTGTTTCTTTGTGAACATGTCATAGGAAATCTAGATGCCTGCTCATCCCTCTGTGCCCTACTTTGAGTGGGGTGGATCTGGGATACTCTGAGAACTGCAATGACGTACAACAGCCCAATCGTTACCAACAGCAGCTTCCAGTGGGCAGCTCTCCACTGCATATCTGACACTGACTGATATTGGCCCTACAACAGAGTTCAGGATCTACAAGGATCAGTGTTTAACATAGCCTATATCTTCAACACTTAAAATCTCAAACATAAAACTGTAGTCACATAGAACTATAGTAGCATTTTGGGTTAGAAAATTTAGATTCCATTCAAAAAAACGAAAAAATCCTACTCTTTTCTTTACACAGTGTTTTAGAAATCCTTTTTTGTGCTGATAGTGGTGATAAGAATGAAGAACTTCCCACTTTTTTCCTATTCTGTTTGCTTTTCTCTACCTCAAGCAGCTCAGTGTGATTCTCTGATGGATCATTGCTTATGATAATGATGATGATTATGATAATGATGATGATAAGTTTGGGAGACATTCTTTCCTGTCCCACTTGGTGTTTGTTCCTCGGTTTGTATAGTTTGTTGCCATAAGATCACTTGATATGACCATGGATATCAAACCCCTTGTTTGTAGTGTACGAAATAATTTGTAGCTAGGGTTTATATTCAGCGATACATCTCGTTTTCACTTTTCAAATCCTTTGCTCCTAAAAAGGATAAGTGATATTGTAATTTTTTTCTTCAGATGAACATTTGCATGTAAGAACACTTCCATGTGGATCGACTCCTGACTGTTCTGTCGCAGTTGGATCCCAGGGTTTCTGCAAGTGATGTGAAAATCAGGGCTGAGTATACCTGTCGTTGTGTACTGTGCAGATGGACTGTCTGGGGGGAATCAAAGGAGGGGTTTGTCCCCACCCACTTAAAAGCTTGTCTGATAAGTTCACTTAGGGCTGAGACTGGGTTCCATTTGAGGAAAGGAGGCGAGCTTTATCCTTGCCAGACCCCTTCCTTTGTAGAACACTAGCACTACCACCAATACTGCTCCCTTCTCCTCGATCGCTGCGTTCTGCTCGCTCACCGCGATCACCTCCGCCCTCGGAGCGATGAGAGTTCTGACGGGTCGGTGTGCTGGGTGGGCGAGACGACAGCCCATTTTTCTCATCTGGGAAAAGAAAAGAAAATATCAGGGTGGGAGTGTGCTTTGTGGTTGAAAACATTTTTGTTAATTTAAATACAAATAAAAGTGAATTAACTAAATAATTCATTTGAGTTTTAGATTTTGATACATAGTATAATATAAAAAGTAAATTAAAATATCATAAAAGATCTAAAATGGCCACAAATGAATTGTAGTTTTTGATACATAGTATATTATAAAACGTGAACCCTTTACATTTCACCTGCATTGTGCATGAAAAATCCACTACATATTTATTTAACAATACAAGTTGTTAAACAATTTTAAATGACAGCAGTTAGTTGTCCCGGAAACAAAGCCTGACATCCAGTCTGACCTGGGGCCTATACCATGAAGCCAGTTTAGCTGGCTAACCAGATATGTTTAAGCATAGTTTGTGCCAATCCTGGGTTTTAGTTACAATTAAGCAGTGTTCATCTCCATAGTAACTAATGCTCCATGGCTAACCTGCCATGGCTAAACTGAAATTGGACGAATCAGCTGTGAGCACACCTCTGATGCAATAAAGTCACTCCCCCCTACTCCATATTAAAGGTTACTACATAGCAAATGGTTTTTAGAGACTATAGCGTTTTTACAATGCTTATTTATAATAATAATAATTTTGAATGCTTTGAAATGAAAAAAAAACTATAAAAATGACTACATGTATCTTAAATGTTCAATTCTCTCTATCAACTAAACTAACTTCAGAACTTTTCCTTGCATTGATGTATACGATTGATGTATACGATCTCTCGCAAGAAGTGAATCTCAGTTCCACTGATCCAGAGTATGTGATTGGCTGTTCACTACTGATGTCACAGCTAAACTCCTAAACTCAGGATCAAGGTCGGAGTTGACAAAGAAAGCTGATGATCAGCATCATGAGACCAACAAAACCTGAATAGATCAACTCGAAACTAATCCTGTAACCCTGAGTTTGTTAAACTAGCATCATGGTACAGGCCCCAGGTGTGTGAGAGGGTTTATATATCTGTGCCTGTGTGAGTATTAGTGGAGCTGAATGACGAAGAGTGGCTGATAGACTGGGTTTAGTAGCAGAGCTACTTCCCACTCTTGTCCACATCTTCCTGTTTTCGTTTTGTTGTCACAGTGATTCATTGTTTCATTGATTAGTTCACACCTGTTTCATATTGCGTTACATTTTCTTGTGTATAAAATGCCTTAACTTCTCTCAGTTCATTGTCTTGGTTGTGTTTAGAGCACACTGTTTCATTTTGTTTTCTTGTTGGATGTCACTCTTTTGTTTGGTTTTAATAAAGTTCAGCTTTTTATCCGCTATGCTCTCTGTATCATCATATTCATCATAAAGTAACATAAGCACATTAACTTAGGCTAAAACATGAAAAGTTAAAATAAAGAATAAATAACCTGGTAAGAATAAAAAAACAAAATTTAAATAAAAAAAATAAATGGGGGGAAAAACATAAGCAAAAATAAATTCAAATAAATGAATGTATTAATTTAATGTTTTGTGACTGAGTGTGTGTTTTTGGATGGAAGTGTAGATGTGGAACATTCACCTGCAAGCGCCTGCACAGAAGGCTGGTCGTGTGTACTGAGAAGCTGAGCTTGAATGGTCTCTACCACTCGTTTAAACCTGCGACTAGGACCTGCAAAACAATATTATCACTTTTTTAGAAATTACAGCTTGTGCAGGCACCTGACACCAGCTCTCTCTTCTTTTTAAATACCTGATAATAGGGTGAAGGTGACACTGTAAATGCCAGTCTCCCTCCTTCCCTCCCTTTCTCTTTCTTTTTCTCTCTCTCGTTCTCTCTCTCCTTCTGAGAAAGCGATGTCAACCTGAAATTTGACAGGCTTCTGGAAGACAGACGGACCTCCAGAGGACTTGTACTCTGCCCGGAAACTTGTCTGAGAGATGACACTATGACTTAGGGAGGGAATCTAGAGGAGAAATGAGACGTACATCAAAGTTTGAATCTTCAAAAAAGAAGCAGATTTTTGCTAAAAAGATACTAACTGATAGAAAGGCGTGGACGATGTCGGCCTTGATAGAGCTTAGTGGTTTGTCTCTAATCACCACAAAAATTTGCTCTTCCCTCTCCAGACTGATGAAATTTCCAAACCACGACTTCTTTGCCAGCCTATGGCAAAAGATAAAAATATATGCAGATAAATACAGTTTTGCTAATGTTTCATGGCTCTCATTGTACACAGAATACACATTAGAGACTTTATAGCATCATTAATGGATTTATTTGTTTGGTTATATAAGAGTGTTATCTTTGAAAATACAGTAGTTAATTATGCAAGTGCACAAATAAAACTGCCACCATAATTCTTTTCTGTCTTCATTCCTAGAATTATACACGTTCAGGGAAAAGTAGCCGAATATGCTGAAAAAGCTTCAAAACAAACACACTGAATCATAGGAGCAGGTTGTTGATGTATCAACATTGAACTTAGCACATGGAAAATTAAAGAATATTAAATTAATTGTCGAAACGAATGTCAAAATTTAACTGATTTAAAATGGCTGACATTAAAATTCTATTTTGTGTAAATAAATTAAGAAAAAACAGATCCAAAGCACACATATCAATGACAAAATGATTTTTTTGCTCAAAATGGGTGCGCAACAAGAAAAAACAGACGAATAGCCTATGTGCTCAAAACGTTACCACCTGTGTGGGAGTCTAGCATTGTCTAGCCGTGGTGTGCCGACTTTTTCCTGTCTTTTGTGTAAATAAATGAAGCAGCTAAAAAACAAAAATTAGTCATTTTAAATTTGGCAGATTGCCGTTTTAAATTTAAGAATCACATCACAGTGTTATTTTATTGTTATTTATGTTTTTATTATTGTCAGGGTTATGTATGTTCTATGTGTTCTGTTTTTTCCCTGTGCCGGTTATTTTACCCAGTATGTTTTCCAGTATGTCTGATTAAGGATTCCATTCACCTGTTCTGTCCATATTCTCATTAGTTCTCCTTGTTATTTAAGCAATGTGTTCATTGTTTGATGTAGTCAAAATTATGTGGTTGTGTTTCCCCATTACTCTCCTGTATTTGGACTTTTGGATTAAAAACTATTTAGTTTGAGTCTGTCTTCATGCACATTTATAGCAGCCACCTATGACAATTATAGTATTTATTAGTCGCTTTACCTTCACCTATTTATTTTCATTTCAGTTTTAGTCATTTTAGTACTTCAACAAATGTACTTTATTTCATTTAGTATTCAGTATTTAATTATATATTTTTTCAGCTAATATATATATATATATATATATATATATATATATATATATATATATATATATATATATGTATATATATATGTTTTACTTCTGCTTCTTTTTTAATGAATGAAAATTTTTTTAATAGTTTTAGTTAACAATTTACTGTTACATGATGGCAAAGGAAATATTAAGGTAACATACATGAAATGAGCATGAACAATATTCAACAATGGCTATACAACAATGAAAGGAAAAAAAACTATAACCCCTTTTACACATACAGTCTTACTGGTCAGAGATCATTTGTGACCATGTGTGAATAGGACCTTTCAAAAATACCAGTAAATTGGTTCTGGCAATTTACCAGTAAGAAGTTGTAACATTACCAGTAAATTACCGGTATGATGCTGTGTGTGAACAGAATGCGCTGACGGAAGTCTGCTTTGGGCCTGTCATAAAGTTTTTATGGAGCTTTTAATAGTTTTTCTATGTAAATACGCACAAGGTGGACATCTTGACCGTTGCGCCACGTCTTGCAGCTTTTTCAGCTTATCAACGCATCTTTTCATCAACACATATTTTTTTAAGAGTCACTCAGACATCAAGAAATATTGACAAATTGATCAGATAGAGATAGAACTTCAAAGAAGACAACGGTGACTTCCGATCACAGAATTTTACCGGTATTTTGGTGCTGATGTGTGAATGGTCTCTTAATTGTAAAAAGCCAGAATGCTGTTGCTTGTGTGAACAGCATATTTGCCGGTAAAGTCTATCTGGTAATTTTACGGTAACTTACTGTGATTGTTGTGTGAAAAGGGCTAATATCAGATCATGTTTTTTTACTAATTTATTCCTCTAAATACTCACTCTGGGCTGGACTCTGGAGTTAAACTGGACATGTCTTCTGATGTAGGAACTATTGAAACAAACAAGAAAATCAAAACATTTTACAGTGACATTTGACTTTCAATGATGTTTGAAAGATTAACAATTATAAAATGTTGGTTGACGCTTCTTTCACCCTGTAGTCTTCGGCGGTGGAACCGTGGCGAGCCTAGCAGGTTGTTCTTGAAGGAGTTGAGGCGTGTCCTCCAGTGGGCTGAACTACTGGCAGCCATTCCACCACTTCCCCCAGGACTGGAGGGTGGGGTTAGGGACAGGGAACCACCACCCACACCACCACCACCCCCTTCAGCTCGTGAGGAGGAAGAGGAGGAGGAGGAGGAGGGCGGGGTGGGTGGGGGTGCTGGGGATGGTGCACAGGGGTCCCAAGAGGGTGGGAGTGGGGAGCCCTGTGGGGTGACCTGTGACACATGGGCAGAGTTAGGATAGATGGTCTTAGTGACAGACTTCAGGACAGAAGGAGTAGGGAAGAAGAAGCGAGGGATGGGGGACAGGAGCGGAGAGGGGGAAGGCGAAGGAGACGGAGGGGTCTGCAGGGGAAGGGACTTCATAGACTGCAGGTGGGGACGGTCAGAGGCTGCTTTTGAGGGTAGGGTCTGGGTTTTTTGGTCAGCCACGCGTTGGGACGCCCGGGGTGTGGTGGAACTTCCTGCTTTGGGTTCTTTAGACTGGGCGGTGGAAGCAGAGGTGACTTCAGTTTGGCTAAAAGTGAAAACTGGGCTCTGACAGGTAGGAAGAGAAAGGATAGAAGGATGGAGAGGGAAAGAGGAATGGAGAGATGGACACAGCAATGGTCATGAGCGTTAATGAAAGCTATGATATATGATTATTAACATTAGAATTCAACTGAGAAGAGTTAGGAAAATGATGCATATCTCTTTGAGAAGCATGTGAAATCTAGTATAAATTAGTCAAGAATTGTTAGGACATTAATTCATGTGCAAAATGCAAGTTAAAACAAGCTACATATTTGTGTGAGTGTGTGCATGTCTTTGATGTGAATAATGACTCCAGTATGAGGACAGTATGAGGTAGATGAACATAAAAAGAGCAATTCAATCCAATTCAACTTTTCTATTCATACCACAATAACAACAACAAGCACAATACGTTTCACCATTTTAAACTGAGCACTGCATAGTAGAATTTTACTTCTAATCCAATATCAGTATGACCAACAATTGTGGAGTAACTTACTCGAGGACTGCTGAGGGGACTGGATGAGAGGCCGGTTGACGCTCCGCTAACTGATCGAGACCTATCAGAACACCAGAAAATATCAGTCAAACATCCCTTTATGTTCATGGATATGTTTGTTTACTTAGATATATGCATTTCTATTGACAACAAAAGTCTTAGCAACTGTGAAAGGAATTATTAACTTTACACTACTTACTAAGGACTTGTTTTCCATTTACTGATCTCTATTTATATATAGATAGTTTATATGATATTGGCCTGGTTTCACAGACAGGGCTTAGATTAAGCCAGGACTAGGTCTTAGTTAAATTAGGGAATTAGCTTTTATAAATGTGCCTTAGAAAAAAATATTATTGGTGTGTATTTTTTAAGATAAGTGAGGTGGACAAAGTTCACAACTCTATTACTTGAGTAAAAGTAAAAATACTACTGGTCAAATATGACTCTGTTACAAGTAAAAGTTCTAAAAATAGATTTTTACTAGAGTAAAAGTATTTGTTTTTAAAAGTACTTAAGTATCAAATGTAAATTGAATTTTTTCATGTCAATGCGTTATTTTATTATTGTTGTATAAATGCTGATGGTGGTTCAAGCCCGTCAGTGATGCTCCATCCAACATGCCAGTAAATGACTACATTAAACTAATTTCAATACTTGTATAAAGGTAACAAAGCTCTTTACAAAGCTGCTGTCACTTTAAGGCCGAATGCACAGACCCTATACACTGATACACATCCCATATTCTCCCAACTGTTTACTCTTCTCTTTCTCCCAGACATTTACATTTTTGAACATTTTATGAGACATGCATCAAGTGCCAACTAAACTAATCTTTATTCTTTTCAGAAAACTGAAACATACTTTCTAAGTATGGCCATGGGTGCACACACTGTGCCAAAGAACCGTCTTCTTCCATTTTGCTATAAACTGATCAGTGTTCAACAAATGTTGGGAAATTTCACGACCCTATAAGAGTGATTACAGATCAGCTGTCTGCAAGAAAAAATCATCCACAGACTTTCAAAGCTACTACAGAAATGACTTTTGACTTTGAGGACCCCGATAGAAATGTAATGGAGTAAAAAGTACAATATTTGCCTTTCAAAAAAATTAAAGTCAAAGTTTCCCCCAAAAATAATACTCTAGTAAAGTACAGATACTCAAAAAGTGTACTTAAGTACAGTACTCAAGTAAATTTACTTGTAAATTTACTTAGTTACAAGTCAGTGCAAGTTGCTTTCAGTTAAAACAGCTCAAACTTGCATTTGAAACCGGGGGTTTATCTATATTATAAATGAATGTTTTGTTTTCACCATGTTTGAATCCGACACACCAAATCCAATGTCACAATTTAGCAACTCAGGTATCATTTAGAAATGTACGTTTCCCACTTCCCATGACTGTGCTTGGTCAATTAGCACATGAGAGATGTTGCCAGCAACAGGAAGGGGAAGTAGCAAACAACATAAAACATTATTTTCACAGAGGCCAATCAGAAATGAATTTATTCACAACCAGCATTTTGCTTCTGTGGTCAAAAAACAACATGGAAGAAAATATAAGATTGTAAAAAAAACATGTCGCCTATAGTGTACCGTGATTGGGTGTGATTACTGAATAAGACAAAAATTTGACCTAAAATATACTTAAAAGTGGTGAAACTCATTTGTGGATTTGCCGCTTAAGGTTTTACCTGCACATATTTTGGAAGGCACTTGAAGTTGAACAGAAGACACTTGATACATCAAGCTTGACTTTTAGATGAAGGATAATACAGTTATCTTAAACAGTTTGCATGTACCTCTGGCTATGTGCAGAGGTATCCAGTGCTCTGCGGGGAGGTGTTGGAGAGCCCTGCTCTGTCACACTCAGTACCTCCAGACTCTTTCTCTCCGGCCGACAGCGCCCATGACGGGTCAGCATGGGCGAGTCCACCCGCTTACGGGGAGGATCTGATCACACAACCACAACAAGACACACACACCCACTGTAACACAAACATCTACTGTGTACACTTCATGAACAAGTCACATTACAAACCTTACTATATCCAAGATGGAATCTAAGGTTTGTTTTTTTATATATAACTGTATATATAATGTACAACTGCAATGCAGCAGATATTATCTGTATTACAGTGTTAGGAGGGAAATAAGCATAGAAGCTGAAAAAGAAGTCCTTTTCAGTGTTGATGAGAGACAGAGCTTCTAGGCAACAGGGTAAATAGTATCTGCATACAACATGGCCTATGTGAAAGACGAGTTATGGCATGACAATGAGATGATGGACAGTAAGGTATCATTTGTCAGGCAGTAGGGCTGCATGATTTATCTTGTTCTCCAGCGTTTATCCAGTACTCCTGCTTATCTGTTATTTAGTTTGTATTGTTAAAAGAAAAGGACGGCTAAATTAGATCCTGCCTCTCAACTCTCCTTGATATTTAACATTAATTAGAAATTAAAAAGGATGTGCAAAAACTACAAACTAACAAGTGAACTACTGTTTTTAATTTGTGTACGGACTCTGCTCTGATGCCAATATAAATAGTTATATTTTAAGGGTGTGCAATTGGGTATACTCACCAAAAGAACCAACTCACATTGTACCAGTCACTTAAAGGGAACTCAAATATTTTTTCAGTCCCCTTTTGAGTCTTTACACTTAAAGGGTTACTTCAGCGATTAGCATTAAACTTTGTATCAGTAGAAACCCGGGAGTATATTCAAATTATCGTACTTTCCCCCCTCATATGACCCTGAGACGAGAGACTTATGTATTTTATTTCTGGAAAAATTCCTCCGATGACGCAAATATCGTCATTTTGCGTCATCGGAGGAGTTTTAGTCCAGAGGCTAAAGACTACAGCCAGCAGAGGGCGCTATTTCCGCATGTTTTCAACATCGCACTCACAGCACTCACAGCACTCGGCTCGGGGAGCTGCGGAGATTCATGTAAACGAAGGGGTGGAGAGCAAAGTGAGTGTTTCAACTTTTCAAATGAATTCCTATGATTCCTAAGTTAAGCTTCCAAAGACATGATCTGAAAAAGTGCCAGACTGATCACGGGCTGTGAATGCAGCCACAGCCGCGAATCCCGCACTTACCTCAGCTCATGTGATGAATGTAATCCGATCCTGCTGCGTTTGACACGTTCATTTTTTTTAATTGTATTTTTTTTAATTGTAGCGTCTCTAACTGAACTGATTTTATGAAAATGAATGCGGTGGGCAAGTGATCCAGTAAGCCGTGCCTAGAGCAGCCTCGGGCAGCGAAGTGCATTCTGGGAATTGTTGTCTTTCATCCCCATGAGACAAAATTACATTTTCTGTGTTTTCTCAGTCTAGAAGGCACCAAATTCAAAAATAATTTCATATTTCTTCTACATTAATGACCGAGTTTAAATACAGATTCATCTTCCCAGCGCTGAAGTACCCTTTTAACATTCAAAAGTTTGTTTTGTCCCAATTAATGTAAATAATAATAATACATTATTATTATTATTATTATTATTAGCCTTTTTATTTTAGATTACAATAGTAATATTTGAATAGTACTATAAACGGCTTGTCATGTTTACATTTACAATTAAAAAAAAGTTTTTCCGCCACTTTTCTCAGTGCACCTTTTGAATGACTTATGATATTTAGATTATTTTAAACTTCTTTCAAATTTATTTTGATTAATTGTGCTGCCCTTGTATCAGGGAGAGACATTCCTTTCAAATAATTATGCCAGTAAATGGTAAATTTGAAAAATCATGTCAGCATCGATGACAGCTTTTTCTCAGTATACATTAGGAGAGTCCTGCTCTGATCCAACCTGCAGCACCTGTTCTTCCACCTACTACACTGCCCTAAAAAAACCATGTGTTTCAACTTCCCTTTCAAGCTCTTAATGATGATGATTCTCCACCTTGAAATCTCTTTTTAGTCCTGGTCGTGATCTGTTTATTTTGGGGAACAAGCCCTCAATATGTTACATTTACAAATCACTGATGTTTGCCTTAGAGCCATTAAATGAAACTGGCTTACTTTTAGGCCTAAAGCATCAGCATGCTTTCTAGGTTAACTTCTGTCATGGTGTTCAATGACTAGCTTTGAACGAGACAGCAACACACATATGGAACTCAGGTCGAACTCCAAAAATTCACTCACCAACATCATTTCTGGGGGGAAGATGTTCATCTTCATAACTAGGGTAGCGCTCTTTTCTGTCCAACAGAAGGTAGTAGATCAACTTCTCCTGGTTTTCTCTGGGAAGGGAGAGATGCAAGTCAGAGGACCCAAATAATGTTTATTGTATTGACAAAATCATTCTTTAATATATCTTCTTTCATTGAAGAATGTAAGTCATCCAGGATTGGAATAACAGGGTTTTTGCAGGTTTTATAAAGGGACAATTAAGATAGTTTTAATACCAATTAAAGAAAATTTAAGTAATAAACTGAAGGGAACATAACACGTAAAAATTAAATCTAAATGTAAAACATTTTAGTTTACATCTAAGGACATAATGAGTTGTAATAGTGACAATCTTGGGAAATCTTGTTAAAGTGATTTTATGATTAAAACAAGAACAACAATCTGCCAATGTCTTCATAAAAACAACAATTCAAATGTAGTCATTTTTATACCCAATGACAGATATTTGTTCTTGTTTTAAGCATAAAAAGTTCATAAAGACAATTCAAAAAGTTCATAAAGAGATCCTAAAACTAATCCATACAAATCAAGTGGTTTATTCAAAAATTTCTGAAGAGACTCAATCACTTTATGTGATGAACGAAAGTCTTATGGGTTTTGAACGGCATGAAGGCCTGTTCACATCGTTATCGTTGGCGTTTAACACCCCTCATGACTAAACAAATGGTGCCAATATGAGTGTGCACACCAACGTGCAAAACGGCACGCAAAAAAGCGAAATAAAAAAAATACAAAAAACGCCTTGGGTTTGTTTTTTTGTTTTGACGCAGCGCGTTTAAAAACTGGTCGACCAATGAGATCGGCACTTTTGTTCACGTGCCTGGAGCTGCTGAAGTTACAGTAAAACACGACTTGGTGCACTCAAGCACAAAACGGTCTGGCCAAACACACATTGTACGATTGTCAGTTTAAGACATGTTTAAGGCCTTTAATTGTGGAAGGTCAAATTAAGACCCTGAATAAGTAAATTATTTTTGGCTGAACTATCCCTTTAAAGTCAGCATGAAACGTTGCGATGGCCTTTTCTTTCTTATTGTGACATATATCTAAGTCAAATTGCTTATTGAACAAGAAAAAAATGTAGGGCGGGACTTAGATCTCATGTGAGTGACAGGTTTTCCTGCCCTCACTCTGAAAAACATGTCATCAGAGAAGAGATGCCGTTGCAAGAGGGAAAGGGAAGTTAATTTGATTAAAGATTATGAGAGGCCACATTAATTTAAAAAAAAAAAATTAATAATGATGTGCAAGGAAAAATAATTTATAGTAAACAATGCAATAATCTGTAAGAAATAAGAATGCGGACTGAGGTCAGTTGGATCTTGTTTAAAATGTTTTTTACACTATCCACTTGTTTAGCCTGACATAAAGTGTCACCACTTCCAGGTCCAAGCGATCAGATGCTAAAAGAAACCAACAAACTGTGCTAATATACACTCACAATGTGATGTCTGAAAAATCATGATCCTAACTTTTATCTCCATACCGAAATCCCAGATGGCCAGGCAGTTTTTCATCTTTTATAAATTGTTTAAAAATTTGTATCTGGGACACTGAGCACAGAGAGTGTAGTGTACACAGAGTTGGGCTGTTAGGACCATCAGGGCCTTCTCTGCTGGCCCTGTCAAAATCACAAATATTCTTTTTCATAATTAAATTAAATTAATGTGTGTCTGAACATGTATAAATGCAATTACTATCTATTTTAGTATGTTCCAATTATATTTCCAGAAAGAATGTGGTTATTTTTTGTGAGGCTGAGCTGTATTTTCCATATGTCATCATCTAAACGCATCACACCCCCGTGGACCAGCACTAGTAGTATAGCTAGCCTTCCGTTGAAGCTGCCATTTTCCATTGGATCATAACTTTGACTGAAGTGGGTCATCAGCAAATCTTGATGTGTAGTGATAGAACCCCCCAGAGGCTCAGCAATGTGTCGGTGCTACCCCCTGCCATGGGTTGTGAGCGATCTATGTGAAATGAGCTATGGTCGCTGCGGATGATGGGCTGCATTCTAATGAGCTTCGTGAATCATGTGCATCCTGATGTCAAGCCGGTAATGGTAGCTGACAAGCAGTTTTTTCTGTGTTTCTTTTGATATTCTTGTTGGTCTGGGTTTTTGTTTGAGTATTTGTGCCAAAATTAGTTGATCTAATTCATTTTACCTGTTGCCTAAACGGTGATATGTGAGTGCAGTGGTATCAATAAATTATAAAATTTTTGTCTCGCGTGTCCTTTTATGTTGCTTGCCCCCTTTCCAACGAGCACTTTGAAAGCGGGGTTCGTAACAGTAGTGCATACAGTGCATGTGCATGATTGTATTCTGTATGTATCTGTGTGTGTGGTGGTGTTGTAATGGCACCGGCGTGGGTTGTGTTGATCGTTAGTGTACGTTAAGTTAAGTTTTCAAATGCTTAGCTTAAATGTCTAATATGAATAAATAGTGCTCATAAATGGCTGTTGAGATAGTATACTCAAGTTAAACGAGTAGACTTGGGCCCAGAAACAGCATTCCTTACGTCACGACTTAACAAGTGGCTTCTTTTCTGAGTGACAGGCTGAAATGTCTTGAGCACACACACAGAAGTTAAGACTCACTCTTCACACTGCAGGTCTCTGGTGAGCTTGACACGGTCTCTGAAGCAGCCCAGGGAATGCATGCTCTCCAGAACATCAGGGTCCAGATCTGTAAGAGACAGAATCCTCTTCACACACACGCGCCTCGGGGGTGGCTGCTCTGGACACGGCTCATTCCTGCCCCCCCTGAGACAGAAAGACACACAGACAGACAAAAAAATTGATGTGGAGTACATTTTTGTGGATCAGATTTTAATGGAACAGTTCTGTGGAACGCAAAATAATTTTTGCAAACAGAGAAAAGACCATAAAAGTGGTTTGTATGACTTGTACGCTATATTCCAGATCTTTAGACATATGGCAGCTTTGTATGAAGAGCGGACACAAATTTAAGTTGTTATTTCTGCTCCTAAATATGGCATAGACATTTGATCATGAGACATTTGAGAACCTGTGATGTTTGATGATGTCATTGACATGACATCTGGACGCAAAATTTAGGTCAAAACAAAAAAGACACAAAACGCAGTATTACACAAAACATTGTTGAGCTAGACAAACATACATTATTTGTCACACAACTGTTGATGTGTGAACAAAAGCTGCTCAAAATTTTTTTAATTTGCCTCACCGGCACGTCATCCTCAATTAACCCGTCTCCGGCGCAATAACTCCGATCTTTCAAGTATTCATATTCTTGTGTAATCGACGCACCATCCTAAATGAACCCGTCTCGTGCGTGATACCCAAAATTTCGAATATTCCTATCTAATATGATTTATGACCTGCAAGGTTGCCAGAGTAATAATTATACACTGTTAATAATAGGCCAGAGTAGAACTGGCACCCCGACTGAGTCTGGTTTCTCCCAAGGTTTATTTTTCTCCATCATGCCCTGATGGAGTTTTGGTTCCTTGCCACTGTCGCCTTTGGCTTGGCTTGCTCAGTTGGGGACACTCAAATTATGATCCAAGTTACTCAACTAAATATACAAATAGAATTTATTAATTTGGTCATATATAATTCTATAAACTATCCAAATTAAACTAGCCAAATCAAATTTTGTTGCAATGTTGTCCAGTTTAACACTGTGAAGCTGCTTTGAAACAATCGTCATTGTAAAAGCGCTATATAAATAAAGTTGATTGATTGATTGATTAATTCTCCTTTTTTGTTCAATGGAAAAAAAACAGCAAATGTTACATTTTTCTTTTGTAAACTATTCAAAATACTGTAGCTCACACAATACTTACTGATACCAGGGGTGCTTTTGTATTTCTTCCAACTGAAAAAAGAAAAAACAAGAATTATCATAAATAAGCCTTGGCAACACACTAAGAAATTAAAACTTTTATTCTGCAAGGATGCATTAAATTGATCAAAAGTGACAACATTAAGACATTTATAAAGTTACAAATGATATCTAGTTTAAATAAATGCTATTATTTTGATACATACTAAAATACTGTATGTATCAGTCTCCACAAAAATATTAATCAGCACAATTGTTTTCAACATTGATATATATTTTCCTAGCGTAAATCCTGTTCATTTGCATGGTCTGCTTCATCTAAATTATCGGCGCACACATTGGATTCGGCACAGGTTTTATGCCCTTCCTAACTGAGAGTGCTGGGACACTTACACACACACTACGGACAATTTGGCATATCCAATTCACTTAACCTGCATGTCTTTGGACTCTGTGTGGGAAACATGCTGACATGGGGAGAACATGCAATCTCCACACAGAAAGGACTCCTCCCGGGGCTCAAAAAATGGACCTTCTTGCTGTGAGGCGACAGTGCTACCCACTGAGCCACTGTGATTTCTGAAGGATCAAGTGATAGTGAAGACTAGAGTAGTGTGTGTGAGTGTGACTGTGAGTCTGATGCTGAAATTTCAGCTTTGCCATCACAGGAATAAATTACATTTTAAAATATATTCAAAAAGAAAATATAGAAATATTTCACAATATAATGTTTTTACTGTATTTTTGATCAAATAAATACAGACTTTTACCGACACCAAACTTTTGAATGTAATGAAACATTATAGTTTACATTATATACTATATTTATATATAAAAAGAGGTGCACTGTGTTCATGTTCTATACCGTGAGGCGTTTCTCAGGGTTGACCTCAATCATGCCACGGAGGAGAGCCTGGCAGTCTGGAGGAATGAAGTGAGGCATGTGAAATACTCCACTCTTCACCTTCTCCAACAGCTGACGCAGGTTATCATGGTCAAAGGGCAACGCTCCCTGTAAGGTGTTACAATTCACACATATTTCTAAAAGCAAAGGAGAGCTAGCAATTTTGAGACACTTATTTTACTTAACAATTCCTGAACCATTATATTTTTAATAAGTTGCTAAGGACATGTAAAGAAGGTATTAAAGGGTTAGATCACCCAAATTAAAATTCTGTCATTAATTACTCACCCTCATTTTGTTCCAATCCCGTAAGACCTTTGCTCATCTTCGAAACATAAATTAAGATATTTTTGTGAAATCTGACCCCCTATAGACTGCAACGTTATTACCACTTTCAATGCCAAGAAAGACAGTACAGACATTAATTTTATGAAGCGACGAGAATACTTTTTGTGCTCAAAAATGTTGACTATTTTAACCATGTCTTTACTATCTTTCTGGGCCTTGAATTTGGTAATTACGTTGCAGTCTATGAGGTGTCAGAAAGCTCTCGGATTTCATTCAAAATATCTTAATTTGTGTTCCGAAGATAAACGGCGGTCTTACGGGTTTGGAACAACATGAGGGTCAGTAATAATGATGCAATTTTCATTTTTGGGTGAACTAACCCTTTAGAAGTGGAAGAAATATTGAAAATGACAAATATAAGATGCAGCAAGCATCTTACCACCAACAGAGCAAAGAGAATGACCCCACAGCTCCATACATCTGCCCGACGCCCATCGTATTTCTCTCCCTGTAAATAAAAAAAAACACTAAATACAAATAAGAACTGGCAGTTTTGTTAGAGACTTATATAATAAAACATGGTGCTTATGCTCAAAAAGCATCGTCCTTACCCTGATGACCTCAGGACATGCATAATGGGGTGATCTGCAGATACATAACGCAGTGCATTAATACTTCATCTTCAATAGAACAGAATTAAATGCACATAAACACAAGCTACTGACCCACAGCTGGTCTCCAGCAGGCTGTCCCCAACCTGTAGGGAGGCCATGCCAAAGTCAGCAATCCTGATATTATTCTTCTCGTCCAACAGGAGGTTTTCAGGTTTAAGATCTCTGTGGCTGATAAACAAAGGATGTAATGACAGCATTGTAATATATGTTTGTATACTGTTATGTTCTTCCTGAAGATGAATGACCTTTTTTACTTATTGTGTTGTATACCCTGCAGTATATTACAAGAATAAATTACAAAATTATGTAATATGTTTTTCGATTATGTATTTGTTTGTTTATTTAATGTAAAAAGGACGATCAACATACAAAAAAATTAACCTTGGAAAGTATGAACACTACCATTCAAAAGTTTTGTTTTTGAAAGAAGTCTCTTATGCTTGCCTGCATGTATTTGGTCAAAACAGTAATATTGTAGAATATTATTCTATTTGAAAAAGTAACAACATTATTTTAAAGGTGCACTATGCAGGATTTTTGCAGTAAAATATCCAAAAACCACTAGGTCAGTGTTATATATTTTGTTCAGTTGAATACTTACAATATCCCAAATGTTTCCAACTATTTGTAAATCGTGAGAAAATTGCTATTTTAACCAAGGAGCCAGGACGAGTGTGAGGGAGTCGCCTGTCAATTGCGTCATATCTGCGTTACCCCTTGGTTTCCGGTTTTATTTGGCAGAGGCCCTTTACTCTTACTGCAGTGTGCAACATGTGTCACAGCAGCCACCCAGCGAGTAACGTCATAACATCATTTTCAACATACTCAAATGTAAAAGCCGAAATGCCGCCGGCAACTGTGTAAAAGTTATAATAACCATCATAATAAAAGTCCCACTGCTTGCGAGCCATGTGTTGAGTAACAATCGCTCCGGTGCCATTGCTCAGCTCCCACAACACTCTGTCCTGCTCTCTTTCATACTACAGTAACGTTAATAATCGCAACCATGAATATGATTTCTGCCCGAGTCCTGTCCTGATTCTTTTCCACCGGCTGTGAGGTGAAGACCACATGTCCCAAGATGCTGCGCTCAACCTTGGCGTCATCAAACTACGCCTTTGTTTTGAATAGGCGCCCTCTAGGGGATGGAAAAGTTGCGTAGTGCACCTTTAATATATTTTAAAATATAATTTATTCCTGTGATGTAAAAGCTGAATTTTCAGCATCATTACTCCAGTCTTCAATGTCACATGATCCTTTAGAAATTATTCTAATACAATGATTTTCTGTTCATTTCTTATTATTATCAGTGTTGAAAACAGTTATAAACGTCATTACTGTCACTTTTGATCAATGTGATGCATCCTTGCTGAATAAAAAGGTGGGAAAATCTACATATCTGTGTATATTAAAAACTGGCACATTTATGTAGATAATGCTAGTCAGTTTCGTCTTCTTCGTTTGGCAACAAGTTCTCATCTCAACACACAACCATGTTGTCTTAAAGTTGCAACAACAGCTACAGAATGTTGATTATAAAAAATGTTATGAAAAAAAATATGCCTATAAGAAACGTGTGTATGCAGAACATTAAATAAAAAGGTAAAAAGAGACATTTACCATATAGAGTGACTGTGACAGAAGTCCAGAGCAGATATGATTTGTCTGAAGAACTTTCGAGCTTCTTTAGGGGTCAATCTGCCTTTCTTTACCAGGTAGTCAAATAGCTCCCCACCAGATACATGTTCCAGCACTAGATACCTGAGAGAAAGACATTTATGAAACCCATGCACAGAGATAGATACACATGAAATGGTCCACACAAGCAAACCAGAAGAGAATGCAGGATGTAAGTCTAGACAAGACAAGACCAAGCATGTGGAGGAACAGAGCAGTACTTACAGATATTTGTTATTCTCGTACACATCATACAGTTTTAGGACATGAGGGTGCTCTATTAGTTTAAGAATAGCTATCTCTCTCTCCACCTGCAGAAACAGGGAGAGCGAGGGACATTGAAAGAGAGTTGAATAGAGAAAAGGAGCAACTTTAATGTAGGAAAAGACCAAGCAAAATGATCACTCTCAATTAGATGTAATAGCCAATATGTTAACACAAGTCTGACAATACACAGTAGACATGGACAAAAATGATGAGAGTCCTGCATTTCTGTCGCACAGAACATTATGGCAGAAGCAGCATAAACTGTGGTTAATAAAGCAGTTGGAGTTATGCAGCTGCTGTGTTATTGAAGAGCTATTGTAAACCAGAAAATGGTGCATACGCAGGGAGATGACTGTGGAAAAGAAAAACTAGAAAAACGTTTCAATGTTTCAGTTGTACATTTTTCTCGTATGCAAAACTTACTTTCATAAGAACAGACTCTGATAGCTTTTCTCTGTTAACTATTTTTATGGCCACCTTCTGTCCTGTGATACAGTGAACTCCTAACTTCACCAGACCTGCAAGAGGAACACAGATGGTCATTGTTCATTAGATGCATTCTAAAAAGTGGACAACATTAAAATTTCAGATTTCAGAAACTGAAAAGTCGGCAGCGTATAACATCAACATTCAGACTGCACACTGCACAATTTTATGTAATTAACGCTCATTTACAAACTCTTACAAAATAAATAAAGTACTACCAAAAAACCTATTGATATGATAAAAACACCAGTACATACTGTTCATATAAGCAATCACATAAATCATTAATGGGACACCCTGTTTTACTTGCCAAAAATTGGTCTACTTCTTAATGCATAGATCTATATCACTCACTCTTGTGCACATTCACATTCAATTTACAATGTACTGACAAACAGGATCTCTGTGGCCTTTGAATTAAGAACAGATCTGTGGCAAGCCATTGTTCTTCCTCAAATATAACGAATATCCAGTTTTACATGACAAGTATAGACTGGAATCAATTTCAATTTTACTATTAACTTTTTATACTAGTATACAATAAATACATTTAAAGTTCTTTAGTTCACAAGTGCCTATTTATTAAACAATAGTATGTGCAGTATTCAAGTTGTTACTTGTTTAATTGAAGTATAACTAGTCATTGCCTAAAACAGGGTAAAAAATTAATTGTTTCAAGTGATACATTTTTTGGATAGTTACTTTCTCATAAATACACACTTCTCAAATACATTTGCACTAGTAAAACTACTAGAATAAATATACTACTAACTACTGGATTAGTAACTAGTAAGTACAATAATCTATTGAACAGTTGAAAACAATGGAAATACATAAAAGTAAACCGAATATCTGAACCACATATTCCCATAGACTTTAACTGCAAAAATGTGCACATTTGTTACAAGTAAAAAATGAATATATCTGTCTCTAATATAACAGTACTTCAAGCAAAAGAATAGTAACTAGTCACAGTGAATAACTGAATGACTGGGATAAGTAGGCTACTAGCAAAATAGTAACTAGAATAATTAGTAGGGAAATTAAATATATAGGCCTAGCCTAGTTACTATTGGGTAACAGTAGTAAGTACTAGAGACACGAATAGTAGCCTAAATAATTGAGTAAACGAGCAATTACATTCAGGCGTTGAAACAGTTCAAATGAATTACGCCACATGACTAAAAAAAACGCCAGAAAGATCCTCCTTCTTCAATCACTGCCCTTAACTGTCATTTGCTTCCGTGCCTCATTTCATTTCATCAGCTGAAATACCCCTGCAAACACATTAACTGCTTTGCTTATTGCCGAATCAACCTTTCAATGGATTAATTCTTGAATGAGACGTGCGAAGTAGAGCAGAATTTATTCCATTGCATTAACTGAGTACTAATATCCTAAAGAGGAAATGCTCTTACCTGTCTGGCCCTTCCCCAGCGTCTTTTCCAGTCGGTAGGGCCCGACATACTGAGCTGCCTGACTCCCCGACAGCTCCTTACTGGACATTTCGTTCGACAGCGATTTTGTGTCACAATATAAAGGGGGTAAATCAGTGTATTTTCACTATGTATCCACTGGTGCCTGTCCTGCTCACGTAATAACTCCGCCGTACAGACATCACCGACGGTGAGCGATGATGACACAGGGATGCTGAGGCGTGATGTCAGTGCCGTGGCCTACTCCCAAACATCTGGCGTCTCCTTAAAGTTGCTGGAAATCGCTCGCTAACATTTTCCGCTCGAAAATATCAAAAATAAACAGGGGGTGCGCGACCAGCCGAGCCTATATGCCAAATGACAGCTGTTGTTGCGATTTACATGGCCTTTGGTGTCTGTTGGAAGAATGATGATAATTCTCTCAGTGTATGGGCTAACACTATATGACTACATCAGATAATCGCTGTGAGGAACAGTAAAATTATTATAAATATTGAGGACAGTTAAAGATAACGGGATTATTAGATAGCCATGGTTCAGTCATCCTTTTATATTCGCCGGTATACTACCTCTAAAAATAAATATTCATGTAGCCTGCCGTTAATGTCAAACTAGAAGTGACCTATTTATTAAAAACTTGGCCACATCTATCCTCCGAAATAGCCGCACACCCGGTTGGTGACACCTCATTAGCCCACGTATTATTCTGTCTAATATTTAGTGCGTCCTTCTTTTGTCAACGACTCTTCAAAGTGTTTCGTCTTATTTGAATCAATGTGTGGATGTGAAGGATGGGCGTCCCGTGCCTGATATAAACTACGGTCTCTTCCAGGCCTCACATCCGGAAATATGGGAGAAAACAGCCACCCTTTCGCGAAAGAAAGCCTCAGTGTATTCCGTCACATGAATCCGCCTATTAATCCACACAGTGCGCGTGTCAAGTGTACATCGCGCTATTGTAAGCTATAATGTTTGCGCAGAAATCCCTTGCTTTATGCATACGGAACACATTCCTGGTCAAAAAACAAGCATCTTTAACTAGCGTAGGAGCCTCCTCTCCCCCTCCCTCCCGCTCGCGCTGGCTATGTGCATATCACAGCATCTTCTCTCGCTCTCCTCCCGTCGCCTCGGCTACAGCGCGTGGAGTCATTCTCTCGAGTTTGAGTTACAGTCGCTTTAATCCGTTCGCTTCGGTTGCCTTGAGACCATAAGGATAGTAATCCCTCTGTCAGTTGGGCCTTTCTCTGTTTTCTAGCTCTCACTATCCCTGTATTCCTTTTCCCCATCCGACACGAGCAGCATCAGCATCCGGGTTCTGCGATGCTTGCGTCCCCTCCCTTTCGCGATTCCCATCGAATATGCTCGTCATTAGACCCCCACCCCATTTCCGCCCGAGAGCACGTCCCTCACATTAATGAACCCATTCCGAACTTTATTGTCATTGGGCACATCTATAATTTTTTTATAAAGGCTAGATAAATGTTTTCATATCAGTTGTTGTCATCTGAAATTTTTGGGGACTGTCATTTTTTAACCCTGTTTTTTAAAGAAAAATACTTCCGCAGCCTTACAGGAGTAGACCATCCATCATTGCACGATACCTTGTGGATACATTTAGCCTATGTATTTAGCAGCCTCTCAAATCCCAAGCGACTTGCAATAGAGGAACTTAATTCGTCACAGAGCCAACAATATTCACTGAGGCACATAATGCTATGGTTTAAGAAGGCTAGATTAGGAAACGGTATGTTCTCCAATAAAACTACTTTTTTATTGCTAAAATTAAAGCATCACCCCTGCCGTCCCAGGCCTAAACACAAGGTGGCAGTAGAGACAAAGACATAGGGCGTGTTCAGCAGGCAAGAGGTTATTGAAAAATCTCCAACAATCTAGTGCGCATGTAGGCTATCTTTTTCTTAATCTTAACCAGAAACATTTGTCATATAGTGCAAAGTATTTTGTCCTAGATACTGCCTGTAGTCTTGGTCCAGATAGCAGGAGGCATTTGTCTAGCTCTTTTTGATCTCTTATTTATTAAGATATTTTTAAATATTGAAAATATTGTGTATAGCCTGGGTTTCAAACTGGGGTCCGGGGACCCTCATGGGTCCTCCAGAAGTTTGTGTGGGGACCCCAGAAAATTTCTGAGACTAAAAAGACAAAGCAAAAGTGGTCTGGTCTAAGTCATTGAATATTCTAACTGTTTAATTTCTTAATGTTTCTTTCATTTATTGCCGTACATAGGCTATTTACCAGATTTGTATGTTTGTTTTATCCTTCTAGTGAGTTTTTCTCACTAGTCCCTTTTAGCTTGCTCACTGGTGTTGTAATGCAGGATTCTTAACACAGTAGCCTAGCTGCTTGCATACATTTATTGTGAAAGTTGCTTATACAAATGATCTTCTTCAGGTTTATACATCCAACATTAAGTATAGCCCATTTAAGTTTGGAAACAATATGTCACACTCACATCTGACTATTCGGGGTTTCTGATGGGCCTACTGTTATGTGATTCCGGCAGGATTCAACTCACTCAGCCCTTTCATATTTTCCCTCACACAAATCTTGTCAAACACATTTTTAAAAAGTTATCCGAAAATATCTAACACCCCTTCTCGGAAGGACAAAGTGGTGTTCAGGTGTCAATGTCGACTTTACAATGGAAACGAATGTAGGACAATCGTAGAAAGCAGGGCATAAGTGCACCTGGGAAGCTTTCTCCGATGATGATAGTCCCGTAAAATCTACAGGCTCGTTCTATAGGAAATCAAATTAATAATTATTCGACGCGATTTGTCCCATATTTTACATAGCCCATATACATAGTACAATAGCTACTAATAGCAAATATTAAGAAATACATTTCACAAGAACAAGAACTAGCCAGCTAGAGAAGCTAATTTTGGGCGGGACTGTCTTCGAGACAGTCTTCTCTTGAGGACAAGTCCTGTAAAGCCGCGCCTTTTTTTAAACATGAGCCGCAAGAGAGGCTCTCCAAATATGGCTGAATGTGAAAAATAAGTTATGAGTCTGTCCCGTAACAAAACGATGAGTAGGCATGGGCATTTAATGCTAACTGGACGTCATTTTTCAATTGCTCTCTGAACTGCGGCCGGTGACATCCGTGCTGTTAAAGCGTAGACATGTATTAGCCTATTGTTTTTTTTTATTATTGTTCTAGTAATATAATTATATTGGGAGTTTGGTAGACATATTACTACAATACTTCATTATTAAACAGGTCATTAATAATTCTAAATAATGTTATTTTTTTACTTATTTGTATAGACTTAGTCCTACATAATAAATACTCCTATCTCTTATACAATTTAAGACTAAAAACTTTTAAAACTTTTTTTTTTTGGGGTCGTTTTAGTAAAAGTGGAACAAAAGTGACAATGTAGTCCTAATTTAAGTAGGCTAAATTAACAAAAATAAATAAATAAAATAAATTATCCCATCCAGCTGACAGCTAAGCCATGCACATTCAATTAGGGAAAATAATATGGTACATTAATATAGGCCTAGTTCATATTTATTGTATTGGCTATGCATAAAAACAAATCATAACATTTAGCCTATTTTGCATAAAGCAACCAGTGATTAACTTTGCATTTGCCTATATTAAGCTCGTTTGTAAATAGCGCCATATGATGACTGAAATAAGATTATAAAATCATTTACAACAAACTTGTACTTGTCACAAACTTGTTTCACATTGACACTCCCCTCCAATATCACAATTCATGTATCAGAACAGAGATTCCATAACTTTTTTTGTCAGCCAAAGCAGTTTGCCCAAAAATGTTTAAGATTTTAAGTATTTAAATAATTTAACAGCACATTCACATTAATGCATGCAGGTAAACATAGAAAATATTTTCTTTATTTCTTCTATTCTTTTATTTTCTATACAAATTATTCATATCCTTTTTTATGATTTCATTCAACTCACAAACAACAATCTCAACATTGGAGCAGTCCTTCATGGACATCAACTTCCAACTAATCAGAATTTTCTTTGCTTATGCAAGCAGTGAAATTGTTGTGGCAAGCCTTTTGCATTGTTAATTAGCTCGCATGTCTTGTTTTGAACTATTTAAATGACACCAAGCCAGCGTTTACTGCATGTGTGAACATAGTCCAAACCCTTAAGATTTTGTTTTTCTTGTTATAGAACAAGTCCTCACACTTTTAGCTTGCTTGCTAACAGATCAGCTCATGCAAATGCCTCAGATCTGATTGATTGACTGATGAGATGTGTAGTTTGGGATTTGAGTGGGTGTGTTTGTGTGCGTCTTAATGAGTCAAAGCGAGGAGTTCAGAGTATAAGTGACATTGTGAAGCTTAATCTCCTTCTTTAGTTCACCAAAACCCATTACAAAGATCTACATAATCCTTGCCTACAAATTAATCCACTTCACTGCAGCCACCTTAAAGGTTTGAACTTGTATATAAACAAAACCACAGAGACTCATTAGTATCTGCTAAGGGAGTTAATGTGAGCCATTTTGTTTGAGAAACAAATTCAGTTACAAATGTTGAACCATTTTAAAATCTTTATTCAATTTTGTTAGCATCTGAGACACATCATTTACATCAAATCATGAGCTCTTCCAAACTGTCAACAAATCAGATCAATACAATCAGCCACAAAAGGGAAGAAGGGGGTTGGTGGTTGGAGGAATCCATGTAAGCTTCACATGAGTAGTGGAGAAGGGAAGAGACGCAAGTTTGGTCTCTGCTGCCAAACCCCAAACCCCATCATTTAGTCCAGTGCCATGAGCTACAGGGAATGCTGGGAAGGTGGAGGACTCAGTGCAGTAAACCCCTGGGAACAAACACAAATATGATAATGACAGTTATTGACAAACAGTTAATGACACAATTCAACAATGCGACTGAACTTAAACATTTTATATAGCAATGCACAATATATCAGTCCCATATTGATCTATATGTACTGTATATTTGCAGTACAAATTAATTTAAAAGAAACTGAAAAGTTGTCTTAATCATGAAGTTAATAATAAAATAATTATTTTATATCTGTGTATGCAACACTGTGACATACACGATACACTGGCTGAACTAACATAAAATATACATCTGACAAAGTAGAGGGGAACGAAGCAAGTTAATATGCATTACTTTTCCTGCATGTTGAGTTCCTCATGACGCCTCAGCATTGCTCTTCACACAAGCAGCAAACGCCTCCATCAGCTCCTTACATGCTTCCTCGCCATTCTCCTTTACACTGAAGCACACAGAACACCCAGTCATTACTCAAGCACACATAGGCCAATACACACACACGATTCACATCAACACCATAAAATAATGCTGACAAAATAAGATGTGTCACTCTGAAGCATACAAGACTGAATAGGTTCTGTAAACTGTAAACACTGTAAAGACACATAACTTTACTTGTGTATTTAGTCATGTAAAATGTGAAATCATAACAGGCCGGAGTCTGCTGGGACTGAATGAGACAGTATGTATGCATTTGTGTGAGTGAGATTATTTGAGCCTCTCCACACCAAACAACGGCAGACACTGACACACTGTATTAGATTGATGGAGCGAAAACGAGGGTTTGAATAGCAGCGCAGAGGGCAAAAAGAAATGCAAAGAGAGGGAGGTAGATAATCCATCTGAACGAGAGAGCCCTAGAATCACGTGACAAATCAAGCAGGTAATGGAAAAGAGACATGCCTACTGCTGAAAGAGGGAGATGTCGTGACAGAGAGAGCCCCTCCGCCTGGTTAGCAAATGATTTCAGTGTCTCCTCCCCCACTGATCATCTACTGCATCTCACACGCTGACATAAGCGAGCTCTCCCTCTCCTCACTGAGCAGTGATGTAACACACAGCTGGTCAATTTAAATATTAAGAGCTTTATGCAGACTTGGTTCTAATGTGACGTAGGTATAAGGATGCAAGGGGATAGCACTTGCCAAGGGCATTTCCTTTTCATAGGCAGCCATTTTAATACTTCTGGGATTCAGAGAGGAAATGCAATGGGAGAATGGACCATTGTGAAACAAGACTAATCAACAGTATGAGACAACCCGCCTTCTATTGGCAAATTAGAGTCAGGTTATGTCCTTATCCTCAACAACCAATATTGGAAATCACAAAATCATTTAAGGTCAACTGGAAACCCACTAATGTTTTTGCATTAAATGAACCAGAACATGGTTATTTCTGAAGACATTTTTATTTGGGAGTCAAATATCTAAACTTTTAAAAGGCAGTAATCATTTTCTCTCAAACTTTCAATCTCTCTCTCTCTCTCTCTCTCTCTCTCTCTCTCTCTCTCTCTCTCTCTCTCTCTCTCTCTCTCTCTCTCTCTCTCTCTCTCTCTCTCTCTCTCTCTCTCTCTCTCTCTCTCTCTCTCTCTCTCTCTCTCTCTCTCTCTCTCTCTCTCTCTCTCTCTCTCTCTCTCTCTCTCTCTCTCTCTTTTTGTGGTCCATACTAAACTGCTTGGTTATCTTGTTTTGTTTTCTGGGTGAAATATCTCTTCAAGACAAAATTTGTTAAATCACTGCAAAGGTGCATTAAATAAACTGAAATGTGCTATTTGGGAGTCAAATATTGAAATCTGGGATATAAAACTATAATGAAAGCAACAATGAACAAATGGGAAGAGGGTGATCACCTTCCCCAAATTAAGACTGAATAATTCACATGATGGCCAGTCCTCCACATATATAATGCAAAAGGAAAACAGGGCATGGCTCAGGAGTGCCCTGATCCCAAACACAACAAATAGGAAATAGTACTCTAAAAATCAGATAGTTTGAGCTAAAGAAAAATTCAATTGATATCTAATAATTACTGAATCCATATGGAATTGATTAGTAGATTTCCATGTGGACCTCCTACAACAAAGCTCGTCCTGTGCTGATAAACCACAGGTCTTTGTTTATTGATAGATTGAGTAACACTGTTTACCCTGAGGGGGGCTTCTGCAAAACTAGAATAATGCATTCCAACTGCTACAGGAACAGGCATGCTAACAAATGAAAGGGGGAATATGCTAGTGTAAAAGTGTAAAAGATTCACTTTTGCTTTGCATTATAATTCTTGAAAGGAGAACAAAAATGGCTAGAACAAAATGGCTGTATGTTAAACTTTAAGGCAGTAAAAGATAGAGAACACCTCAAGGTCATAAGGTCATCACTATGCACAAATTTACACTGCCAGAAAGCAGCAAAAAGAAATCTGAAGGTCACATGTTCCACAACGCACAACCTTGCATTCTCCCAATGAATAACTGCTGGCTTCTGGGGCTAAACCTTTAACTGTAATCCTCTTCTGGTTTTAAAGCTCATGATGAATCCCCTTTGTGGAGTAGCATGACAAAAAACAGACAAGATGGCCACTGTGACATGCTTAGGCCAGGTGTAAAGTGATCCAGTAAATAGAACAAGCCATACTATATAATGAATGACAGACACACACACACACACACACACACACACACACACACACACATCTATGCATAACCATGTACGAGTGCGCTATAAATACCAGTGTGGTGTACATTACTTAAATGTCGGCCTTCTGTGAGGTTAAACATTCAGCTAGTCAGCAACACATGCAAGATGCTGGTCAAAATGATCACAGAAAGGTCAATGACAAACTGACCTGCTTATAGAGTTTTAACTTTTAACAATTCTGCGATTCCATCTTTTTCCCTGATAGTCTTAGTCATGTCTGTCCCTGCAGCCTCCCATTGTCATGTTTGAGTGGTGGCTGACTGCTCACATGGGAGCAAATTACTGATATTTGCAAATGCACCGTTTCTCCATTTTCCCAGCCCTTCCACCAGTCATTTCTGGATTAGTGGATTTTGGTTGGTTTGATATCCTGTAAAGGGAGGTGATTGTGATGGACAGGGCATGCTTCAGACAGAACAGTGACACATTATTCAACCAAATTCTTAACCCCACACCCTCCCCCTATCAGGTCCTAGCACACCAAAGGTCAGGGTATGTGCAACCTTATCTGTGTTCTCATGCTGCCCAGGCCTGTCGACACTACAAACACCAAAAGCAGCCAATCTGCATTTTTTGGGTGGTAAATGGGTGTGGGGATTAGGGTTAAAATTCAGCTTGAGCAATGGCTGGTGTCAATGATCAGGAGAAAGGAAAAAATGAAACCATGAAAAGTAGGGAAGACATAACATATCAAATGAACATTCATCACTTGCCATCACAATCCCCTTCATTTTCAGGATATAAAACCAACAAAGTGGGAGGGCAGGGGAAAACGGAGAAAAGGTTCATTTGCAAACATCAGTAATTCCCTCTCATTTAAGTGATCAACCCTCAAACATGACAAAGCGAGGCCAGGGAGACTGCAGGGATAGAAATGGCGAAGACTGAGAGGGGAAAACAGGGATGGCAGGACGAGCGAGAGGCAAAGCATGACGTAGACACATTCCCAATAGCCAATCAGCCGTGAGGAAGAACTGAAGTTGAAGAAAAACCCCAGAATGCTCTTAATGAGCAACCCCGTCACCCCCACTGCTGCTGCCAACTTAAATAAAACTGACACCAATCAAACCATTTAAAAAACTCAAAAAACTTAATCAAGTTATATCTTATTAGAAATACTGGATCCCCCTGAAGGTCCTTTCTTCCCTCCATTTTGGATCGCCATCAGAATGTAACATTTACACAGCATATCATCATTATACTGAATTTTCATCAATCCCACCAAGGTCCTAACTATTTAAGAGCTATAATAAAGCTATGTGGGAATAAACCTACAGAATCAGAATTTAACAAATATTCATGCGGTCCACACAGGGTTGCAATGGACCAGTACTACGAACTATACATGACTGCTACCCCAGTCACTTACCATTTGTCTAAATCTGCTTTGATGGCCACACAGGGTGCTGGGACAGGGGTCTCGGCAGGAGCTGCAATCTCTGAGTCCGACATGTTCTATGGTGTTGGTGTTTATGCGTGCCTGCTCTGTGCGCTCCTGTGGTTGCATGTGAAGAAGAAAAAGAGAGAATGGGGAGTTAGTGTTGGCAAGAGGGAGGGGGAGTGTACATAGTACACGGGGAGGGAGGAGGGGGGAACATGAGAGTGCACATATGTGTACATGCACAAGAGATCAAACGGTGTAAGCTTCAACCTTACTCAGCAAAGACAACATTTTAAAAATGTTGGCCCTTCAAACACACAAAAAAGGCAAATAATTGTGATTATTTCTGCAGCTAAAAGCACAGTGAGTAACGAAGTACAATGAGACAGTGGAAAGTACGCAGCAAAGAAACTTGCATTTGAACACAGCATTTGGCACTATTTGTTGTGTTATGTCATGGACCGTGCATGGACACCCCCTAATGGCAACATGTTTATCTGACATGAGCACTGCTACACAGCTTCTCAAGCACCAGCTGTTTTCATATGAAAGCAACAGAATTTGAATTACATCCAATTTATTATATTTCAATTATTGGTTTTAAAGATTTACAGATACACCAGGGGTGTACATTAGTATATAAAAATAAAAAAAAAAAAAAAGGTTAAATAAAATCATTAAAATTAGCCTACATGAAAACATTAACATTTTACAAATATTAGGTATATTGAACTATGTCTTACGCATAGGCTACTAGCCAAATGTAGCTCATATGAGCAGATTCATTAAATAATATTTCTTATAATAAGACGTGTCATAAGAAGTAAAAAATAAAACATTTTATAGGCCTATATCTGTTCGGATTTTCATTCAACTGGGAAGTTTTAGGGAAATATTAAAAAATGCTAGCGGTGGCTGGCAACTGTTTCAGTAATGTCGAATTCGTAACGGTTAACGCTATATCTTTGCATTCATTTTAAACGCATTCAACATAGGATATGAGCATGTGGAGTGGATAGGCTACTTTTAACTGCAACAAAATAAACTTTTAAGCATTCCTATTGGCTACTTTACAAATATCTGAAACTTTTGCGGATCTCTGCAACAAGTCACCTCCTCAACGGTGAGTTGAAAAGTTAGGCGGTTAAGCCTACCTGTCGGTCTAAATCAAGAGTAAGCCTGTGCGATAAAACCTGTAGGAACAAATGACTGAAGTCTAAAATGACGTAGGTAGTTAAATGCGACCAGAACGCCGTGTTCTCTGAACAATCAACTCTCATTCATGTATATTTACAATGCTGTCAACGAGCTATAGTGATCTAATTAAATTTGCATAAAATGTCAACCGTTTAGTTTACCTGGATCTGCAGTGCGGAAGGATCTGGCAAGAGTTAACTGGAAAACAAAATGAATATTGTTGAACTGCTACTGGATCCACGCCTCCTTCTCTAGGAGTCTTTGGGGAGGAGAAACGCCCCTTAATGCAGCGGACACACTGGATACGATGTTTAATATTATAAAGCTGTTTGTTGGAATTGTTGTCCTTCAATGCATGTATATTACAGCAGTAGGGGTCTACTGGTGAGGTTTTTAGGGGTTGGTCAAATTAAATTCTAAACTGTTTAAGTTCCCTTAAATGTATGTGAAATGTAGGCTACTTTGCCTGAAATATGAGAGCAGTTTGGACATAGTTTAAAGTAATTTGAGCTTTAGAATGAATGAATGATTTTAAAATAACAAAATATCTTACGTAAAATGTTACATAAGGCCTTGAAGTTTTGCATTTCAAGGTTGTGTAAGGTCATTCAGTATAACTGGCTCAATGAATTGACAATAATAGTAAAATCAGCATTTTTTTAAATGTTTTTGTTGGTTATACAAATATTAAGACAACGTGACGTGACATGACATGAAGGCCAAGTATGGTAACCCTCTGCATTTATCCTCTGCATTTAACCCACCCAAGTTAGTGCACACACATTGAGTGTGAACAAACACACACAGCAAACCCACACACCCGGAGCAACTGGCAGCCATTTTGCTGTGGTGCCCAGGGAGCGATTGGGGGTTAGGTGCCTTGCTCATTTCCCATTCCCCAAGGGAACATTCCATTTTATCATTTTGCAAACATGGGAACATTACTTTTGAATGTTCTCTGAAAATGTTTCAGGAAAAAAGTTCCATTAACAATGTATAGATAACGTTTTTTGGATAACGTTTTGAGAACAGACCAAATAACTTTGAATGAACATTCTGTTAAAGTTGGAAGAACATTTGTTCATAACAGAGAAAAAGCCATAGAACAGGAAACTTTCATAAGAATTATTGGACGTAACCAGCACATTCAGACATAAATAAGCCATAAAATAAATAAATAAACCAGGAAAGAAAAGAAAAGAAAAGAAAAATGGCATAAAAGCTCTCAGTCCACAGCAGGACATGACAAATGAGTGTTTCCTCATGGGGGAAGGGTCTGTAATGTGTAGACATTCTTTTAACAGCACATGGCTGCAAGTGTAGAATGGGTACCTCCATTGTGGTGCAGTCTATGAAAATGATTTCACTTTCCAATTGTTCTTCCATTCCGATATCCTACAGATCAAAAAGTTATCGCATCACACTATACATTTTTTTAAAATACAAAAACAAAATTGCCAAATGCCCCTTTTCATTTTAAATAAGCTCTAATTTAAAAGCTTCTCCATCCACTAATTAAAAGAAATAATGTTTTACATTTATTTATTTGGCACTTCATGTGACTGATGGTGAATTTTGCCCTCCTGTGTCCTGTATCTACTCAAGCAGCTTATCAATATTGATTAACCAAACTCTCAAAACAATGTTTTTCATTAGTTTCAGGATTGAACTAGTTTAGGTAGCCTACAATACACCTGGAGTGTAAGATTTACTGCATATCCAAATGAAAGGAGTAGGTCTATATAATGAAAAGCTCAAGAGAGGAACATAGACTGCAAAGATTCAAGCAAGAGAATAAAGAAACCAGTTAAAATGATGGCTGAAGGATCTAGACTATACTTTGCAGGTAAGCATGCCTTATCTTTCTCTGTCTAACCTTTCCTCACCACATTTTACACTTTATCTCTACTCCCTTGTTACATCCCCTTTTCCGTTTTCGGTTCATGCTTACTTGATTTCAGCTTCCTCTCTCTCTGCCTTTTTCTTTTTTTATACTTCTGATGACAATCCTGTTTAACTGTTCCTTTTTCTCTTTTCTTTTCAGTGACTGTCCTTATGTGTGCGTTTGTCTCAATCCACGGTGTCGGTCTGAATGATTTACTGGAAAGAGCCTCTCAACTTTCAGACAAACTTCACTCCCTCAGCACCTCTCTCACCAATGATCTGGTCAGTACTAAACACCCTTGTAAAAAATGTGTATGTTGTTATAGTAATGTTGACTGGATGATGGAAAGAACTCAAAGCAGGTTTATTGAAGACACAGGTGAGTTTACAGGTAAGAGAATGGATCCAATAAGAAAATGGATCCGTAGGTCGAGGCGCAGCAGGAGATCCACAAGTCCAAAGCAGTGCCAGAGCAACAATTGGAGCCAGAGGGACAAGGGAGCCAAGGTGAAGCCAAGGTAGAGTCCGAGGTAGAGAGATACTCGAAATAGGGAGATGGGCTGGTGGGTCTGCTCCCCCACGGTGTAGGAAGACCCGCAGGGTGTAATCAATGAAGTCCACCAAGGAACTATAACCCTCACTCAACAGTAACATCTGGCCAAGGATGTCATCCATCCCACTCCAAAATGTACTTAAGGGTCTCATCCCAGCACAACTCAAGATAGATCTCGGAGGAGGGATACTAGGTAATGTAGTTTGTGAGTGAGAGTATAGCGAGGAGTGAGGCAGAGTCCATTGTGAGTGTGACAGTTACATGGCCATTGGGTTATTTTTTTTTTCCATAGATTTGATGTTGGTTGTTTGATATTAACCTTTTGACCACAGGATTCTCACTTTCCTCCTGTTGGGAGGGTAATGATGCCCCGTCCGTCGATGTGCCACACATCCTCCCTTCAAATTCCCAATGACAAAGACCAAGCCCTGAAAGTGCCGGTAAGAACACACATCTTCCATCTTCCTCTTTTTAAAATTTCTAAATGTTGTATTCAGTAAATATTAATATTTTGTGTTCAATTATAAATATATTTTGCAGTATATAAATAAATTATTTTATTTTAATTGTAATTACTAAATGATAATTAAATAATCATTATACTTTAATTTATATAACAAAATATACAAAAACACATGATTAAAACACTTTATGATGTTAATATAATATATGTATATATAAATGCTTTACAAAGCTCTCAAATATTTGAAATCCTAATAGCTTTTTATATTCAGACTCTTCATATTCCAATTTATTTACTCAACATATTCCAACCTATTTTAGCTTAAAGGACTAGTTCACTAAATCAAATTAAATGACAATTCTGACATCATGTGCTTGACCTCATGTCATTCCAAATCCATAGGATTTTTGTTCATCTTCATAACACAAACTAAGATATCTAAGAGATTTCTGTCCCTCTTTTGAAAGTCCATTTACTCAACACTCACAGACAGGGTTTACATCAATCCAGATTTGGCCTTAGTTTAACTGGGACATTTAAGTAGCTTTTATAAACATGCCTTAGAATAAAATATTACTTTTGTGTATCTTGACATAAAACAATGACACTGGCACATTTTAAGATGCCAGTGCAAGTTGCTTTCATTTAAAACATCTGAAACATGCATTTTAGTCTGGGACTAGTTTAAGCCTTGTCTATGAAACTGGGGGTCATATAAATCAAGCTGTTTAATCCAAGTCTTCTGTAAAGACTCAATCTCTTTACGTGAACCTACTTTTTTTAAGTCACCAATGAAAATGAAAAAAATTCAAGTTACAGCCTACATTTTTTTCTGTTAAACTTTCGTTTCATACCAACTTTAATGTGCAGGGGCAATCATAAGTAAACATCTCCCTCTTGTGGTCTTGTTTGTAATTACAGGCAGAACAGAGGGGCAATGAATGAGGTTTTGTCTAATTGTTTCTGCAGGAGGATGAGTTGCTTTCTTTGGCTCGGTCTCTGCTGCTGGCGTGGTCCGATCCCCTCGCCCTTCTCTCCTCTGAAGCGTCCAGCCTGGCACATCCAGAACGCAACACCATTAATAGCAAGACCAAAGAGCTGCAAGACAACATCAATAGCCTGGGTGCTGGTCTGGAGCATGTCGTTAACAAGGTTAGTGCACTTTTAGGAACAGCTAACAGTGCATTGTGCATGTTTATTGTAAGAGGGCAATATGAGGTAAATCTGAATAATTTTTGGATATATATATATAAATATAAAATTTAAGCAGGGTTGATTTATATGTTGTCCCTTTCTCTCTTCTCTATAGATGGGCTCATCCTCAGACAACCTGTCCTCTCTCCCTTTTTACACCAACAGCCTTGGCCAGGATAAAACCTCTCGACTCGTCAATTTCCATTTCCTGTTGTCCTGCTTCCGTAGGGACTCCCACAAAATTGACAGTTTCCTCAAAGTTCTCCGCTGCCGGGCAGCCAAGAAGAGACCTGAGATGTGCTAGAGTGAAAATGCTGTAGGTACTCTGCTTCTCTCATTGTGGATGTTAAGTCAAAATGGTAAAGCAGCGAGTACCGTAATATGAAATGTTTCTTTATAATATCACATGGCACAACTTCCCTTTTATTGTTTGCATCGAAGATGTAGATATTTGATTCACTTTCTTATATACTTGAATAAATAACTGGACCAAAAGCCCAGATTACTCTGTCCCCAGAGATAAAAGACAACAAAAAGTAAACAAAATTTCTGCATGCAGTCATAATGTTTGATGAATAAATGCAGAGTATATTGAAATGTTTGACCATGCAAAGTTTGATAAGACATTTGTATAGTAAGTAACTAAATGTATTTATTAAGAAGCGATGTTGGATCTTTAACATGTTTGTTTTAACATTATCTTATGCAATGCAATATTTAGAGCTTTGCACCAATCAATAAATTTCTATCATGCAAATTCACATTGACTCATGAAATCTCTTTACACACACGCATGGTAAGATCACTTTCAAATAACCAATAGGCCTATTTTACGTTGTTTTAGTGACATTTGTGACATAACATCACAAGAAAAACTGGGGTGAAGTACTTTGTAATTAGCATCAAAGGTAAAGATGATGGTCTTAATTGATTGATTCTGCTAAGCAAAGTTGCTAGCAAGGGGTTTCTGCTCATTCTTGTTCTCTTTATTGTAAGTCATATGTCCCATGTTACTCTTATCTTGTATCTTTAATTGCTCTTGGTGCCCCTGCCCCATTCTTTGAATAATTATGCTGATTGGATTAGGGCTGTGAAACGTTAGCGTCTGGGGCAGGTTCCTATAACTGCATACTTCATTTGCATGCTTTGTTTAAGGTCGTATCCCAGGTGCTTTGTCTCTGTCTCTAGCACGGCCCCCTAAATGTGTATAAAACTACTTAATGGGCTTGATGACTGAAGAGACCGAACAGCAGTGTGTGTGTGTGTGTAAAGTCTTGCTCAAAAGTTTACACAACCCTTGCAGAATCTGTGAAAATGTGAATAATTTTAACAAAATAAGAGGGATTATAAAAATGCATGTTATTTTTTATTTAGTACTGTCCATAATACTATATTTTATAAAACAAAAATATATTTACATCACCAAGTAGATTAAATAAATAAAAAAAACTGGATTTTTAAAAAATAACCTGTTAATAATGTTATGTACCCTTGATTCTTAATACTGTGTAGTTCCCTGGATGATCCACGGCTGTTTTTGTGTCTTTTGATGGTTGTTCTTGAGTCCCTTAATTGTTTGTCCTGAGCAGTTAAACTGCCCAAAGTTCTTCAGAAAAAATCCTACAACTCCTGCACATTCTTCAAGCATCTTTTGCATATATTGTTTCATTTAGTACTGCCTTTCAGAAACAACAGAATATACTTAATTGTTTCCCGGAAGACAAATTAAGTGCAATTTACCTTGATCTTCAAATCCCATGGCTCTTAATGCATTGTATTTCCTTCTGGAGCATCAGGGAATGTTTGAACCTTTATAGTTGTGTTTGAGTCCCTCAATTGTAAAAAGGTGGATCTCAAAATGTCACTGCTGAAAAGTGTGAATATGCAGAAGATGCTGGAAAACTGAAGATTTTGCAGAACCTGGAGGATTTTTTCTGAAGAACGTTGGGCAGTTTAACTGCTCAGGACAAACAAGGGACTCATGAACAACCATCACAAGACACAAAAACAGCCGTGGATCATCCAGGGAACAACATAACACAAGAATTCATAAACTTTTGCACAGGGTCTTGTGGACTATAGGTAAACATCTTTTATGTAAAATATTATTCAGTACTAAATAAAAAATAAAATGCATTTTGTGTGATCCCTCTTATTCCTTAAATTATTTTTACAAGACTATATACATGCAGGTCCTTCTCAAAAAATAGCATATTGTGATAAAAGTTCATTATTTTCCATAATGTAATGATAAAAATTAAACTTTCATATATTTTAGATTCATTGCACACCAACTGAAATATTTCAGGTATTTTATTGTTTTAATACTGATGATTTTGCCATACAGCTCATGAAAACCCAAAATTCCTATCTCAAAATATTAGCATATCATGAAAAGGTTCTCTAAACGAGCTATTTACCTAATCATCTGAATCAACTAATTAACTCTAAACACCTGCAAAAGATTCCTGAGGCTTTTAAAAACTCCCAGCCTGGTTCAATACTCAAAACCGCAATCATGGGTAAGACTGCCGACCTGACTGCTGTCCAGAAGGCCATCATTGACACCCTCAAGCGAGAGGGTAAGACACAGAAAGAAATTTCTGAACGAATAGGCCGTTCCCAGGGGTCTGTGTCAAGGCACCTCAGTGGGAAGTCTGTGGAAAGGAAAAAGTGTGGCAAAAAACGCTGCACAACGAGAAGAGGTGACCGGACCCTGAGGAAGATTGTGGAGAAGGACCGATTCCAGACCTCGGGAGACCTGCGGAAGCAGTGGACTGAGTCTGGAGTAGAAACATCCAGAGCCACCGTGCAGGCGTGTGCAGGAAATGGGCTACAGGTGCCGCATTCCCCAGGTCAAGCCACTTTTGAACCAGAAACAGTGGCGGCGCCTGACCTGGGCTACAGAGAAGCAGCACTGAGCAGTGCCAGAGTCTGGAGGAAGACAATGGGGAGAAGGAAATGCCAAAATGCCTGAAGTCCAGTGTCAAGTACCCACAGTCAGTGATGGTCAGGGGTGCCATGTCAGCTGCTGGTGTTGGTCCACTGTGTTTTATCAAGGGCAGGGTCAATGCAGCTAGCTATCAGGAAATTTTGGAGCACTTCATGCTTCCATCTGCTGAAAAGCTTTATGGAGATGAAGATTTCGTTTTCAGCACGACCTGGCACCTGCTCACAGTGCCATAACCACTGGTAAATGGTTTCCTGACCATGGTATTACTGTGCTCAATTGGCCTGCCAACTCTCCTGACCTGAACCCCATAGAGAATCTGTGGGATATTGTGAAGAGAAAGTTGAGAGACGCAAGACCCAACAATCTGGATGAGCTTAAGGCCGCTATCGAAGCATCCTGGGCCTCCATAACACCTCAGCAGTGCCACAGGCTGATTGCCTCCATGCCACGCCGCATTGAAGCAGTCATTTCTGCAAAAGGATTCCCCACCAAGTATTGAGTGCATAACTGAACATAATTATTTGAAGGTTGACTTTTTTTGTATTAAAAACACTTTTCTTTTATTGGTCAGATGAAATATGCTAATTTTTTTAGATAGGAATTTTGGGTTTTCATAAGCTGTATGCCAAAATCATCAGTATTAAAGAGCACCTATCATGGAATTTTGAAATTTACCTTTCATGTAGTGTGTAACATAGACCTAAGTGAACAAAAACATCCTGCAAAGTTTGAAATATGACAGTGCACCGTATATAAAGTTATTGTCTTTCAAAAGTAAGAGTTGACTCTGAGTAATTTTTATGAATCGTAGAAGACCGAAGCTTTTTCTCTGACTAGATGAGGTCAACTTGTCAAGTTATTTGAATACGATACGCCCACTAGAAAACATCATGGTGACGAGACGCTATGTTCTGTACTGCGACTCAAAAGCATACTTTTTTTATCTGAGCATTTAAAGACTAAGTGGCTACAATTCATACATACAACTGTACCACAGAAGTATAGTCCGAGCCTGGTGCTTTTTGCATCAGCTTCCTCCTCCGTATCACAAACTGTGAGTGTTATTAATAATTGTTGCTTTTATGTTTTATGTAGCATGCTAAATAATTGTTTGGTTTGTTGTGTAAGCACCGTTTAGCATCTAGGTCTTCAATGACAATTGTATTGAGATATGTGAATTGTTTGTTGTTGTTTGAGAAATATCCTGCTCCAGTCGTGGTGTTTGCGATCAGTTTGTTGATCATTCGCATCTCTAGACGTTTCCCCTTCATATTCAGGCTCGAATTGATAGGGTAAAATGAATGCTTTGTATGTTCATACACTTTATACGCGTTTAAACTTGTTAAACCGAAAACCATTTATGGTGATGGGTGTTCCGTTTCCGAAAATATCTGCACAGACTATACCAATCACAACTGACTGGGTCATCGGACCAATCACCGCAGATTAGCGTCACGTAAAGGTGGGGTTTTGAAAAGTGAATCACTAAACAAATTATTTGAGAATCGCTGTCAAAACAGGTAAAAATAAATGCATATTACAAGAAAACTCAAGTCTTTTTTGTCATCGCATGCATGCAAAACTGTTGTTGGGGACTTCTAAAACAATATTTGGAACATTTTAAATGCCATAATAGGTGCTCTTTAAAACAATAAAAGACCTGACATATTTCAGTTGGTGTGCAATGAATGTAAAATATATGAAAGTTTAATTTTTATCTTTACATTATGGAAAATAATGAACTTTTATTTTTATGAACTTTTAATTTTTTGAGAAGGACCTGTATATCTGCTGTTCGGTCTCTTCAGTCATCATTAAGTAGTTTCAAATACATTTAGGGGGTCGTGCTAGAGACAGAGACAAAAGCATGCAAATGAATTAAGCAGGTATAGGAACCCAAATTTGGCCAGGATGCTGGGGTTACACCCATACTCTTTATTGAAGGACATCCTGGGATTTTTTTAATGACCGCAGAGAGTCAGGACCTCGGTTTAAAGTCTTATCTATTGTGCTAACACAGCCTTTCTCAAAGTGGGTGCCGCCTGACTGTGTCAGGGGTGCCGCCAAAAAATTACGTAGGCTAGATAAAAAAATACAAATAAAAAAATTTCTGAAATTTCATACATAAAATATATTTGAATTTACATAAATACATTCTTCTTCTTTTTAACCCTTTCGCACGTACGATCACACATTCACACATGTGATTAGAACGGTCAGTGCATCACGTTAATTCAAATGTGCTTTCGCGTTGGCTTGCACTGAGCCAGAGACAGGCGCGCTCAGAGCTGTCATATATCACAACTTTTCAGTGTTTTCAGCCACATAATGTTTATTTTAGGTTTCATACATATACGTACTAAAAAAACAATACATTTAGAGTTTGTAAAATACACAATGATGAAAAATGAAGAGGCAATATTAATCCTTTCCATTAGTTTTATTCATATCAGATACACATTGTGTAAGTAACTTTAAAGTGTACTCTATTCTTCTCCCAGTTCACCTGCCACTTACTTTTATGTATTTTGGGAGAAGTGGATGAATTCACGTCTTGTAAATCCAACAGATCCGATTTTCTGAACTGCGCCTGCGGCGTCGATGGCGGCGCCCATCGTGCATACAGCTCAGCTAACGCGATCGTTTTAAAGGTGTTTAAACGACAAAACACTTCCACTTGTATATATTTGACAATCGGAATATCAGATATTTCAGGCCATATCTAACAAATTTGTGAATATTTTGAAAAAAAAAAAGGATAAATGACGTAAAAGCAGATCATCATTCATTCAGCTCGGTTGTTGCTGCGGTGTGTCACGTGACAAGCAATGACGCGTCACCATGGAAACCATAAAGTGACACATTAATAACGGTTGCTTTGAAAAACTCACGCTGGAGGGTCAGCCAGAATGTTTTACATTTACGTGTGAAAGGGTTAAACATATGAGCGGATTAATAAAATTGTAAATTAATTTTAGATAAATAAAGCACTATATGGAAAAACATTCCTGCTTATCTCTGGTGCATGGAACATGGATCTTTTCTTATCCTATTGTATCTGATTTTATTTCTTTTTGTTATGTCTGCCATCTTTTTATTTTATTTTAACTGCATCCTGCACTTCAGTTTGGTTCTCCTGGTCAGGATTTGTTGCTGGGTTCTTGTATTGTGCGGTCCACCTCTTACGGTTTTATGGCATTTGTGTCTCTGATTAATTATTTTGTGAATTACTTTGCAAACCTGTGTTTTTAAAGGTGCTATAAAGTTGTTATTATTATTGTTATTTACAGTTCGTATTATGCTCTGTTCATTACTGTCCTGTCTAAATAAACAGGACATTTGCATTTAAATTTGGGTTATGCAGTGTTTTTAAATTATATTTTAAACTGGGGTGCCTTGAAATTTTATGCACTTTTGAAAGGTGCCCTGACTGCAAAAAGCTTGAGAAAGGCTGTGCTAACAAATTAAGGCATCTTATGTCATAAAATCATATAAAAATGATTAAATATTAAAGATTCTGAGATTTGATTCAAGTATAGATTTCTGAGACTATAAATCACAGAACAGAGTTTGTTAGGTTTTATACCGTGTTTGACAAAATAAAGGTCTGAGATGTTTACGGCCAGGGTTTCATTACACATGAAGCACGAAGCATACAATCTTCATGACTTTGATTCATCTTCATTCATGCTTGCTGAGGTATTCTTGTAATAAAATAAAAAAATATTTTAAAAATAAATTACATGCGTCATTCTTTACTGTTTAGGATTGAAAATAATCAATAGTTTGCTTTATGCTTCAACTCACTGTTTCTTACCACAAGGACCATTTGGAATATGATAGTCCTCAAGGCCTGTAGGTCAAAATGTGTGTCACACCTTTAGTACAGTGGGGTGAAGATGTAATTATCTGATTGGTCAGAATGTCTTAAGGTCAAGGTCTTCCTTGTGGTCAAGGAAGGGATAAAAGAATATTGGAACTGTTGCTCAGGCTCTGATGTGCTCTCTCTTTTTCTTCGGGCCTGCTCTCTGGCTCTTCTCTTGATTCTCTGGCTCTCTCTTCTTGGGGTCTGCTCTATGGCTCTTCTCTTGATTCTCTGGCTCTCTCTTCTTGGGGCCTGCTCTCTGGCTCTTCTCTTGATTCTCTGGCTCTCTCTTCTTGGGGCCTGCTCTATGGCTCTTCTCTTGATTCTCTGGCTCTCTCGTTTCTTGGGGCCTGCTCTTTGGCTCCTCTCTTGATTCTCTGGCTCTCTCTCTCTTGTTTGGTGGGGTCTGCTCTTTGGCTCTTCTCTTGATTTTCTGGCTCTCTCTTCTTGGGGCCTGCTCTCTGGCTCTTCTCTTGATTCTCTGGCTCTCTCTTCTTGGGGCCTGCTCTCTGGCTCTTCTCTTGATTCTCTGGCTCTCTCTTCTTGGGGCCTGCTCTCTGGCTCTTCTCTTGATTCACTGGCTCTCTCTTCTTGGGGCCTGCTCTATGGCTCTTCTCTTGATTCTCTGGCTCTCTCTTCTTGGGGCCTGCTCTTTGGCTCTTCTCTTGATTCTCTGGCTCTCTCTCTTTTGTTTTTTTTGGGGTCTGCTCTTTGGCTCTTCTCTTGATTCTCTGGCTCTCTCTTCTTGGGGCCTGCTCTATGGCTCTTCTCTTGATTCTCTGGCTCTCTCTTCTTGGGGCCTGCTCTATGGCTCTTCTCTTGATTCTCTGGCTCTCTCTTATTGGGGCATGCTCTCTGGCTCTTCTCTTGATATGCTGTTTTACTAAACAAGGTTCAGGAGGAACATGTCAGAAAATTTACACAGGTGGAGAGTACTCAGCCAATCAACAAAAGAGGTATATATGCAAAGCCGTCTTACCTCCATTTTGTTGACAGTTTTTCCAGCACAGATGGCATTTCTGGCAGTTCGCTTCACCCGCCTCCTATTCACGCTGTCTACACAGATCTACACGCGCTCAACGCATTTCTACAATGCTAAAATCTTTATAAGCTACCTAAAACCGACCGCTCCATCAGCATTCGAGGTAAAATATTGTAATTGTTTTTGACGATCCACAATCGTGAGTCTGTCTTCTAACAATTCTAATCGATTCACAAACTTAAATAAGTGATGCTTTGTAACGTGGTGCGTTGGAGCCATGACAATAGAGTCAGCTGCGAGAGCAGTGCTCGGACAGCGTGAAGAGTGCACATCGCACAGACTTGCAACAGGGAGAACTACAACAGTCCCTGTTTTAAGATAACGTATATGGCACACATCAAGCTTTTCTTGCAGTCTTTTCCGTCTCTGTGTACAAACGTTACAGATATCCAGACAGATACATTGGCACACGAGAAGTGTTCACCAAGGACGCGAACGGGGTTGCCGTGATAAACAATAAATATACGTTGTGGGTTAAGCGAGTGAATGTATCGTGAGGCTTAATCACTAAAATGATGCAGTGCAACAGCGCACGTTATGCCAAACAATCAGCCATTGGAATCAGCTGAAAACAACTGCATTGGATTCAATATTTCTAAACTTGATGCTCACATAATCTCGCCACAGCGACCATACTCGCATTTGCGACTATAAATAGATACGTGCAAACTGTAGGCTACAATGTATTTGGGAGCTCCCGTTTTCTTAAATGTAACATCAATACCTACAGTAGGCTATTGTATAGAAAGCGTATCAATGATTATTGTATGCCATCTTATATTTTGGGGATGAAAAAAACATAATTCACAACACTGCAGATTCAAAGGCTGATTTCATTGAATAATGTGAGATCTCACATTGCAAAATCTGAATGTGGCGCAGTTCTGCATTATACTAGCTTGCAAAATCAGTGCTTCAGAATGCTTCAGTTAAGAGCATTTGAACCAATGAATAGGGCACACTCATGCAAAGCATTTTCTTCACCGTGACTTATATTGTTACATGTTGTATACAGTTTAAGTTGTGGGTATGTATATTATATCCCATATGATTTTGAATGAGCCTCCTGCAATAATAAGGCATGGACATTTCAAAATAAGAGTCCCTTTCGGTTACACAAATATGTTTCTCCATTTGTCCATCTAACTTTCCCCTTGCTCTTCCGCAGGAGCTCAGTTTCTCCAGCTAATTTTCTTCATTGCTCCAGCAGTGCTTTTCCTTCTGTTCCCACAGGAACTCAGGTTCTTGGGATAATTTTCTCCACTATTACAGCAGTGCTGTTCACAGGAGCTCAGTTTCTCTGGCTAATTTTCTCCACTATTACAGCAGTGCTGTGCCCTCTGCTCCAACAGGAGCTCAGTTTCTCTGGTTAATTTATCCACTGCCACAGCAGTGCCGTTCCCTCTGCTCCCACAGGAGCCCAGTTTCTCTGGCTAATTTCTCCACTGCCTAAGCAGCAATGTTTCCTCCCAGAAATCTCCAATCCTACGTGACCTTTTCTCTCCATGCTCCCTGCAGCCGAACCAGACCACCAATTAGACTGGAGATTTCTATGTTACCCTTAAAACCACAAACATACATTTATCCTGAGTTCAATTGCTTTTCTCATTTTACTGGAATTATCTGCTCCGCTATCCCCCACAGGTGGCACTAAATGATTACCTAGCAATCATAGCCAAGCTCATGCTATCCTATGGGGGAGGGCATTTCTACATGTACCATACATGTTTTTATTTATTTATTTATTTTTTCAGCTAAAAAGTGCTGTGTGAGTCACACAGTAGAACCAGTACACATACTGCAGGTCAGACGCTAGCATGAGGCTGCATCTGCTAGCTGCACAGGCCAATCATTTCAACAGTTTTATCCAACAGGTTATAACCCCACCTACGTCCAGTGGCCTGCAGCTCCAGTGGCACAAATAAGCACGAGCCTTTCTCTGCTTAAGTCCGCCCAAGTAAAAGCCCACATTTTCTTCCATCATCCAGCTAACTTTTCTTTCCAAACCACAGAGGAAAACCCAAGTGTGAGGCCGCCGCCGACATTCGCATCCCCGGTTTATAACCTTCCCACCTCCATCTGCAATACAGATGCCTGTGCCTTCCAACGACCCTGGCCATGGAACCACCACCAGTGTCCCAAAACATCCACCCACAGATCCACGCTGGAATTCAGGAAGTTGGCTGACCAATTCCCAACTCCAGTACCTCGCTATTCGCAACTAATTTTCCCGTAACCCTCCCATTAAAACCCCTCCTTGAAGCATCGCTCGATACCATTGTCCAAGCAGTTTCTCTCAGGATCCTCCAATCCTACGCGTCCATTTTTCTCTCCTTTCAATCACCTCGTTCATTTCTTATCTTAACAACATCAAGAGCCTCCAAGTAGGGTTCATCAAAGGTTACCTTAGCGGCATTCAGTTTTCCGTTAACTCCCTCTCTCTAGATAAATAATTCTCAGACCTCCCTCCAGATTAAGGGATCCAAAGATCCCAGCCAATCCGTCCCAATGCTAGACATCCTCACTACACACATCCTCGCACAGGGTACCAGCCTCTCAGTACCACCCGACCACTCGACACCATGTTTGTCTTAGCCTTCTTTGGTTCCCTTAGATGTTCGGAACTCGCTATCACATCAAAATTCGACCCAAAAATCCACCCCACCATCTCCGACTTATCATTAATAGATGGGGAAACATTCTCTTATCTGATCAAGCAAAGTGAGACTGACCAAATAAATAAAAAAAAGGTCAATTTATCTAAATTTTTAAACTCTCATCACCGATCCAACCATACCAGTCAGTTCTGACATATCTTCAATGGGGAAGTTCTCAAACCAAATTGCCCCTGTTCACGGATGAATCCAACAAACCCGTGACACGCTTTTGGTTCCAGAAACATCCCAAATCTGTTCTCCAACAGTCAGGCCGCAAGCTCAGCAGCTCAAAAAGGCCTCTCCCAACAGCAGATCCAAGCTCTTGGGAGATGGTCCTCAGATACTTTTTAAAATCAAATGGGTCGTCCACCAAGGGATTTGTTTTTTGTCCAGCCAACATGTAATCTCATGCTTTTACTTTCTGTTCTTAGTATTTCCAGGAGAAATGGAAAGTTTCCACACAGCAAGTCCGCAGGAAGTTCCACACAGTGAGCCAACGGAAAGTTCCACGCAGTGAGCCAACGGAAAGGTTCCACGCAGTGAGCCAACGGAAAGGTTCCACGCAGAGAGCCAACGGAAAGGTTCCACGCAGTGAGCAAGCGGAAAGGTTCCACGCAGTGAGCCAACGGAAAGTTGCCACGCAGTGAGCCAATGGAAAGTTTCCACGCAGTGAGTCAACGGAAAGTTTCCACACAGTGATACAGTGGAAAGTTTCCACACAGTGAGTCAACGGAAAGTTTCCACACAGTGAGCCAACGGAAAGTTTCCACGCAGTGAGTCAACGGAGTTTCCACGCAGTGAGTAAATGGAAAGTTTCCACACAGTGATTCAGTGGAAAGTTTCCACGCAGTTACCCAACGGAAAGTTATTACATTGAGTCAGCGGCAAAATCCACGCAACAAGAAAAGCAGATAGTGGATAGTTGTCCACGCAATAAGATACTGGATAGTTGTTCACACAGTAAGATACTGGACACGGAGTAAGAAGTTGCCCATGCTGTAAGATGGTGGATAGTCGCCCACGCAGTAAGATGTGGATTGTTGTCCACACAGTAAGATGGTGGATAGTCGTCCATGCAGTAAGATACTGGATAGTCGTTCACGCAGTAAGATAGTGGACAGTCGTCCTCCGCAGTAAGATACAGGACAGTCGTCCACGCAGTAGGATACTGGACAGTCGTTCACGCAGTAAGATACGGGACTGTTTGTTCACGCAGTAAAATACTGGACAGTTGTCCACGCAGTAAGATACCAGATAGTTATCCATGCAGTAAGATACTGGATAGTTATCTACGCAGTAAGATACCGGATAGTTATCCATGCAGTAAGATACCGGATAGTTATCCACGCAGTAAGATGGTGAACAGTCTCCTCAAGCGAATAAGTCCAACTAAGTGAGAAGTAGAAGATTCCACAGCGAGATAGTGAATAGTTACACAAGGAAGAGTCAATGCAGCGAAAAATGTAAGATTACATGCAGCAAGAAAGTGAATTGTTTTCCACACAGCGAGAAATAGAAGTTTTATAAACACTGCAAGGAAACGGATAGTTTTTTCCACAGCAAGAAAGCGGATACATTTAACCCAGCGAGGAGTGGACAGTTTTCCACACAGCAAGGAAGTGGATAAAACCCTCTAGATTGATAGTTTGCACGAGTGGAAAGTTTCCACTTAGTAAAGAAGTGGACCGATTCATTGGACCAAAAAATGGAAAGTTTACATGCAGCAAGGAAAGGGTAAGTACCAAAAAATCTCTAAATCAAGATCTCATTTCTTTTTCCCATTTTTCTTCCAGGTGGTCTCCCACGTACAAGACCACACCCTGCTCCCATCAAGAACCATGTGATTTGTGAACCAACAAGGGCCGCCCATAGGCGACACAAGCCGCTAACGGGCCCTCCGAATCAAATAACCAGGCCCCTCTCTCATGCCAGCCGCCAAACTCGGCACTTCTTGGGGGGCATTTAGCAGACGGCTGTCCTATGCTTTCTAGCTTTTGGGGGGTACTCTGGGTTCGGGCCAAAGTCCGAGCTCAAGCTCTCCCGGACAGCACGCCACATACGCAATTAAATTTACTCTATAAATTATATGTAAGTGTGAACTAGTGAAATGCTGTTTTACTAAACGAGGTTCAGGAGGAACATTCAGGATAATTGACACAGGTGGAGAGTACTCAGCCAATCAACAAAAGAGGTATATATACGAAGCCGTCTTACCTCCATTTTGTTGACAGTTTTTCCAGCATCCCTCCACCACCCCTTCTCCACATTTTGCTCTTTTTTCCTTTTTAAGTTCTAAACCACTTACATACGGGGGGTACTCTGGGTTCGGGCAAAAGTCCGAGCTCGAAGCCCTCCCCCCGGACAGCACACCACATACGCAATTAAATTTACTCTATAAATCATATGTAAGTGTGAACTAGTGAATCTCTGGCTCTCTCTTCTTGGGGCCTGAGTTTGTCATACAAAACATAAGTTGGATTTTTTTACAGTGTAGTTTCTCTCTCTATTATTTAAAAAAATTATAAATTAATATTTAAATATTATGATTATTTGGAATTATTTGTGAAAAAGACTTATTTTATGCAAAGACCATTTGATTTTTTTTCCCATTTATAGTATTTAGAATGGTCCTAGTTGGAAAAATGGGTTGGGGAAAAGTGCCACTGGTAACACCATCCTCCACCATCATTTTCGCAAAGCAGCAAGCTCTAGGCTAAGTCTGTGACAAGGCAGTGCAGCAGGCCTATATGGCTACCACTATTGACGGTGATAGGTTCTTGGTCCTTTGTATAATGCCTCATCCCAATCCTGAATTGGCAGTTGAATAAACAAGTCTCAGCGCTGAGGGAGAGTATCTCAAAGAATCTCAAAGAGTCTCATTTTTTTAAGGCCAGTGATGCAGAATATATACATAGGATGTAAAGGGGGGTAGAAAAGTTTTAACCAATCACAGAGAGAATACATCATCTAGCTCATGGTAAAGGAATGTGAGATCTTTACAATAACAAGGCTAATATGGTTGCCATCTGGTCAGCTATCCATTTGACCTAGAGGCCCTGCAAGACTTCTTCATACGTTTAACAGAAAAACCAGGGACCTTTTCTCCATCCAATCCCAGCAGAACCTGTTGCCATATGTGGGGTGCTTCCATACTGAATACCATATGTTGGACTGCAGCCTCACAGAGAACAACAAATACCATGTCAAATGTCCATTTTTACTCTATGCTGAGATCAACACAAAATCTATCAATTGCCCTTTTGGCAATAAAATTGCCACACCCAGATCTCAGCATTACTTACATACACATACAATCACTTTCTTTACCTTCGTTAACATTTCAGCAAACATTTCCTGAATTCTTCTTCATTCACTTTAAAATTCTATTTGTCAATGCATGTGGTTCATCATCATGATGTACCCAAGTTTCATTACCAGTGCTAACAGCAGCTTGTATATTAATAAGTACATTCACCAGCACCACCAGATAAAATTTAACTTTAGCAATCATGGCTGGAGAGCTCCAATAATAATTGCTGGTTCTATATATCTAGCACTTTCTTTCTTCTTTTCCTTTTTGAACGTCTTGGTTCTCCTTCCATCAAATCTTTCCTTGGCACACTGGTTTCCACCTCCACGTCGATCAGAACATTCCCCTGGGATGGAGCTGTTTTCAGTCGACTGGCATGGATCCACTGGGGCTGGAAGTCCGTCAGCACTCCTGTTCTCGTCACAGCAATCACCGTGGCGGGCCCCAGATACTTCGGTTCTCCTAGTTTTGTGGGCTTCAGACACTTTATCAGCACCTGCTGTCCTTGAACGAAAGGATGAGTAGGCTTTTCTGCAGGTAGAGGGAGAGAGAGAGACACATCAGCATTGATGCTATTCAAAGTTTTGACTAGGGAATCCACATAATCCGTGATGATCACCTCCGTGTCACCTGTGGAAAAATCACCAGCACGACCTTTGACCCATAGGTCTACCCATTAAGATTTCAAATGGAGACATCTTTGTTGTTGCTAATGGTGACATTCTTATTTCTGTCAATACGGCAGGTAGCAAATCAACCTAATTTCTGCCTGTATCAAGACATGCTTTATTAAAATAATCTTTGAATCCGATTAAGATTTTCAATTTGTCCACTTGATCTCGGATTATATGGTATGTGAAATTTCCAGGTAATATTAAGCTCTTTGGCTAACAATTGTGTGATTTTAGAAGCGAACGGAGTTCCGTCACTATCTATAACCGATGGTATGCCAAAACGCGGTACTATGTCTTTAGCTAGAGCTTTAACTACCGTCTGTGCATTTTTCTTCCACATGGAAAAGCTTCCGGCCATTTAGAAAATCTGTCAACAATCATAAGCAAATATTTCTTATTTCCGCAAGGAGGCATGTGCGTAAAATCAATTTGCAAGTGTTGGAATGGTAGCTCAGGGTGTGGTAAAGAGTCAGGTTTAATTGCCTTGTGCTTGTTGGTTTGAGCACACACCAGGCAAGCATCCAAAATCAAAAGAGTATTTTGTCGAACATTTGCTATGCAGTAAGATCGATTCAGCATTTGTATCACCTTCCTTTTTGCCACATGTGATACACCATGATAATGTCTACATAGCATAACGATCGTAGATTCAGGTAGTGCGAGTCTACCTTGTTTATCTCGTAAAATTCCAGCTTGATCTGGTTTTACTTCATTGTCTGACCAATGAGTCAAATCATTTTGCGTAGGGTTAGCTTGTAATATTCTAATGTCCAAATCAGTAGTCAATGATGAATTCATCATAGGTACATCGGTGCCCCTTCACTTACATGAGGACTTAATATCACTTCTTTCGCAGCCCATTTTGCTATTTCATCTGCAAATCTGTTTCCTTTGGCTTCATCTGTTTCTCCTGACACATGTCCTGCTATTTTAATAACAGCGAGTTTTGATGGTTGCTGAGCTGCGTTAATGAGCTCAGCTACATTGCTATGGTGAGCAACTGGCTTTCCATCTGAGGTTTTAAAATTTCTCTCTTCCTATAATTTAGCAAAATCATGGACTATGCTATATGCATATTTGGAGTCAGTGTATATATTGACACACTGATCTTTTGCCAATTGACAAGCTCTCGTCAAAGCAATTAATTCTGCAACTTGTGCTGACCTATATGGCAAAGAGTATGTCTCAATTACACGATCAGGTAATTCAACAATGACATATCCACATCCATATTCGGCTTGAAACAGGATCCATCAATGTACCAGTCCCGTCCCTCCTCCAGGACAGATGTAGAAACATCTGGCCTGCAGGCAGTCGAAATTTGGATTCTGGTCAGGCAATCGTGGTCATCACTCTCAAATTCACCTTGCGTCAGCAACCTGTGCAAATGTACAGTAGGGCCATGAATAACAGAAGTTGGTTTCAGAATCAAATTAGCAGTAGCTAACAATATAGCCTCATAGCCAGAACGGCGTTGAGCAGTCATATGTTGAGTATTGCTCATAATGACTCCTACCTGATGTGACGTGTGCACTATCAATTTATGTGATAACACAATTCGTTCAGCATCCTGTACCATGATCGCTGTGGCAGCCACTGCACGCAAACAAGCAGGGAGTCCCCTGGCTACAGAATCAAGAGTTTTAGACAGATACGCAATTGGACGAAAATTACCTCCATGGTTCTGCGCCAGGATTCCCGCGGCTGTGCCTCCGCTTTCATGCATGTACAGGTGAAAGTCTTGTATGTAACTCGGGAGGCCGAGTGCAGGAGGTCTTGTGAGGGAGGATTTCAAATGTCTGAATGCTTTGTCCATCTCTACTGTCCATGTAATTTCCTCTGTGTCCCCAGAGTAGCAGCGCACAGGATTTTGTCCTGATTAGAACAGCTGGGCATTCATGACCTGCAGTAATTAATTAGTCCCAGGAAGCTTTGCATTTGCTTCCTTGTTGTTGTGTGTTTGAAGGTAGCAATAGGTTTCACTCTGTCAGCAGACAATTGCACCTTGCCCTGTGACAGTTCATGTCCAAGGTATTCAACCCTCCTCTGAACCCATTGCAGTTTCTCTCTGGATGCCTTGAAACCAGCCTCTGCCAAAATGTTACAGACAATTCTAGAGGCAGCAGCACACATGTCCTCAGATGCACCTGTGATGAGGATGTCATCTGCATATTGAAGCAGACAGGTGTTTGGAGGAAGCTTGGCATCTTTCAGCGTTGCGTGCACTACAGCAGAGAAAACAGCCGGAGAATCCCTGAACCCTTGTGGAAGTCGTGTCCATGTTAGCTGTGATTTTTCTAGGGTAAAAGCAAACATGGCTGAGTCCGGCGATCAACAGGAATGCTGAAGAAGGCACTAGAAATATCTACAACAGTATAAAATGAATGTTCAAAAGGTATAGAATTAATTACAGTTTGCACATCAGGTACAATTGGAGACAAAGGAGTCACTAACTCATTAACTTTTCTCAAATCTTGAGTTAGACGCCAAGAACCATTTGCTTTCTTAATTGGATTAATTGGTGTATTATAAGGTGAATGAGTGTGCACCAGAATGCCTTGAGCCAGTAACTTATCAATTACAGGGATAATACCATTCACCTTCTCTTTTGAGTGGGGGTATTGTTTTTGACAGGCTTGTCTGTTATTAGCTTAGCGACATAGGGCTGTACTTCGATGAATCCTGCATCATCCTTATGGGCCGCCCACAACTTGGGGTTGACCCCTTCAATTTCCTGTTTGAGCTCAGTTGCAGTCTCGTCCTCAAGGAGCACCCTTCCTGTATCAACAGTGAGAGAGTAGGCTCCAGGAAACATAATTTGCAGAGAATCAGCATCAAAGTGAATTTGAATACCCAATGTATGCATCAAATCTCTACCCAAAAGGCAGAATGGAGAATCGGGTAATATTGTAAAAGCATTCATTTTAAACAATGAAGGGATATCATTAGAAGTAACCGTCAAGCTTGGCGTCATTTCACATTTTATAGGAACACCGTTGATTCCCACAGAATTCACATGCTTTCCTGTAATCGGGGCTTCATAAACAAGAGAAGATACTGATGAGATGGTGGCACCACTATCAATTAGAAAAACATAAGGTTTATGGTCAACATTTAATTCAATAAATGACAAAACAGTTGACACATTCAGATAATTCAAAGAAATCAATGAAAAATTATCAAAAGAGGGCTTATCTGAACTGGAGCTCAGTCATTGTGGCCATGATGTGGGATAGGCAGGATTGTGTCTCCCAGTCTGAGCAGGAGAGGGCGCATTTGGGGCTTTCGCTGAGAGCCACCACAGTTCCTCGTCCTCTGCTTTTCTGACCTCTTCCTTAAATCCCATGTTTTCTTCCTACGGTCTCGTTCAAAATGTCCAGGTTTTCCACAATAAAAGCAACATCTCACATTTACAGATGAGCGTGGATTTATCGCAGAGTTAATTTGTAGCATTGCTGGAGTTTTCCCCATGGAGGCATCAAAAGCTCCCGCAGAGGAAAGCTCACGCAAGCGTCGTCCCAATTCATCAACAGAAATTGTGGTGATATTTGGAGTAGTCATGCGAATTAACTGTGCCGTGTCCTTATTCATGTTATTTAGGAACGTATTCAAGAACAACGGACAATTTTGCTCAATTGGAATCGCAGATTCATCAACCCAAGCATGTTTAAATCTGTTAAAAAATGCAACAGGGCTTTCACCAGTTTTCTGTTTAGTGTTTGCTGCATGTGATATGTCTTGTTTAGCAGAAGACACTTTTAGCAAAAAGGCAGTCAATTGCTTGAAAAATTATTTGAGCTTACCTGAGCTGGCCCATACCCACTCGTCATCCTCCTCGTCATCGGAATCAACAAATATTGAGTGTTTAGAAAAATCAAGGGTTTTCGAAGGAGTTTTCTGAGTCTCAACACGCCGAACGGGCGAGGTATCATATACAGGATTTAAGTAATGAATTCCTTCAATCATTTCTTCCTCCATGATATCAGCAGGCAGTGTTTTAGTCAAAATAAAGCGAGAGGAAGAGAGATATCAGATTTCAGCTCTGGTAGAGAGCTAGAACATTCACCTTTCAGCTCAGTCAGAGAGCTAGAGCTATCTTGTTTTGTCAAATCTGGACCCTTGTCCCAATAGGTTTTCATTTTTTATTTTATTTATTATTATTATTTTTTATTTATTTTTTAATTTTTTTCCAGACTTTGTATGCGTCTTTCATATAGCTTGACCATTCTGGATCACCCTAATGATTAAAAATCATATCTTTTGCAGCGCGCATTTTTTCCTCTTTGAAAGAACCATCGCGGGGAAACGGATCTTGTATTTTTCCTTCTGACCATCCCGCGAGATTAGATAGATATGGCTCTGTGTACAACACTTTATTATTGCGATTCATAAAATCCCTGGGAGTTTCTCCCATTAATGGTCGACTAATTGTGTCACCCATTTGAAACAGCCAACAAAGATCTCTGCTTTCATGCTAGTTTTACAATTTTAGAGAATTGCCAATTAAAATTATTATTATTTATTCAACCGCCAAAGAGAACTGAGGATACCACTGAAATAGGCTTATGAGAAAAAAGATTTTTTTTAACTCAAACTCATCTATTCCCTTCCCACAAATAAAAATCTGTGAGGATAACACCAAAAAAATGAAAGAGTGATCAGTCCCTCTTCACTCTTCCCGCATTTATCGGCACGCAAATACAAGGATAAATTTCTCAACAGACAGTACGATGCATTTAAGCATTTTAATTCCTACCTATCTGGAGAAATCCCGGACGAGCCCCCAGATTGATAGGTTCTTAGTCCTTTGTATAATGCCTCATCCCAATCCTGAATTGGCAGTTGAATAAACAAGTCTCAGCGCTGAGGGAGAGTATCTCAAAGAATCTCAAAGAGTCTCATTTTTTTAAGGCCAGTGATGCAGAATATATACATAGGATGTAAAGGGGGGTAGAAAAGTTTTAACCAATCACAGAGAGAATACATCATCTAGCTCATGGTAAAGGAATGTGAGATCTTTACAATAACAAGGCTAATATGGTTGCCATCTGGTCAGCTATCCATTTGACCTAGAGGCCCTGCAAGACTTCTTCATACGTTTAACCGAAAAACCAGGGACCTTTTCTCCATCCAATCCCAGCAGAACCTGTTGCCATAGGTGGGGGTGCTTCCATACTGAAAACCATATGTTGGACTGCAGCCTCACAGAGAACAACAAATACCTATGTCCATTTTTTACTCTATGCTGAGATCAACACAAAATCTATCAGACGGCAAACGAATCAAGGTTGTGGACACTCCTGGCTGGTGTGACATAGAGCTCTCTGAGGTTGAGCTCACACAGGCAACAGTGAAATGCATCAACATATCATACCCAGGGCCCCACGTCTTTCTTCTCATCTTGGTGATTGCCCGCTTTACAGCCGAAGAGAAGAAGAAGCCAGTCAAGCAGATACAGGATGTCTTTGGGGGAACTAAAAGATATACATTGATTCTTTTCACGAGGGGCGATGACCAGGAGGACATTAGCATTGACAACTAGCTGTAAAATATCTTCAAGCCTTGGTTTCCATGTGCAATGGCAGGTACCATATTTTCAACAATAAAGATACAAGCCATAACCAAGAGGCCGTTCTCCTGCAAAAAAAATCCAAGACATGGTGCAACACAATGGTGATGAATGCTACACCAATTCAACACACCAGCTACTGGAGAAATATAAGAAAAGAGAAGCTGAGTTACAACGGAAAGCTGATGCCACTAAAAAGGAGATGCAAATTACAGAGGCGGATCTTCAAAGAAGAATAAAACTCATGGAACCAGGAGCAGCAGTGTCAAAAGTTGAGAGAAGCTGCGGGAACAATTGAATTAACAGGAAATGAACAGCGTCAATGCTATTTCTATGATAGGCCAAATGCAAATTGATGAAAATGTCAGGAAACAAGAACAACAACGACAGAGAGAGGACTGGTTCAGTCATCAACATCACATTCAAGAAGAGACAAAAAGAAAAAATGAAGAGCATGAGCTTAGACGCAAAATGGAAACAGAGAGGCAGAGGCAGAGGTTTTAAGAAAAAATGCTGCATTCTTGTATGAAGCAAGAATACTCGAGCTGAAAGAACAGAACCATCGGGCAGAAGCTGAAAGAGAAGGAATGTTAAAGAAAAATCTAAAGGAAAGCAAAAGGCATTATTTCATAAAAGCTATAGACTATATTACACTTTTTTTTTTTTAAGTTTCATAGATTACTGAACATTGATCTATTATCTATTGATATATATCTCTATTGTGTGGTGTTAACACATTAGTTAGCATTCATAAATTAAGTGATTCAAATTTGAATTGTTCAAAGCTACAAGAGCTACCAGGGACATTTTAAAATGTAAAACATTCATATAATTGCTATTATATATGTATATATTCTACATAACCATTTTAATGGAGTTTCTACATCCTTTTAATTGTGTAAACTTTTTTTAAATATATAACTGGTGTTAGATTTTTGTATATTTATTAAGTAACTTAAGAGTAAGGAAGCATTTATTGGATTAAAAAGAAATGCCATACTGTAGATAAGTCATTTTACAGGCAAAAAGTATAAGGACAAAAAGGCTAAGAGCCAAGAGAGATGCAGGCTACGCATTTGGTTGAAACAGCACTATTAGCTTTCGTTTGCATTTGCTTCAGGAGACTTGCAGCTAATAAATTACTATCAACTATATCAATCGCCTCGAGCAAGAACTGACCACACAGAAGTCTTCAGTTGAAATAACATTTGAATGGTTGATTTAGGTCAGATTTGACAAGAACAAATCAAGAAAAACTTTAGCCCCAGAATAAATAGCAGTAGGTAGAATACATTTTTTTTTAAATCAGTTAACTATCAGAGAAGGTTGCAGCATTTCCTAAGTCTCTGCTTAATATAGAAATTCAAAGCAACTTTGTCAAGAAGCATGAAGTAGATTTCTAAACAAACTTAGTAACTTATAGTCCATTAGATAAAGATGCCTATATAAACTGCTTTCATTAGTTTCTAAGTGAAAGCGTCAATTAGTAAGCAAAATGTTTTAATTAATGAAACAAATTCAGGTTTAATTTGTTTTTATTTCAAAAAAAAGAGAAAATAATTCCTAGTGGACAAATGCCTGCCTGGTAATAATCCACACCAGTGCTAGACACAAAACGTGAACTTGCACCCTTTGACAAAACACTGTAGTACACAGCAACACTATGAGAGAAGATCACAATATGGAACAAATGTGAAGTTACTCAAACACAGGAAAAGCATCACTCTTCAATAAAAGCACTTCTATGGAAAATTTAGTTTGAAGGTTTTTCTCTGTGGAATTAAATTGTAGTTCTGGGTCTGAGAAACTTAGTTTTAAGTGCTTATAGTGCAAAAGAGCAGCAGATAAGCTTAAACTAAACAGTCAGCCATTGGATGAAGATTCTTCCTACGTGACATTAAAAAGACCAAAAGATCTAAAAGATTACTCATTAACACCATCTACAAGTTGTACAAGAGAATACCATGCCATCTCATCCATTACACATTATCCTCCAATTGGGTCAGTTAAAAAAAAAAACAAGGGTAACAAACAAGGACATAGGGCCACTACATGGATAAAAACAGTTACTCCACAAAAGACAAAATGGCACGTTATGGAGGTGCCCTCTACTGATGGTCCAAACCAACTAACAAAATACAAAATGATATGGGCTCATTCAGATAAATCACTGGACAGAGGTCCTGACCAGTGAAACATGACAACAGGTTTTACCTACATGGAAGTTACCTTTATCAGATGGAATATCAAAACATGAATGGCTGATTTGCATTTTTTACAGTGACCAACACACATGTTGGCATGGCAGGAGGGGGAAAAGAAAGACATACACATGGATGACATGTCAGACAAACAGGCAAAAGAGAGCAGTTCTATGCGTACATGCATAAATTCAATGGATCCATCAAAGATGGTGCACCTAAAATTTTTGGGGAAAAGCAGGGACAAAAAGGAAGTTTGCACATATGGGGGAAAAAAGCACAAATCTGCCATGTTTAGTCCCATTTGATGCACTACATAATCAAAAAGAGAAAAAAATAATTTAAAAATGGTCAATAATTCTCAATTCTCCATGTCAGACAGTATTCTGAAAAAACAGAATCTCTAAAAATGTCTGTCATGCGCAATTATGAAACAAAGTACATGTTTTATACACACACGCATACACTGCTCTCAGAGTTGCCTTGCACACACTGATGCTAAAGGAATCTAACGCATTCTGTACTCTGACGTCTTGGACACCTCACAAAGCTGACCCTTGAAGTCAATGTCGACAGTAAAGTCCAGGTCTCTCTGGAAGATGAGAGGGGGGAAAAAAAGTTAAGCGCATAACTGTTTTCAGTAATAAATTCTTACACACTATATCATGATTTTTGAAGGATTATGGTGACTGAAGATAAGAGCAATGATTTTTTGGGGGAAATTCCAAGATGAAGTTAATAGACAACCAAATAGCAATATATTTTACTGTATTTGACCAAATATATGTTTAAAAATATTAAAAGTATCTTACCATGGCAAAACCCTACATATTTTTTATAACTTAAAATCAACTTTCATATAACTGCAAAACAAAACTGATATGAAATAGACTTTTCTACACTATATTGTAAGAATCGTAAAAGTGAGATTTTAGCAGTTAAGTACAGATGTGGCTTACATTATTCTTGACGTTAGGTTTCATGCTGATGGTGCCAAAGATCTCCTCTCCGGTCTTCACTGTCAGATAGTCATCAAGGTAGAACACAGTCTGCTTCCAGTGAGTGTAAGGAGACTCTGGGCCTAAAAGACAATTTCTCTTGTTTTTCAATCGTTTATTTATACTTCAAGAAACTGATGAAAATGGTGTCATAGAGAGAAGGGAAAGAAGAACAAAAATGGTACTCACTAGTAGAGAAGCCTGTTCTCTTGTGGCAGCGAGTGAACTCTATGTTGAAGTAGGTTACCAGCGCATGAATGTAGTCATTCCTTTTCACCTGCAGGCAGAAAGGTGATGTGAAGGACAAGTCCTCAATCTTCACTGTGTAGATGTCCACCTCCTAATGAACAGAGAATGTACAGGTTGAATAAAGCAAGGTTTATATTAAAACAAAACATTTTATATATTGAGAGAGCACATATTTGGAGTAAACTAACCTTAATGAGGCAGGCAGTGCTAACGAGCTGCTTGGGGTCAACAACATCCACCAGGGGTTCTTTTATAGCCACTTCCTTGATACAGGACATGTCAAATCCATAAACATTCTCCCACCCTAAAAAAATAAATCCAAAAATAAAAATGTATGTCATCTCTCAGACACAGCTGAAACCCTCAAAAGTGCATTCAGAAATTTACATACAGTGAATTTTGTAGTCCTTGTACTGCCGGTCCTCAATAGCAGTGACATAGAGCGTGGCTCTGTCAGGGAAAATCAGACCATCAGGTTTCTGAAAAAGAGGCAACGTAAACATTGAACCAAATTAAAGTCAGCATGTACAATTTCTATACTGAATGGTGCCAACGTTCCAACGCTTTAAAAGGACATTAGCATACACCCACCAGCCATTTGTCTCTTGCATAAATGACAGTGTTGAGCATGGATTCATAGAAGAGACAGTAGCCCATCCACTCAGAGATGATTATGTCTACTTTGTCCACAGGAAGCTCAACCTCCTCCACTTTGCCCTTAATAATGGTAACAACTGGACAGGGAACATTAGGAACATAAATCAATACATTAAGTTCAAAACACCACAAAAGCTATAGATTGGATGTGCAAATAAAGTCTGTTAGTCAAACGCTCTGAGAAGCACTTACTATGGTCCAATTTGTTGGCCTTCACAATCTTCACAGCATAGTCTGATATACTGCTGCACTCAATCTGGGGAACAAATGACAAAATAAAAAACAAAAAACTTGACAAAAGCACAGCGTGATAACCCACCCATCACCTGAACAGGATGGGCAATTACCTCATTCAACTAAAGCATCCATAACAACTCAATTGTTTTAAACAATGAGGTGACATTTACAGAATCGGGTAGGATTTACACTGACCCCAATAACTTTCTTGGCCCCAGCTTTCGCTGCAAACATACAGAGGATGCCAGTTCCACTTCCCACATCCAGTACCACTTTATCCTTAAAGAGATGCTTGTTGTGGAACATGGAGTTTCTGTACGTCAGAGTACGAACTTCATCCTTTAGCATTTCCTGTGGACATGGAATGGGTTTACATTAGTCACAGACATGAAGACAATAATTGTACCACTTTTCACAAAACATGGCGCAATGGGACTGTACCTCATGAATGCCAAAGTGTGCATAGGAATCAAAGTAGTAGTCTTTGGAGGTCATATCTTCTGCTGCAGGTTTCACTGAGCTCTCTCCCTGGGAAACCTCAAAAAACAAAGACATTCAAAAATATATATTTATCAAATTACACACTATGAAAGCAGCATGAGCTGGGCTTCACTTAAGTTTAGGCTGGTTTTTTTGTATGTAAAAAATTAAGGGGAAAAAAAGAGATGCAAATGTTATCAAATCTGCTTTGTTGTAATGGAATGGAGTAACTTGCAGCGCTTCTGCAGTTTCCGGAGTCTTAGTTTATTGTATATGCACATTTCAATAAATAAAACTTGTTTCGGTGGTGAATGACTGTTGTCTTAACGAATCAATTAACGTTTAGTTTAATACTATTTGTCGCCACCAGCCGGCGAAAAGAAAACATAACATTAATAATAAGAGTCACGGAATTAAGTATTTTTTGAAAATTGATTAAAACTATTCATAATCTGTACATGCAGTTTAAACCAGTTCTAGACCAGCAGTAACACAACATTTTAAACGAGAGAACCAAAAAAAAAAAAGTTATATTATTGTTCCTCAGCCTTTTAAATCAGTATAACCATTTATCGTCTTCAACAGCGTCGGAAGACCTCGTGAACATTTAAATTACACGCATGAGGGAGGAAACGTGGTTGCTGAGAAGAAAAAAAAGCCTCACCCCCAATTACAGCACCCTAGTAAAATTGTTCAATAGAAATCAGATTAATCGCGGCTGATGACCAAAGCTGCAATAAGTAACAAAAGCTATAATAGCCATCGAGCTGCGATGTTCTGTCCCATGCGGTCTGTAAGTTACCCAACAATAAGTCATTCAAGCAACCCGCCAGCGTGCTACAAATTACCCTCATGGAAACGAAACTAGGAGCTAGCTACCAGGATTTATACTAATATATTAAATTCCATAACTTAAAGCCTGCACATATAGGAATTAACTCATTTAGCTAATTAGCAATAGCCAACACGTGATGCTAAATGAATGAATTATCCGAGGCTGGCTAAAATGGATGCTCAAGATGCGTGTGCGCACATTTCTAGCCACCTGATAACTACATACGCAGCGAACAAATGTGTTCAACGATTAAAGAATCATAATCAGAACTTAAACAAAGCTCCCATATCGATTCTGTTATAGCGAACAGCTAATTGATATCAGAGGTGTTCTAGGCGAAATGGCCTTGAATCTTTCCAGCTTACCTCCATTCCGTCTGCCGTCTCCGCCATTTCGATAAACTGGATTCCAACACCACGACTGCAGCAAAGCTCATGTAAAACACACTTGTATTGCTCCCGCCTCTTTGCTGTGACTATTAAATGATTTGATTGGAGGACAATCACGTGATTTGCTAAAGTCCCCACCCACTTTCTTGCAGCTCTCCGTCATAGGTTCAACTTCTCTGCGTTTTTTCCGCTCTTTTTAAGCGTGACTTTCATTGGACCAAACTGTAGCGCGATTATTTTATTTCATAGGCTACAGATTTTATTTTTTACGTTATCTTACAATTATGATTCATTGCCCCCCCAACAAACCTGTGTGCATTACAATTTTCCTGTGGAACAAAAGATTATTATAATTTTTTATTTTTTTAAAGATGGATTTTATTAACGTTACGTTGCGGCACTGACTAAATAAAAAATATCTTTTATATATAAAAGATAATATATATATAACTAAATATATATATTTTTGTATGGTTCCCAGAATAAAGTCATACAGGTTTGGCACATCACAAGGGTCACAACATTTATTTATTTATTTGATGAATTAGGCAAATCAAACTAATCCTCGAGCAACCTATATTGTCTAAGTGCATAATTTATTCTATATAAAATATGATATATAATTATATATTATATATGATAAAATATATTCTATATAAAAAATAATAGTAGGGAAGAGGCCTTAAGAATGCTGTACATTTACTGCTAAATTAAACATATAAATATGATTTTACCATGCAGCATGATGATGCAACATCCAATATTTTATTTGGGGAAATAAATGGACACAATTGTTAGTTTATTTGAAAGGGGCGATTTCCCCAATTTTGAGTAAGATGACACCCTGGGGGCAAGAAGTCCCCAAAGCAAAATCCCAGTTGTCATATAATTTTTGTTTACAGTTTTTTGTTTGGTACTATTTTTTAAAGCAAGTTATATATGTGTAACATCAGACTTACCAGAAATTCAAGAAGAAAGGAGACAGGTGGTATCAAATACAGCATTTTGTTATATGGTATGTGAGAGAGTCCAGAACCTCATGGCCATGGCATAACTGTATAATTCCTTTTGTTAACACACATTACAAACATTAAGTGTATTTTCGGTAACACTTTACAATAAGGTTGTATTAGTTAATGCATTAATTAACATTAACTAATGATGAACTGCACTTATAAAGCATTTATTTATCTTTGTCAATGTTAATTTCAACATTTACTAATGCATTAATAAAATCTTGTTGACATTAGTTGATGCACTGTGAACTAACATGAACAGCTGTATTTTTAATAACTAACGTTAAGAAAGATTAAATAATTCTGGACAGAGGTGTTGTTCATGGTTAGTTTATGTTAACTAATGCGTTAACTAATGTTAACTAATACAACCTTATTGTAAAGTGTAACCGTATTTTCTTATGTGGCATCTGTAGCCTGTGTAATTAATTCAGCACATAGGGTGATTTGAAACGTATTTTGCATCGTTTTCTGTTGGATAAACTGATTGTTACTAAACTGAAAGAAGATCATACTGTTGTGTTTTGGTTATTAAACCAAATGTTCTCATTATTACATATTATAATATTTTTTAACCTGTAAGTTATTTTAAAAAGCTGCTTTGATTTACTAGACATCCAGACAGGGTGTTTCCAGATAAGCACTACACGCAGTTTGAAAAATGGATGAAAAAAAGGTTTGATGTAAAAATTTTAATAAAATATTCAGTGTACATAGATAGATAGATAGATAGATAGATAGATAGATAGATAGATAGATAGATAGATAGATAGATAGATAGATAGATAGATAGATAGATAGATAGATAGATAGATAGATAGATAGATAGATAGATAGATTGATAGATTGATAGATAGATAGATAGCAGTTTTAACTAACGCCAGTCGTCAGATTTAATTAGTATAGAAGTAACCTCTCTTTTGTCAACTTATTACCATTCTCACATACTTGTACTTTGATACTTTCAACAATGTCGATCATGTTTTCAAGCCAATTAAAATGGTTTTAAAATTTAATTGACGTATAAACGGACAAATTACGCATTGAATGGCAGGGCCATAAGTGCAACTAGCCAATCATATTAAGAGAAACGGACTGGAGGCGGGACATCTGGAGAGGAAGCGCTAGAGCGAGCTCAGTGCCCGTTCTGTCACGAGCTCTGTCCGGGTACACCGACCGAACGAACGAAAAGTCTCGTACATTATTGACGACTAAATATAGCTATCTCTTTCTCGAGAAACAGGTCTGTCAGATTAGTTCGTCAAAAAGTAGTATTCCCCGTTGTCCTATCGCGGTCATTTGGGTGATGTGCTCTAACATTTGATAGAGCTAGCCAGCTCGCTAGCTATTTGGCTAGCTTGCCGTGCGTGACTCAAAGCTAGAGAGGTATCAATTGTTATTTTAACGCCATCGACATTTAGGTGCGTAATCGTTAAAACAAGACGTTGGTAAGTTTTTTTATTTAGTCAGTGCCGCAACGTAACGTTAAGCGTTCGCCTTGCTTTGCTTTCCCAGTGAAGAGAGTTCACAGGATTGAATGAATTAGCCAACGGAAACACCAGTCGCGCGGCTGACTCCCCAGCTTCTCTCACCCACTGGATTCACCTCTTTTAACCATAAACACTCTCGCTGCTACATCATTTGTGTGCTTTACGAGCGCTTAAAATTCAAGACTAAATTCGCAGCTAGTGTTAGTGAATTCGTGTTAGTAGTTAGCCCGCTAGCTCGGTGTATTTGCCAGTTATACCTGAACATCTGAAAGTCATTTGTTTCGTGTTGAAGCCGGCTTGAAGAAAAAACTCTGCAAACATGCCGGCTGTGTCGAAGGGAGATGGAATGCGAGGATTAGCGGTGTTCATTTCGGACATCAGAAACTGTAAGTGTCCCTGTCACACTCATACACCATTAGTCATTTTCTTATGGGAACAGCTGCACTGAACTCTTCCTATATAACGTACGCCCTGAACTGAATCAAATGGCTTGTGATCTGATCTGCTCTGCCCCGTGATGCTTTTTAGCCAGGTTAAATGGTGCAAGTCAGATCAGCGGCTCTTGGTGAGGGAGGTCATGAGAGTAATCGCGATCACTCAGGCCCGTTAGCGTTAGCTCCAGCTCCGGTGATGGAATGATGCTTTTAGAGCCCGCTAGGCCGCCACCGAAAACAGTGTGTTTCACTGCAGATGATCTGTCCAGCATGTCTTGTCTCTGTTGCTCTTGTCACCTTGACTAGCTGGGTAGCTGTTGATATCACTGCTCGCCAAGAGGGCTTGTTTCAGATGTTTTTCACGATAATCCAGTTATCAAACTGTCGCCTTGAGCTAAGCGTAAATGAGGGTCATCTTGCTAAGATGTCTGTAGTCTTGCGCATCTGACCGTGTTATACCTCAAATTTTACCTCTAAAAGCTTTCTTTAGGGTCACGGTAGGTGTTTGAGTTTCGTTATTACGTAATAATTGTGTGGGGTTTTAAATAATGGCTGCAAATACGATTGATATGGGTGATATTGATATCAAGACTGATATACATTTTTGATACAAATTTTCTGTTAAACCAACTGCTAAAAACACCCATAATATCCAATTTCGAAAGTAACTTATGATGAATTTTGTCATAAAATGTTTTGCACTTCTGAGCTCTTGGCCTGCGTATTGTAATTTGTATTGTACAGCATATTTTGGCACCACAACACACCTAGTTCCAGGTGTCCTGTGAGATTGCTGTTTTTCTGGCATGCTGGCTTACTCTTCTTTTTTCACTATTGTGTATTTATTTATACTTTCTCATACCCACATTTTATTTTAGTGCCTTATGCACAACTTTTTGTAGCTTCCATACAAGTTGAAAGCAGATGTCATGGCATAGTGGGGGATGCATGCGTTTGTGGAGATGATTTGCTCACTAGCAGTGTAAATTGAATGTTTTGTCATGATACAATGTGACATTTATTCCCTCTGCCAGAGATATGATATTTGCAGATACAGATACTCAAAACATGCCACGATATGATTTGATTAGATTTTGGGTACTCCAAATTATGTAAATATATGATACTTTTTATCAACTTACAAATGCAACGCCCCAAAAATAAAATAAACATTTAATTGAAGCCCAGTAATATTTTTTAATTAATTTTATTTATATAATACAGAAAAAGTCACACGTGACATTATCAATAGTCTTTTGACAGCTTTGTATTGTTTTGTGCAAGGAGTCTTCTGCTGTTTTGGAAATCCATACTCTCTTGAGTAGATAGGTGCTAATTTCGAATAAAAAATTATAAAAAGTGTGTTCTTAATATAATATAAATTTTATCTGGACAGTTGCTTCACTGCCATTCACAAATCATCTCCTGTGGCTTCATGGGATAGTAAAGTGTCCATTGTATGCGCACGCCAGTATCTCACCAGAAGAAATAGGTCATCCGGGTACTTTTCGCCTACTCTTTTATGAGTATTGTGAATTGGCACATACTTTTTGTCACACACTGTTTTTCACCTACTATATAGTAGGGAAGTATGTGATTCCTGATATAGCCCATAAGTTTCTGTGCTCTCCAAAATAAGATCAGAATGCATTGGGGCTATTTAGGAAATAGTTCTGTTCAATGTACATTTCAATTAATTGATATTCTCAGCAGTGTACATCATTTGAATATGACAATTTGAATTAGAAAATGATATGCAAATGCAATGTACATGCTGACATTCTAGCTGATATTTGATTTTGAAGTCAAAGTCAGTTGATCATAACAAACAAACCAACCATATATTTAGGTAATTGATGCCCTTTGAGGTGAGTCAGTTTTTGGTGAAAGTATGTGTGTAAACTTTTGTGAGTGTTTAGGACTGTACAGTCCGAGACACTTTATTTTTTAACATGCTAGTCATCTGTGTTTTATCATCTGTATGCAAAAAGTATTGTCACTATGTTTATTCTGTTGTTTTGTGTAAGAACTAGCGATGATTTGTGTTGGTTACAGTTAAAATCATATTGCATGTTACTGCAAGCTTTTGCACAGAGAAGCTAGCCATTAAACAGCTTGAACTTTAAGTTGGTCACCATCTACAGTTATATAAGTTGTAGGAATAATGTCTTGACCCATGCTGCTTGCAGATTACTTTGGTGTAACGCAAGTGTATACTCTGGATAAGCTAATTCAGTCCTTTTGCTACCATTATTGCAAGAATGATGGGTAGTGTGCAATTCTTATTAAACCAATCAGAGCTCTAAAGTGTGACCAATTTGGGCGCACATGCACCTAAAATTTGTAATGGTCAGTGTCAGCTCAGGCAGCGCGAGAATCAAGAAACAGAAGACAAGACCGGTTTAACTCCATATGTTTTAGGTAAATTAAAAAAGGTCTTCCATTAAAGTAAAAGAGTCCTGTACCGTCAAGCAAACCAGCAAAATAACAGTCTGCCTGTGTAATCAATTGGTGTTGTTCGCCGTTTGTAATCTTCCTTTGAAGAGACTGCAACATTTCCCTCAGATATAGTAAATGCTTAATGCAATCGGCGTCACTGTGATTATGCATTGTTATATTATATTCCCAAAAAAATCTCTTTGAGAACGATATTTGCTGATATATCTACTGTCCTACCTGAAACGCTAACGTTAGCATTGTAACCCTTATTTCTTGTCTTGTGTACTCCAGTCTCTTCGGCGTGGATAACATCAATAAAACACGGGTTAAAATGGTGGTGAATAACATTTCCTTCTTTAATTAGAAGCATCGGCATAACATAAACAGATAGATAGATAGATAGATGGATAGATAGATATATGGATAGCAAACAGGCAGCCAGAGGAAATTTAATTCTGCAGTTGTATTTCATTGTTTATTTCATTATTTTTGTAAATTAATTTATAACACTTTGTTAAAATTGTAGTTTTAAAAAAGTAATGTTCAAAGCATTGTTTCCTGTTATTTTAATCCCTGTGTAAATGTATTTGTTGTCATTTACATAATATATATGAATGTATATGGAGCGTGATAAAAAGGTGACCTTGAAAAATTTGGGTGCACCTAAATAAAAAAACGTAGACGAGCCAGTGCAACCGAGGCAAAAAGTTAGTCTGGAGCCCTGCCAATGATCACTGCAAACTACATTTTGATGAATTAATAAAAAAAATGTTTAATTAATTAGTTTCTGAGTTATTCGTTTTCTATTTATCAATTTTGCATTCAGCAAAATAAAGGTATTATTTTCACTGAAGCATTATCTCATGTGGCAGCAGTTATTTGGATGTCATCAGATCCCTTATTTCAAATTGCATATACAAATAGCAAAGTGAATTCATTATGTGCACAAGTGACATAAAAATTAGAAATCTGATGCTTGCCCAAGGATAGCTGATGGAGCAAGAAATAGTTTAACCTGCATGCTTATGTTTGTTTGTTTTGTTTTTTTTAAATAGAAATTTAATGAAGTTAGGCTATGTATTGTTTGGTTTTATTTCATTTTACACACTGCACTTAATGTTTCCGAAGACTTTATCCTGTTTAACCCCAAAACCCCCAAAAATGTGTTGCTATTTCCTGTTGTCTTTCCTGGTTTCCTGTCCTTTTCATTTACCATCATCATCTGCTCTTCTGGCCCTCCTTTCATTTCACTTTCAATGCACCAATTTCCATAATATCTGCAATGACAAAGCCAAATGCTCATGTGTTATATCATGCCAGGGTTTTTGGTAATAATAACAGTGGCCTGTGTTTTTTTCTTTGTTTTATTTGATTTTTCTTTGTTTTTAAGATACTAGATTTTAATGATATTGTGAACACCCCTAAATGATTTCTAAAGATGCATATGAATAATGACGTTTAAATGAGGGTAGGGAGAAATGCATATTTTTTTATAAAGAGCTGTTTAAGCTGTACTGTGGTAAATGCTAATAATTATCTCCATTTGAGGCAAGATATCAGCATCACCTGGGTATTGTGTCAGCTTGTGTTATCCCCTGATATGTTCAGATCACCTAGTGATTACCAATTGCCCTGCACTGTCAAATTCAATCCTGAATCTTCCTGTTTTCTGTTTCTCTCTTCAGGTAAGAGTAAGGAAGCAGAGATCAAACGCATAAATAAGGAGTTAGCCAACATCCGCTCCAAGTTTAAAGGAGACAAGGCTTTGGATGGATATAGCAAGAAGAAGTATGTGTGCAAGCTGCTCTTCATCTTCCTCCTGGGCCACGACATTGACTTCGGCCACATGGAGGCTGTCAACCTGCTCAGCTCCAACAAGTACACTGAGAAACAGATTGTAAGTGGAGCTGTATTTAAATATTCTACTGTATATATTGAAGGGGTGCAATGGTTCAATTTACTCACAGTTCGGTATTTATCATGGTTTTGGGATCACTGTTTCGGTACGGTTCGGTATCTGCTATGTTCAGGGAAATTAAGACTTTCCTCAAATCAAAATAAACAAAACGAACAAATAATCAAACTATAAGCAACAACACAACAGAGCAATATGCATATAAAACAAACAGTGCTTTTCAGGTTTTTCTGGTACAAAAAAGTGAATAAAGTCATCAAGTATAAAATAACATTACATATTATAATCTTCACTGTTTAAATAAAATAAAGATTAATCATTATTGAAGTTACAAAAGTTATTCAAGAGCAGTGAGTGATTTTTTTTTGTCATTTGTTGTTTGATTAACATTAAACGCACAGACTTTCCCTTTAAAGGAACACTCCATCGGTTTTAGAAATAGGGCTTTGTCAACTTCTTTCCTACATTTAGATATGTGGGCAAATACATTTTTGTCTCAGTGCATGCATTGTTTTAGTTTGGCAGGGTCGCCGCTAGCTTAGCTTAGCATAATAAATGGAATCCTATGATGCCAGCTAGCATTTCCTGAGTAAAAGTGATACCAAAAAAAAGCACTGCTACTTGTGTGCAGAGATATCACGCAACACATGCACAACATTCGCCGGTATGTTGACAGAAGTGTGGGGATTTCATGTGTTGTGTGATATCTCTGCGCCCAAGTAGCAGTGCTTCGCCTCTGCTTCCCCATAATATAGTCCCAAGTTAATATCTGCATCGCTATTTGTATTTGTTATTTATTTTTATTATTATTTTTTTTTAATCACTTTTACATGCTAGCTGGCAACATAGGATTCCATTCATTATGCTAAGCTAAGCATGCTAACATATGCGTTTTTCAAACACTGCATCTACATGAACGTATAATATTGAAATGTTATCTGACACTCAGAAACCATGTTAACCAAGTTAACTGATATGCAGGATATTGACTACACAGTGTGCAGTGTGAATAGCCTGTCTAGTGTGAACAGCCTGTCTAGTATTACTACCAATATACACTACTGTTAAAAGTTTTTATTTTATTTTTTAAAGAAATTAATACTTTTATTCAGCAAGGATTAAATTGATCATAAGGCTTTAATAATGACAAGAAATGAATAATATTGCAAAATATTTATTTCATATAAATGCTGTTCTTTAAAGTTTCTAGTTATCAAATAATCCTGTATCACAGTGTTTACAGAAATATTAACCAGCACAACGGTTTTCAAAATAATAAGAAAACCGTCTTGTGTAGCAATCCAGCATATTGGACTGATTTCTGAAGTATACGTGACATTGAAGGCTGGAGTGATGATGCTGAAAATTCAGCTTTGACATCACAGCGTTAAATATAAAAAATATATATATAAATAAGTAAATATATATATATATTCGCTTAGAAAAGTTATTTTAAACTGTAATAATATTTCACAATATTACTGTTTTTTTTTGTATTTTTGGTCAAATGAATGCAGCCTTGGTGAGCATAACCTCTTTCAAAAACTTGTTACAAATTCTACTGCACCCAAACTTTTGAATGATAGTGTAGAGAATGTATCTGAAATTTGACAAAATTATGAGACTAGATAGCGCTTTGGAAATGGTCTTTTCTTGATTTGAACATTTGGACGTTTCTGATGAACATGGTCGTAGGTAGTGAGTGTGGGCAACAGATGTGTTTTTAGCTTGTCAGTGAAGCTTAGTGGCACTCCATGTCATGTAGACCTACCATGAGGTCTAATTATCTCCTGCTGATCAAACACCCACTCTAGCAGCCACACTCCCATCAGCCACACAGTTCTCTGCAGGGTAACACTGACAGAAGCAGGGCAGAATCTGAGCATGTTTCAGTACAAAAAAGGACAACAGCTGTGGGCCAATCGGAGTTGGTTATCTTAAAAAGTTATCTTTTTCCTTGAAAAGGAAAGGCATGATATAACATTTACAATGCAAACAAAACAAAACATGTGTTGTCACTAAACACCAAAAGGCCTTGGCATTTGTTTTTGTGCATGGCAAAATGAATGACATTTTGCCAAGTGTCTCGGACAAGTCAGATGTTTACTAACTAAACCAGACACTAGCATGTATACCGACAGCTCATGGTTTGGATCTAATACTTTATTTGTATCAGATTTCCTCCAGCTGGATTGCTTGCTAACATGTTAAAGGGGATAGTTAATTTACATAGTGCTAATGAATTGTAGAGCTCTAGCGGTTAATAAACAGAACTGCATGCGTCTTACCGTAAGAAGATTGTAGCCGGAGCTACTTCTCTCTGTTTATGTCTATGACGAGTCACGCAGGTTATGGGCTACTATAGTCAGAATATAAACACTTATTATAAGTGTACCGTAGTGATTCAGGATAAGACAAAAAACACAGTATTAAAAATGGATTGAAATGAGCATAAAGTTACATAGTGCAGCTTTAAAATGGTTTCCAAACCTGATTTAGGTCACCAAGGGGCCTGCTGTATGGTAAGATTTAGTGTCTCAAACCAAACAAGGAGGTACAGCCTCCAGCTAACAGTTTCAAAGCATCCATTAGCTGGAAAATTCCACTGCTGTTCTGAAATTAAATTCAGCTAAGATGTTTTGGATGCTGAATTTTGTTGCAAAAGATTTCCTTTCTTATTATAGATTCTATTTTTAACATTTTATTTAACAATTACATTAAAATCAATTTTTAAGAAACCATCAATGTTAAGTGGTCTATATATATAGAGAGAGTGGGTATGGAAAGTATTAAGACCCCTTTACATTTTTCACTGTTATATTGCAGCCATTTGCTGAAATCATTTAAGTTCATTTTTTTCACATTAATGTACACACAGCACCCCATATTGACAGAAAAACACAGAATTGTTGGCATTATTGCAGATTTATTAAAAAAGAAAAACGTAAATATTACATGGTCCTAAGTATTCCGACCCTTTGCTCAGTATTTAGTAGAAGCACCCTTTTGATCAACACATACCGCTTAGAATTAAGGCCAAAAAGTTATATCTTGGTCTCTCATCATCTTGTCCTTTTTAACAAACTCCATGCAGGCTTTCATGTGTCTTGCACTGAGGAGAGGCCACTCTGCCATAAAGCCCCGACTGGCGGAGGGCTGCAGTGATGGTTGACTTTCTACTATTTTCTCCCATCTCCCGACTGCGTCTCTGGAGCTCAGCCACAGTGATCTTTGGGTTCTTCTTTACCTCTCTCACCAAGGCTCTTCTCCTCCGATAGCTCAGTTTGGCCGGACGGCCAGCTCTAGGAAGGGTTCTGGTCATCCCAAACGTCTTCCATTTAAGGATTATGGAGGCCACTGTGCTCTCAGGAACCTTAAGTGCAGCAGAAATGTTGTTGTAATCGTGGCCTTGCCACAATTCTGTCTCTGAGATCTTCAGGCAGTTCCTTTGACCTCATGATTCTCATTTGCTCTGACATGCACCGTGAGCTGTAAGGTCTTATATAGACAGTTGTGTGGTTTTCCTAATTAAGTCCAATCAGTGTAATCAAACACAGCTGGACTCAAATGAAGGTGTAGAACCATCTCAAGGATGATCAGAAGAAATGGACTGCACCTGAGTTTAATATATGAGTGTCACATCAAAGGGTCTGAATACTTAGGACCATGTGATTTTTCAGTTTCTTTTTTTAATAAATCTGCAAAAATGTCAACAATTCTGTGTTTTTCTGTCAATAATGGGATGCTGCGTGTACATTAATGAGAAAAAATATCAACTTAAATGATTTTAGCAAATGGCTGCAATATAACAGAGTGAAAAATGTAAGGGGGTCTGAATACTTTCCGTACCCACTGTTATATGCTGCATCTTCCTCACAGAATAAGGAAAAATAACCTTTTTTTTTTTTCCTGAAAAAGTTTTGTAAGTAATGCATTTCAGAAAACAAAGTAAAGAATCCCAAGAATATTTTCAGTTTCAGTTCAGTGAATAGTTATAGTGGTGTACAGATATATAGAATAAAGCAAATTATTGAATTTTGCAAGGTGACTGTAGTAGAATTCAATTAGTAGTAGAGTTCAATTAGTTGATACTGATCATCTTGCAAGACACATTCCTTCAAACCTCCAGATTTTAAAAGCACATTCAACATCATGTTGCAGCGAAAGTGGAGAAGAGGCTATTTAAGTGAGCTTCAGCCCTTGCAGCAGTAAGGGAGAAACATTAGTCCAGCGAGGGGGAAAATCTCTCTCATGGTTTACTGCTTATCCACCGAGCTTGCAGGGATGCTGCTCTGATTTTGTTTGAAGATGACAGTTCTTCAGTGACGCTGTCTTCATTTCAGCTTTACCATACACTCATTTGCCCTCAGTCAGTGTATGCAGCATAATCGTCAGCTTATTTTTGTTCCTTCCTTGTTCCTTGTTTGTTCTCCAGGGGTATCTGTTCATCTCTGTGCTGGTGAACAGTAACAGTGAACTGATCAGACTGATTAACAATGCCATCAAGAATGACCTGTCCAGCCGAAACCCCACCTTCATGTGTTTGGCTCTGCACTGCATCGCCAACGTGGGCAGCAGAGAGATGGCAGAGGCCTTTGCTGGAGAGATTCCTCGCATCCTTGTGGCTGGGTGAGCAACTTGTTCTGGAGGGGTTGAGCGGGAGGTAGAGCTGCAAGAACAATTGTTAAAAGATTGCAATCTCAATTCAAACACCCAAAGAGACCGTTTCTCAATGTATTTCTCGATTCTCAATTTATCCAGAATTGTACAGCTTTAATATGAGTGCAAAAATAAGGGATCCCTCAGTTTGAGGGATTTAAATTGAAGGACATCACAAAGAAGGAACTGAATTGCATAAGAGGAAAAAAAGATTAATAAAAAGGGAAGTGTGTAAGTGTGCCATAGTTCTTTTCAAGCAATTGTTGATTTCACTTCCATAACTTGTCTTCTTTCAGACTAGTAATAAAACATCCAAATATATATATATTTAAGTGTTTTATTTTCTTACTCTTCATCTATTTGTATCCGTAGATTTCAATTACAGGCAGGTTTTTTAAAGGGTATTGTCTTAAAATGAGTGTCCATTTCTGTAGGACCCATCAAAACATATTTCTATATTATGAAGGGTTTTCCTGTGGAATTTAAAAAATGAATTTACATTTTTTAAATACATTTATGGTAAAAATGATTTATATATATATCAGTGTCTTAAACTTAAGTATTTTAATTTGAGTAGATGAATTTAGATGGCTAAAGAAGTTCCTATTCTAATGACAGAGACACGATGGACAGTGTGAAGCAGTCAGCCGCTCTGTGTTTGCTCCGCCTGTACAAGACCTCGCCAGACCTGGTGCTCATGGGAGAATGGACTTCTAGAGTGGTGCACCTGCTCAATGACCAGCACATGGTAAGTCTGACACACAGGAAACACAACCTCATGATGTTCATACACATGTCCGTTTAAATTGAAAATGTACACATTAGTGTTTCTTAGTTGTTTATGTGTTTTTAAGGGGTTCTTAGTTTTCTGGTGTTCTTTTCTTTCAGGGTGTGGTCACTGCTGCGATCTCCCTGATCACCTGTCTCAGCCAGAAGAACCCTGATGAGTTCAAGACCTGTGTGTCACTTGCTGTGTCACGTCTCAGCAGGGTGAGTGTTTGCCGCATACATTCACAGCGCGTGATCAGTCTGGCACATTTTCAGTTCATGTCTTTGGAAGCTTAACTTTCCTAGGAAGTTCATTTGAAAATTCGAAACACTCACTTTGGTCTCCACTGCTCCGTTTATATGAATCTCCACAGCTCCGCGAGCCGAGTGCTGTGAGTGTGGAAATGTGGAAATAGCGCCCTCTGCTGGCTGTAGTCTTTAGCCTCTGGACAAAAACTCCTTTTGACTCCTTTTTTGAATTTTTCCAGAAATAAAATACATAATTCTCTCATCTCAGGGTCATATAAGGGGGGAATGTACGATCATTTGAATATACTCCCGGGTTTCTACTGATACAAAGCTTAATGATATTCGCTGAAGTAACCCTTTAAAAATCTTTACAACTTTTGTAGTGTGTGTATAACTTAAATATAAAGTGTTCATTAAATGTAAAAATAACAAAAAATCGTTAGGTTAGCATTACTTTATTATGGATTACTTCAAGTCAATAAGGTTATAGATGTTGCATGATTATTGCTTTATGGAGATTTTGCCTACTGAGAATCTTTTAGAAAGCTGTTTTGTCTGCTGAACAATCAGTATGTTGTTAAAAAACAGTACAATCCATTGAACACACTGTACTTCTATCCCTCACAGACTTGTTTTCATCCTGTCAAAAATTACATATGGTGTTACCCCTGACTAAGGTCTATTGTATCCACAATTAAACAGCCATTTTTGTTAAACCATCAGAAGAAAAATTAAATGAACAGAACTCCCTAAAAATGTACAGTTAAAATGTTACATTCAAATATTGATTTTAAAGGGAGTTTATGAAATAATTAAAATCTGTTAAATTTTCTGTCAACATGCAACATTCAATTTTTTTATTTTTTTTTATTGTCTACTGCAAAATTATGTTTTTGGTTGATTCTGCCAGCTTTTCATGGTTGTGCAGCAAATTGCAGTTCCACTGACTAGTTTTATTTGCAATGTGTTATCACTGAAAAATCATGTGGAAAAACTATTTTCTGAAAGTTTCAATTCTTTTCAACCCCAGATTTGTTATCTTGTGTTTGATTAGTCTTTTTCCTTTCTCAGATTGTGTCCTCAGCCTCCACTGACCTGCAGGACTACACCTACTACTTTGTTCCTGCTCCTTGGCTGTCCTGCAAGTTGCTGCGACTGTTGCAGTGCTACCCACCGCCTGAAGATGGTGCTGTGAAGGGACGACTAGTGGAGTGTCTGGAGACCATCCTCAACAAAGCCCAAGAGCCACCCAAATCCAAGAAGGTTCAGCATTCCAATGCCAAGAATGCCATCCTGTTTGAAGCCATCTCTCTCATCATCCACTATGACAGGTGCACATTGTTAAAAAGATCTGCGATGATGTTTTGATTGTTTTTTTTCTGTTTAGCATTTCACTTTTGTACTTTAACGCTATCCATGGCCCTTGTTTCTCCACAGCGAGCCGAATCTTCTTGTTCGGGCATGTAACCAGCTGGGACAGTTTTTACAGCACAGAGAGACCAATCTGCGCTACCTGGCCCTGGAAAGCATGTGCACCCTTGCCAGTTCTGAGTTTTCCCATGAGGCAGTTAAAACGCATATAGAGACAGTCATCAACGCCCTAAAGGTAAGTGGCTAGATTCTGCCTTCTTAAGAAACAGTTAACACTAAACACTAAAAATGCTCATTTAAATGGCAGACTCCTTCTTTTATTAATCTTGAACACTGTCTATAAGCATTATTCTGTTTATCTTGCTGGCAGACCGAGAGGGATGTCAGTGTGCGTCAGAGAGCTGCTGACCTCCTCTATGCCATGTGTGATCGCAGCAATGCCAAGCAGATTGTCGCCGAGATGCTGAGTTACCTGGAGACAGCCGACTACTCCATCAGAGAGGAAATGGTGTGTGTGTCTTTATCTCACCTGTATCAATTCAGTCATAGGTCATAGTTAAAATGAGTGACTTGTGCCTATAGGTACTGAAGGTGGCCATCCTGGCAGAGAAATATGCAGTAGACTACTCCTGGTATGTGGATACCATACTGAACCTAATCCGCATTGCTGGGGATTACGTCAGTGAGGAAGTGTGGTACCGCGTCATCCAGATCGTCATCAACCGTGACGATGTGCAGGGATATGCAGCCAAGACAGTCTTTGAGGTAAATGACTCCAGATGTTCACTTCTTGTCCAGAAAATTGCTTTCCACAATCATTGCGATACTTCATGCAACACTTCATGTTTTCTGCTCTTTTTTTTTCCTTTTAATTTCCACAGGCTTTGCAGGCTCCAGCCTGTCATGAGAATATGGTGAAGGTTGGAGGCTACATTCTGGGAGAGTTTGGTAACCTTATTGCTGGTGATCCTCGTTCCAGGTGAGTTCTTTGTGGGATCAGTCAAGTGCAGAGTTTTGTAACCTTGCACTTTGGTGTTATAGATGTCTTTTATTGCTGTACTGATGATGTCCTCTTGTTCTTTTTCATCTCTTCTCTCATTTTCCATTCCCTTTTGTCTTTCCTATAATCTGAAATTGATCAAATTGCTCCCACTCTTCTCACCTCTGTCCTTCCATCTCACTAGTCCTCTGGTTCAGTTTAACCTGCTCCACTCGAAGTTTCACCTGTGTTCAGTTCCCACGCGCGCCCTGCTGCTTTCTGCCTATATTAAGTTCATTAATCTGTTCCCGGAGACAAAGAGCACTATTCAGGAAGTGCTGCGCTCTGACAGCCAGATCAGGAACAGTGATGTCGAGCTGCAGCAGAGAGCTGTGGAGTATCTCAAACTGTCCTCCATTGCCAGCACTGATGTCCTGGTGAGATCACACCCTTTTGCACATTTTGTTGATTTGTTTGTCACCATTTATTTGCATAATATCACTGTGTGTACCTGTAGGCCACAGTGCTTGAGGAGATGCCTCCGTTCCCAGAGAGAGAGTCGTCCATCCTGGCCAAGCTGAAAAAGAAGAAAGGACCAGGAGCCGTGTCTGTGAATGAGCTAGAGGAGGGAAAGAGAGAGGGAGAACTCAATGGAGGGGGAGAGAGAGGCGGAGACAACTCTGCCATTGCTGCATCTAATGCTGTGAGGGAAACAAACACACATGGATGATGTTGCATATATATATATATATATATATATATATATATATATATATATATATATACACTTTTATTCAGCAAGGATTTATAACGTTACAAATTATTTCTATTTTAAATAAATGCTATTGTTTTGAACTTTCTATTAATCAATGATTCCTGACAAAAATGTATAATGCATTTCCAAAAAAAATTTACAGTCCATTTTGCAGCTTAGTCTGCCTATGAACCGCCACTTAAGACAAGAAAGGTCTATCTGACTGATATTAAAACTCATCTGTCACATTTAGTTCTGTTTCTACTTGCTTTTTAGGGTCAGGTTTATCTGTAATAGCAAATCTTGCAATAATAGCATGGCATGATAAAATTACTGTCCACTCAAAAGGTCAAGTGCTCATTTTATCAACCCAGTTCCTTGTATACATGATTTGGTTTCCAGTCACAGTGGTGCATCAGATTGGAGCTGCCTATTGCAGCTCTTGGCACTTTTGTGGGCAATATACATTAGATGGTCAGTGCACGTACTGAACAGCAGTCTGTGGGCTCAGGCTGAGATTAATATGCGGCAGACTTCAGCCATTGCACATGTTTACATTGTACAGGGAAGTGAGTCAGCAAATACAGAACAATTCAGAAAACACCCACCCACTGTACACATCCTGATTCAAACACTTCAGCATCTCTTTATTGAGCCACAATCCAATGTAATGAACGCTCTTTTTCCTTCAGTCCACTCCGTCCCCATCTGCCGATCTGCTGGGGCTCCGCACTGTTCCCCCTGTCACTGCCACAGCTCCCAGTGCAGGCAGTTTATTGGTTGATGTTTTCTCAGAGGCTGGGGTCAATGATGATGGCTTCCTGAGGTAAATAAGAATCTGGTTCATTAGTATCCTGTTTTCAGTCCACTCTGCATGTATTGCTTTAATTAAATGAAGTGAAGTACACTAATATTTTAACGTGTCCAGTTGTTTCCAAGCTTGCATATACGTCTGTCAGGCTTTCTGCTCTTCTGTCGTTTCACTTTCTATCGCTCGTTCTTCTTGTCTTCCTCTTTGTGTGTTGTGTAATCTTGTGTCCTTTATCTTGCTGCGTATGTGACTGTCTTTCTCTTTTCTTGCTTCTCTCTCTCCCTCCCTTTTCCATCTCCCTCATTTTGGTGTGTGTGTGCACATGTTTGCGTGTATGCGTGAACGTGTGCGCGTCTCATGTCCTTGCTTTTCATCGGACGATGGCAGAGATCTGGAACCCCCTACTGAAAGCTCTGACTCCCTATTGGCCGAGGGTCCTGGTGACTCGGAGTAAGGGGCCAGTGGTTGAATACAGTGTCAATATGTTACAGCAAAACTTGTTGACAGTCACATAAAATTTTATTTTTTTAAATGTTGGTTATTTATAGATGTTGTTGTGTAAATGTTCTTTTCTGTTTGTCTGTGGAATGTTTTCTATTTGCGTACTGTGTGGTTGTAATATGAATTGCTAACATTTTATTTGCCACAGATGTAATGCCGGTACTAACCTCTGCCTTTTCTCTTTCCCTCCTCTTTCTTGCTTCCTACTTTGGCTTCACTCTACACTTATTCTCTTTTTATCGGCTCACCACTTTCTAACATCCTTGATCTGTTTTAACCATCTGTGCCTTTTCACACTTAACACTTCTCACCCCTCTCTTCATCTCCTGGGGCTGCTCTCTCTTCTCTCTGCATTCTTGGCTTTCGGTCTCTCAGCTCTGCTCCCCCCTCTGTGGTCTCTGAAGATCCTGCTCCTCCTCTGCCTGAGTCAAATGAACTGCTCAACAAGTAAGAGCTCACTCGTCTACTTCACTCCCTCTATTTAGTCACCCGACTATCTCAGACAACATTACCAGAAGCGTCTTTCATATTATGCCACCTTCTCTTTTCCTAAATTGTTTTTTTTGTTTGCTGTTGTTGTTACTTTTTATGTTACTGTTAATCCTAGGCATGTAGTGTGGAAACTGTTTAGCAGTATTTTTCATGTATTACAAATATTTATTATTTGCTTAGGATTATATATACATTACTGTTCAAAAGTGGGGGGTCAGTTAAGTGTTTTTAGAAAGAAGTGAATACTTAATCAATGATGCATTAAATTGATAAAAGCGACAGTAAATACCGTTATAATGTTCTGCTTCAAATAAAAGCTTTTGAGCTTTCTATTCATCAAAGAATCCTAAAAAAATATTTCCACAAAATATTAAACAACTGTTTTTAACATTTCATAATGAGAAATGTTTCTTGAGCATTAAATCAGTATATTAGAATGATTTCTGAAGGATCATGTGACACTGAAGACTGAAGTAATGATGCTGAAAACTCAGCTTTGCCATCACAGGAATGAATTACATTTTAAAATATATTAAATAAAAAAATATATATAATTGTAGTTATATTTCAGAATATTGCTATTTTTACTGTATTTTTGATCAAGTAAATGCAGCCTTGGTGCCCATAAAAGATTTCTTTCCGATCCCAAACTTTTATTTAAAGTTTTTTTGAAAAAGCCGCTTTGTATTCTGTTCTGCATAAATAGACCTATAATCTATGCATCAAGACCTTCAATTATAGTGACCAAAGTATAAATGTAAACATGATTAAATCAAGTAGTTATTTTACAGTAAATCTGAACTTGCTCAAAATCTCTAGTCCATGAAGCCAATAACCTGTCTGCTTGCACATTGTGGACGCTTCTGCTTGGACTTACAAGCCTGTGTATACCTGTACTCCAATAAAAGAATCCTTTTATTTATAGGCATAGAAATGTTGGATAATCTTGTGAGATGGGCTTGTCTGGCCCATATAAGCTTCATGGCTATATTTTACAGCATGTGCTCTAGCTAACTAGTTCTTGGCTCCAAAACTTATGTTCATTATTTCATCAGATGAGACCATAGCACTACATAGTCAACAACATTCAGAAGCACTGATGATTGCCCACTCTTTTTTTTTTTTTTTTTTTTTTGCTTCGCTTCAGTCTCCAGCCACCCTCCTCTCAGTTGTATCATGCTGCATTCACATGCTCCTCGGATGGTCCTGTTCCCTTAAGGGGAAGCCATTCTTATAGCGCTGATGTGCTTCAGTTTACTTGCCTGTTAGAATGAACATTTGCTACATTTTCTAAGTCGTCCAGGTTCCTTTGCATGAACGGAAACTAATTGTATCTTTCACTAACACTGTTGGTAATTACTTGTTTCACTGATCATAAAATATCATTGAAGAATTGGGAGTGAGATTATGATTAATTTTCCCAGTGGGGAGCTCATGTTTTTGATTATTCTTCCAACACGTGAAGTATCATTGCTAGCTGTCCCTGCATGCCTCACAAACACTTCTCTTGTCCTCAGGTTTGTGTGCAAGAACAATGGAGTTCTGTTTGAGAATCAGCTGCTACAGATCGGCATAAAGTCTGAATATCGCCAAAACCTGGGTGAGTCATATCTGCAAAATTATAATTGCATCATCTGGAGGTATATGTTAGTTGACTTCTGGTCTATGACATCATGTTTATTGTATTTAAATTGTTGCAGTTCTGGCTCATTCTTATGAATGGCATTAAAAATACCTGTTACCGTGTTAATATTGGACTTGATATTCATATTGCCTCTCCTCACAGGGCGGATGTATCTGTTCTATGGCAATAAGACATCAGTGCAGTTTGTGACCTTCACGACCACAGTCTCCTGCCCAGGAGAGCTACAGTCTCATATCCTTCACATCTATACATGCAAACCCATGTTAATTCCTGCTTATACATGCATATGCTATGTCATGTAGATAATCTGAGGATGCTGGTTTGTTCGTTCGTTGCAATTCCTTGACTGATCCCACAGCTCAACGTTCAGACTAAACCAGTAGAGCCTCTCATAGAAGGAGGTGCTCAGGTGCAGCAGGTCATCAACATTGAGTGTCTGACTGACTTCTGTGATGCACCTCTCCTCAACATCAAGTTCAGGTGACAGACGCATGCATTTAAATGGTTTACAACGGTAAATCAACGTGCACTGTGGTTTACAAAGCTGTTGTGATCTCAGGTATGGCGGCGCTCTCCAGAACCTCTCGCTCAAGCTGCCCGTTACCATAAACAAGTTCTTCCAGCCCACAGAGATGGCATCACATGACTTCTTTCAGCGCTGGAAACAGCTCAGCCAGTAAGTGTTTGTGTGTACACAGAAGACAAATTACTATATACACACATCACAAACTGTTTTCTAAATGAGAAACATGTTAAATTCTCTCCTCTCAGGCCTCAGCAAGAAGCACAGAAGATCTTCAAGGCCAACCATGCCATGGACACCGAAGTGCTCAAAGCTAAGGTGAGTTAGCCTTACATTGAATCTGTAATGCCGTCTACTGTGCACTGTACAGTATATATATTGTACACCAGACAATAGGCTTTTCTAATAGTAGTTTGCAGAATTGTCTAATTACCTTATTATTGTGCATGTTTAATCCAAGTTTGTGTTAAAATGTGTTCAATTTAATTCAAGAAATCAAGAAAAAAGATCTCCAACATGATTCTGTGCTGCAGTAGTAGCTACACTGCGTCAATGTCTTCTTTTTTCTGTTTTATGACAACACAAGTGTTTGGGTGCAGCACCACTTACTATTTTCAAATGTCAACCAGATAATTTACAATATTATTGTATGTGTAGTATTAGTATATTTTTATTATTATTATTGTCAAAACTGGTATATTGCAACAACCCTATGCAGAAATAGTAATAATAGTAGTTCTGCAGAGTTTATATTCAGACAAGAGTTCATCAACACTTCATTTGATTCACACTCTACCCTTCTTTACATTTCGTAGTTACTGGGATTGGGCATGGCTCTCTTGGAGAATGTGGATCCGAACCCAGAGAACTTTGTGTGTGCCGGAGTGATCCAAACCAAGGCCCAGCAAGTGGGTTCTCTGCTAAGACTCGAGCCCAACGCACAAGCCCAGGTATGAAAATACATATTACACAGAAAAAAGGAGAGGGAAAAAACAACAAAATGCCACAAGCATCAAAAGTATCACAGTCCCTCCCTGTTGCTATGGAGCACAGGTGTCTCTCCAAGTCAGTTTTATTGCATCTTACTGTTGTCTGTGTGTCTCTGTGCCTGCTGATGCAACTCAAGTCTGGGGAGCAGGTAACACATTTATCCTGCCACCCCTCTCAACCCCAAACACCTCCCATCCTCCCTCTCTTGTGATTTCACTCCATGTCTGGTAGTAAGTCCCAGTTCATTTGGCGTGACAGCAGTTTCCTTCTCTTAGTTTATGTGGAGTTTCCTTTGTCCATAGTGCAAGTTTACATGTAGTCTATGTATCAACAATAAGGATCAGACACACATTCAGAAAGCCGAATGAGCGTCTATCTGCACAATTGATGTTTCTTCCTCAATTGTTTGCGTGTTTGCATTTACATTTTGTGAGGCTCTTTATTCTCTCTCTGTCTCAGATGTACCGGTTGACCCTGCGCAGCAGTAAGGACACTGTCTCCAAGCGTCTTTGTGAGCTGCTGGCGGAACAGTTCTAGAAAGCCAGCCGAGACTAGCGCCATCTAGAACCGACACCCAGACCAGACCAGCGTTACACCTGAAAGGCCCCAGAATAAAGATTCTACAAAAAGCATACATGCATAAGGGAAAAAGTAGCTGCCAGCCGCTGGCAGCCATATTACTGTCATTCTGATAATGATTATTATTATTACTGTTATCATCATCAGCGCTGCCCTTCTTGTTTTTATCGGTGTTTACCTGTGTGTGAGCAATGGAACGAAAGGAAGCGCTTTTTTTTTTTTTTTTTTACATGTGTGAACGTGTCATGGTGATAGTTCCGTTCTCCGTCCTGCTTGTTCAACGATCAACTCCTGTGCTTGTGTTGACAGCTGGTGTGTGTGTGTGTGTGTGTGTGTGTTTTTGTGGGTTAATGGGGAGGGAGAAATGTAAAGCAAAAAGATGGAAGTAGAGCAAGTCTTCCCTCTCCCCTGTTTTATCCACAAAGTTTAAACCGCAAAAACTGCACATTGGCTGTTTCCTTGTAACATTCCCTGTAAGTCTATTAGCAGGACAAAAAAAAACCACAATCGCAATACACTAATGTAACGGCACTTCCCTAAAAGAGGCCAGAATCACTAACCCCTATCACTTTATCTCTCGCTTTCCTCTTCCCCTGAAATCAGTCAGATCCAGAGCCATTGGTGTACATAGAGAAATTTCAAAAAAAGATTCCACACGCATTTCCAGTTTATCGCATCGTACCCGCGTTCCTTCTGAGACAGAAATGGCCAGTGCACTTTAAGAGGCTTTGAGAGGAAAGGCTTTTATAGTCCCAACCCCTTTTTCCTGTTCTTGTCCTATGTATTCAGTACTCGTCCTGACCCCCATTATCTGACAATGTTTATTGAAAAAAAAATCTATATATAAATATATATAAACCATGTAAATGATTACCCTTCATGGTTGCATTTGTATGTCTCTTTCTTGTTTTTGATAGTGGTATATTGTCAGTGTGTTTGTATGCTTTCTTAAATGGTCTAATGTTCTTTTTCTTTTGTTTTGGACATTCCATTCTGTACTACGAGTGAATGGGCATAACGTTTCAGGTTAGTTGTACAGTGTTAAACGAGCTGGAGAGGAACTAGAATCAGAATGAGGAAGTCAAGCAGAAGGGGAGGGCCGGGTCCGCCAGTGTGCGAGTTTCTGCACGTGAAGAGTGCAACTACTGTGGACCTTTATGTAAATGTCTTTTTTTTTTGTAATATCTTTAAAAAAAAAACATCTGGTGGACATTGGCATCATCTGCCATTCTTCCAGCACATTGACTGAAATGAATAGTAGATAGTGGTTACCTCATTACTAAATCTTTACACAACACACACACTATTAACTTGGTGATTGGCCACAGCTGGAGACCCATATTTTCTTTTGCAGAGCTTAAACCTGGGAAAGCACTTAGTTTGTGAAAAGTCATCGCATGCACAGTTGTACACACATTCTTAGGCCTAGAGGACGGGCTTAAGGGGGGGCACTGGACCAAAGCAGCTGTCAACTGTCAATCACATACAGGGATCATAACGATTTTGGTCAGCATCATTTGGTGAGAGAGAGAGTGTGTGGTGTTAATCTGTGTGATTCTTGTGGAAAAATATAATGGAATTTATGCGACATAGTCATATTAGTTCAGCTGGGGTTCACGCTTCCCTTGATGCAGTACTGGGGACATCGTCATTGTAGTTGTCACAGTCATGGTGTGTGTGTGTGTTTCTGTGTGTGCGCGTGTCTATGCAGTATCCGCTAGCTAATGCAGCCCCATTGTATCGCTGTTCAACCTGTCAGATACCTGTGTTAGTTTAAATTTACTCTGTACTGAATAATGTGAAAGTAAAATTATGCCATATACTCAAACCAGGTGTTTTCTTTATGTGTGTGTGTGTTAGGGTTGGGCACAGAGATCATGAGGGCTGACAGCTGAATCTCACATGCACAAAATAGTACCTGTCAGCACATAGGCCAGACCCCAGTTCTAAGATGTAAGGTGGCCCATAACAAAGGTTTAAAAATGGAACATGATAGTATTATAATATAATGGCTATGGAGGTCAATAGATTAAAATTTCAACCAGAAAGCACATTGGAATAGTAAAAAATGTCAAGTTTGGTAATCTTTGGTTCATTTGTTTTCATAATCAAACTTGATATTTTTACTATTCCATTCCTTCTGGTAGGAAATCATGAGATTGATCACATTGTCTTTTGTAGACAGCCATAGTTATGTTTATCTTCAAGGTGTATGCATCTAACAACTCTAATGGTGGGTAGAAAAACAAGATGCTGTAAAACAATAGAAAATAAATAACATTACATACATGTATATTATTTGTTTCACAGTATAAATCATATTTTTAGACCCAAAATCTGATTCATACTGTGAAAAAGGTGACATCAAAGACTCGGGTGGGGCAAGCCCATGATTAGGTTGGCCCTGCAGATTTAGTTTGAAAGATATTCTGCATCTGTCCAGTAAACATGCAAAACTATATTATGCAAGACTTTAAAGACAAATTATTATCCTCTCATATTGTAAATTAATTGCCTGGTTAAAATGCAATACGGCTATTTTGTAGTGCAGTGTGGTTTAGCATTAATATAGTTTAATCTAATTTTAAAAAGGAACAACTTTTTTTTGTTGTTTTTTTTGCAGCTGAGGCTCGAGAAATACAATTGTGGTACAATCTGATAAAAACGCATAACAACTGAAAGATTTGAAATATAACGTAATGTTTTATGTAGGCTACAGTGCACAGCGTGAAGTAATTTAAGATAATATAAATATGATATCAATAGGTAAATGTGTGGTAGTTAACTAAGCGTTCTGAATAATACATTTTGTTTACCAGAGAAACACTGCTCGCATGGGACGTTGCACACAAGTCTGTTTACAAAAACATCTAAAACTTAGAAGAAAAGGAGTGCCTTGTGTTACTGATTAAACGCACTCGATATGCAATCGAAAGCTGTGTTTCTGTCTGAAAGGCTACAGGGAGTTAAACACGATTCATCACAATAAAAAGTGCCGAGGTCTTCAGGGCAAATTGATGATGGCGAACAAACAGAGCGTGCCCGCGCGCGCGTCAAAGAGCAAGCCTGAGCGCTGATTGGCTAAAAATGACATCACATAGAATTGTACTATTCTTAGCTTCTGGAAACGGGATGACCTCATCTTTTCCCCCCTCTCGCAGGTATAGACATACAACAACAAATAATGTTAGAAGCGCAGACAGGACGGAGAGGAGCACGGGAGCACAACTACTGAGAAGAGAGATCGCGGAACTGTTTATAATCACGCAATTACATATGCTACTTAACGCGATATAGGCTACGCTTCCTCCTATTTGTGCTATTTACAACGTTCATCCACCAGCTTCGTTGGATTTTTCCAACCTTTTTGGATTTGCTGCGGACTCTGCTGATCTATAAGTGACTGAACTGGTGAGTATGAGCTTTTAGTTTATTGCAAGTGTAAACTGTGTATAATCATTGCTAAATGCAATTTATCAAAACTTATTTTTATTTATTTTTATAGGTAGGCCTATGCCATTTGCAGCTTTTAGGATTTCAGACTGTTTAGTGCGTCATAGACTCAAGAGAGTAATTGTCAGTGTATTTTTAAATATATATATTTCTTTTTTTTTCATCAGGAGATGGTGTACTACAGGGACAGTCAATCCGAGCGGCCGCCGCTGTCGCGTATTCTGCCGCATCTTTACCTTGGTGCAGAGACTGACGTAACGCAGGTATATTTACAATTATCTTATAATGTATCAGTAGTACTAGCTGTTAAGGAGTACTTTTCGCTTCATTTAACAATAGTCTGTTGTTGTTCTCGTGCATAACATTTAAGTTACTTTCTCACCTTTCACCCGCTCTTCGTTCCCGTAGGATGGCTTGTCTGACCGAGGCATCTCGTACGTACTAAGTGTGAGCCGATGTTGCCCACAGCCTTCATTCCTACCCCAGTCACAGTATCTCCGTATCCCAATAGACGACTCCCTGCGGGATGACCTGCTTCCTTGGATCCCTCAGGCGTTGCACTTCATTGGTGAGTGACCCGGAATCCCATTGCTTACATCAGCGTGTATTTGCATCCCAATTGCATTACATCATAATAGCTACTAGCATCGATGAATAGAATTATGGAAATATATTGGTTTGTCTGTGTAAAATAATAATAATAATTATAATAATATGAGGCTAATTTTAAACAGATCATCATGCTATTTTAGTCATCAGTCCCCTGGTGGAAACCCCTGGGTGTACAGTAGCTAGGCTACACAATCATTTTACATTGTATATCCTATATGTTATGTTGCAGATGGGGCCATGTCACTTGGCTGCTCTGTCTTGGTTCACTGTGCTGCAGGAATCTCTCGATCTCCAGCACTTGCTGTGGCATACGTCATGTATAGTCATAAAATGGATCTGGATAGTGCATACAGGTAATGTGCATACATTGTTTTACTACTACTGTCGTTTTCTACGTAATAAGCAGTGACATTTTGCACATAAAAAGAGGTATGATAGTGGTGATGTAGGCATAAGTGAGAATGTTTCATTGTTCTGATTTCATGAATGCAGATCATTCAAATTAATCTCATCATTCCTTTAGGTTTGTGAAAGAACGAAGACCTACAATTTCACCAAACTTTAACTTCCTGGGGCAGCTGCAGCTCTTCCAGGGAACGCTTTCTTTGAAGAATAATAACACAACAAACATTCATGCTCAGCAGTCAGTCAAACCTTTGGATAACTGCCTACAGCCCACCAATGAAAAAAACAACAGCAGTTCCACAGTGGCACTGTTAACTAACTTGAACATTCAGAACAGCATGGACAACAACTGTATTATTAATGGATGCACTGAGGATCCCAAAGCAAACGTGCACTGTGAGAACAAGAACAACCAAATGGAAAATATTCAGAGCAGAGACCAGCGCTATGAGGTGATGAATCCAGAGTTTACCTTATCTCTTTCAGACAAGCTCGGAGCGCTCACTCTCCGCACAAATCCTGCAGAGATACAAAGACCAGTAAACGTCCCATCTCAGGCACAGCAGGATGCACCAAAGTCCAGCCCACCTAAGCCTACTTCCCTTCAGATTCCATCTCTAGCGGAGAAACGCAAAAGCCTTACGCTTTCCCTTACGCCAGAGGGCGCAGTTCCTCAGACTCTCCAGAAGGGATCATCAGCGAACAGTTGTGATCTGAAACAGAGCCGTTCCGGAGTTGACCATACGGGGGCGTTAGATGACTTGGGCACAGTCAATATGGAGGCGTCAGCATCAGAAACCAGAGCAGATCCAAAAGAGGCAAACAGGTTTATCAGCAAGAAGGCTTCAGCTATACACAGCTGCTCAAGATCACAAAGAAGAAAGAAGAAAATGAACCGCAGAGCAAAGGAAGAGCAACAAAAAACAAACCAAGTGAACAATTTAAGCACAAGATCACACAGGCAGATCCAGGGACCATGTGGGATCATAACCTCCTCGCAGGAGCTTTTCGAGAAGAAGGTTACCGGTGGTGTTGAAGCAGTGGAGGGTATGGATGGAGACAACAGCCCCCTGTCTCCAGTCAGTCTAACGGTTAACAAAATACTAGACTGGGGAGAACGCATGCTGCTTGGGGTGCTACTTGGCCCACGTATTAAAGTGGGACAGGCTGCTTTGCCGTACAGATGTTGAGGAGGGACTGGTTGTATGGACTGTGCCACTACTTAAAGATAAAGTGCAAACAAGGACTTCTCAGAGTGGCATAACTAAGGAACTGTGATTATTCTGTACCCCCAAATGAAGGAACTTAAATGAAGACAGCGACATAGGTGAAAAAGCATAAGAATGAGTGTGTGAATTCACTTATTTATTTGATGAAATTGCATGTTCCTCCAAGAGAGTATTTGACATACTCACTTGATCTGATGGACTGGTGATATGTGTATAAATGACAGAACGTCTGGAAAAAATATGTGCGATTTGTTCTGCCTGTGACTTTATTTATTGAAATTAATTGATAATTGTTATTTATAAATGGGTATTTTGCAGGTGGAATTTTAACACTATAGCTTGTATTGAAAAAAAAGGAGTTCATTAAAAAAAAATATTTTATTCTATCTCTCTGCCTCTTTCATTTTAGGAACTATTTTGGAGAATTGTATAATAAAATGTTATTAAAAGACAAAATCTAGGGATAAAAAAGGGTAACACCTACTATCTCAATATCATGTCTGTGAATTTAAAAACCAGATTAGTCGCGCAATAAACCTATGCCTTTTAAGTTAATAAAACCCACAGAAATTATAATCTCCTCACATTTAAAGCCTTGGCCTACCTAAGGGTTTTCTAAAGTTGAGGATTTTGTTGTTGCATCAGACTACTGAAATTTAGTCTCCTCACTTGGTTTAGTCACAATGAAGAGGAGCACCGTATCCCTGGAAAATGATGAGAAAGCAAGACAGTAACTGGTGGGTGTCTCCAAAACGATTTTTACTACACCCTGTTTGTCACATTCCTGGAGGGTTTCGTTTAATGCAAGCCAAAAGTGATTCAGCATCCACACTGATATTGCCAAGGAATATACAAGAACAAAGACTCAACACAGTATGCTACATATCACTAGGAATTAAATACATCAGTAAAAATAAATACACAAGATACAAAACATTCCAGCTTCTCGACAAATTCAGCCTCATTTTATACGACTGTTTATTGACCACATTTCATAGATGATTACTCTGTGTCGCCGTTTTTTAACTCGCGCATATATCGTTCGAGCTCGATAAAAAAAAACCGACACTGAATGCAGAATTAACGCTCTGTGTAAACATCTACTGTACAGTAACGCAGACAAGCCAGGCCCATGACCAAAAATGGGAAAGTCGACGCTCGAATTACACATTTATCATATAGCCTAGCCTTCCTTCTATTGCGGAAATACAAGCGTAGTAACAGCAGAATCGCTCATCGAATCATTTGCATCAGCCAATTAGAACTCGCCAAGGCTCACCGATTACGAAATGATTCGTGCGATGAGAAAAACAACCCTGAAAGCCACGCCCATTTCAGGCGTGCGTATGAGATACACTGAAGACGAAAAAAGTTGCCCCTGGTCATGAAAAAAAAAGCTATCGGAAGCAAGAGAGAGTCCAGAAATCACCAAGAAAAATCCAGAGGGCGGACATTCCTTTAAGCTTGGAATTCGCTTTTTATCTCCAAAAGCAAGATGGTTTTATCGCTTGTACCAAAGGGAGAATTTGTTGGCTAAATCTTGCGGATATAGTGTATTAAAGTTGTCAGAGTATTCGCGGGCAGTGGACTAAGTTGTCTGACTTTCGAGTCGCTAACTTGGCACCAGAAGGCTAATTTACTCAAGGCGGCTGCGGAAGAAAGGTAATCGGCGGTCATTGCTCAAACCAGCACGGTATTTGTTTTATTTCCACTTTAGAGTTATCAATCTGCAAATGTTTTGTAGATACTTAAACATGGAGCTTTGATTGTGATACATACTTGCCCAAATCTGTTACATTGTAGCCTATTGTAGAGGTTTATCACCGATGCCAGGCCTTTTACGGTCCTAAAGCTTTATGCTGAATTGAGCAGTGTTATTCCTATTAAAATCATTTTAGTTGAGTAAAAAGACATGATTAGTATTGTTTTAAGACCTAATGTTACATATTTGCAGGAGTAAGACCATGTCAACGGAAGAAAGATATAAGTTGGTGGTCGTAGGCGGTGGAGGTGTGGGGAAAAGCGCCCTCAGTATTCAGTTCATTCAGGTAAGTGTGTATTTTTCAGTACTTTTTCTGAAATTAAGATGTATTTAAGGCGTTATATGGGGCAAATACGTGGTGGTAATTATTTCTGTGGGTGTGTTGTAAGAGTTGTGTGACGTTCAGAGTGCAGTGGGCTTTTCTTTGCATGTTCCTTCATGTTAAAGCCCTTGTTGAGGAGTTGGTGAACCAAAATGTTTTCTGTTTTCTTTCACAGTCGTACTTTGTGTCTGACTATGACCCAACCATTGAAGACTCGTACACTAAAATCTGCACCGTGGATGGAAAGGAGACACGATTAGACAGTATGTTGGTATTAATGTGTTCTTCATAGGAGGGACTGAGAGTTAAAAGCTCCACAGGTTCCCTCAGTAGGGAGATTTTGGACAGAGTTGCATCATTGATGATTCATTGCTGACTATGGGTTCCTTCCCAGGTTTTGTTTTGACTTGCTGTCAGTATAACATCATGCCAGCTGTGCTTAAAGCAAACTTTTTCTGTAAATTAGGTGTAGTTATGAATTTTGTATGTGCACCAAAATCTGATTTGTTTGTGTGGATCAGCTCATATTGTATATTTACCTGGTCTATGTTCTGTTTTTGTGTCGTTCGCCTGTTCACTAGTCCTCGACACAGCAGGACAAGAAGAGTTTGGAGCGATGAGAGAGCAGTACATGCGCTCTGGAGAGGGCTTCTTGCTGGTGTTTGCTCTTAATGACAGTGGCAGGTAGGTGTTTTCCAGAGTGTGTTTGTGTGAGCATGAGAGGAAGGGGAATAGATAGTTCCTAACCTCTCTGTGTGACGAGAACAGAGAGTGTGTGTGTGTGTGTGTGTGTGTGTGTGTGTCTGTTTTCAAAATAAAACCACAGAATGTGTTTGTGATGAGAATGAGAGTGCAGGTTATGAGTGTTCATGTCATCAGGTGCTCAGCAGAGTTGAACTCAACTGTGCCTATTTGTGTGGCGAGTGTAAATGTTGAGGTTTCAGTGTGTGAATCCTCACAGATGAGACTACGATTTACACGACACCGTTTTCAACTACAAATGTAAAAACTGTATGCGTTTTGGCTGTTCACTTGCATGACAATGGCATTTTGGGGGCCTGAAAACGAGTTTATATACAAAAATGAAAATTTGTGAAAACAGGGACATCATGTATGTGTATGTCCAGTTCAGTCTATACAGTGTTCGGTCTAGAACTTTTTTAGAATATACCATACCAAACCTTAAAGTTGTTGTTTTTTTATGATTTCGTACTAGTTATGCCAGTTTTTCTTTTAATTATTTATCAGTTCAGGAAAATAATTCATGATTAATTTGTTTAACAATAGGAATTTTTATTGTAAATAACATTTACATGCTACTATTCAAGAAGAGTTCAATTGTAATTACCTTCTATAAACTCTGTATTATTTTTGTGTTCATATATCAAAATGTTATGTTCTAATGAATTTGTGTTGGTTCTCTGTTTCAGTTATAAAGAAATTCAAAAATTTCACACTCAGATATTGCGGGTGAAGGATCGAGATGACTTTCCCATGGTTCTTGTTGGCAACAAATCAGATCTTGATCAGCAGAGAGAGGTAATTTTTCTGTGTTACACAGCCGAGTTAATTTTTAATGAAAAAGGCTGCCAATTCAAATGTGTGCATGTTTTTTCTCTCTCCCCCTAATAGATCTCAAGAGAGGAGGCCATGTCATTTGCCAGAGAAAACAGGATCCACTATATGGAATCGTCAGCTAAGAACCGCCACAATGTGGATGAAGCATTCATGGAGGTTGTGCGAGCAATAAGGTATTGGTAATAGAAATGCTCTTCTGAGATTGACAATGTAGTGGATTGTGATGAACTTACATTACCATGTCTCCTTAGGAAGTTTCAGGAGACGGAGAGTCCACCTCTCCCCGCTAATCACGCGAGGAAGCAGAAGAGTGGTGGCTGTCCCTGCACCCTGCTCTGACTGCCCCTCTGCACTGTTGCCTAGGAGACTGAAGCCCTCACTCTCACGCCTGGTGCCTTATATGTCTACACAGTGTGTGTGTGTGTGTGTGTTTTGTGCATATGTGTGTGGCACTGTACGCATCAGTGTTTTAGCCGCTTTTACAGTATGTGTGTATGAATGGTTCCCAAGGAGAAACTAGGCTATCAAATGAGAAAGAACGTGTTGGAAAGGGGGGCCTTTAGTTCTTATTTTGTACACGTTTTATGTAGTGCCTTGTAGAAACATGCTCTTGATTTTAGATACATAGTAAAAGGTTGCAGACTGATTGTGTGCCGTGAAAGAGATTTAAAAAAAAAAAACATCACCACGGAGGGGTGAACAATAGTGACAATGTATATTTAAACAACCACATAAGTGATGTGCTGACAAAGTGTTGTGATGATTCTGGTGTCTGTATGTCATATATTGTGTTATTGACTCAGAAAGACGAGTCAGAAAGTGTTTTATTGGCCCAGACCCCTGTTCAGCATGTTTTTTCTCTGGGGATTTATTTAGTCAGTGTGACTGCACTGAAATGGCTGCTCTAGTCTACAACTTGCTACCTATCAGTGGCAAGAAATATATTCCAGCCAGCTTGTTTTCATTAATCTCTTCCTGATAAAGCAATGTGGGGTGACTAAGACATAATGTGGTTTTTATAATTGAGCGTTTTTAGTGGAGAAGCAGTAGTGTTCAAATAATGAGTTCAGTATCTGCAGTGCTAGTATTCATTCAAACCAAAGGCTATACTGTAAATGTTTGCACACCAGCTTTGTCATCGTGAATAGTTATCTAATGTAGTTTAACACTAAAATGGACAAATTGTGTGGTTTTATTATGGGATGTTTTGCTATGTTTCTTTTTTGTTTTAGTATAAATGTTATGTCTTTTTGAAGGTACTTCTATCTGTGCATATGTGCAGAATAAGACCGTCTGTCTCCAGGTTCACGTTATTGAATATGATGTGCTTTGCTTGTGATTTTTGCACCTTCACTAGTAGACAGTAATGAAAAAGTGATGCAGAGGAATTGCCAAATGAATTTACCAACAAAGCATGATATTAGTCAGTGTTGTGAGGGAGTGAGTCACTCTGACTGTACATAAGTAGAATGGCTTAGTTAATAGGGTAAGGAAAACAAGACCAGGTGCTTTTCCGTAGTCGCGCTATAGCAGTTCTTATGGTATACTCGACTCTTGAGGGAGTTGCTACACTCACTTTACGGCCTTTAATCAAGGGACATGGATTTTTTTTTTTTTTAACTGAGACAAATTCTATTGTTGATCAGGTTTGTTGGCTGCAAATAAGAACAGAGCACTATTTAATTTTGCAATGTTAACAAAATTACACAACATTGTAACATGATTCTCATTCATATCATATTTCATGTCTTAAGTCTGATTATTGCAGTTTTTTTAATTTAAGCTATTTTTCTTGGCTCTGGAGAGATCTGACACCATTTATCTTCCAATTTTGTATCTAAATCTAACAATATTATTTTGTACGCAATTAAACTGTCTTTAAACGTTTCATGTGAGAATTTGTGGGTGATTTATTGTGTGATTTACTAAAAAGTAACATCATTTTCATGTTTTTTTTTTAAACTGAATTCAGCTTATGAATGATAATGTAATTATTAAATTAAGAAGAAAAAAATAAACTTTTATTTATTGTGAATGTAGGATAATCTATATTAATATGCTATTTTATATGCTTAAATGCCAACAAGGTTGGGGAATTTTTTTACTTCTAAATATAGCCTACATGTCATTCATCTCTGTTCTCATGTCTCCCAGTTCTTATTGGACCATAAGGATCAAATAAGAGAACTTACCCTGCTCAATGCAAGCAATTGTTGCAAATGATTCCCACATGTGAGGTGAGGGGAAATCGCTGGGGAGGGACTCAACCGCAAGGCTAGTTTCTGATTCTAGAGAAATTTTGCATATTGCAAAATAGCATTATGTCGACCTTTAAGACTGTATACAGTCTATGATTAGACCGGCTTCTAATAAATTAATTAAAAGCTGTTCTCAGGTCGGCTCCTGCAAAGAAGAGGCCCATTCATAACCATCTTTGAAAAGAACGGTTGATCCAATCAAGGCGCAATGGACTGTTGGAACCGGAAGCTGTTCAAGGTGGCTTGGAATTTTTTTGGATTGTTTGTTGTTAAAGACAGGTGATGATGACGTTTTTCAACATTGAAATACGAGATGTACATAATTTAGTAGCCACAGCAATAAAACCTAACAATACGAATTATTTTTCCGTAATGGGGGCGATCAAAGCAGCTTTTTTATTGAGATTTGCAGGTAGGTCACCGAAACTTTGTCACGTCCCACTGCCACTCCTATAAGCGCTCGCGGCTGTGAAGTATGTTGCCAAACTGGTATGTCATACGTGATGATGAGCTTCGTTTTCGCTGTGAATGATACACAGGTGAATGTGGAAGTAGTTTAATCAAAACCCGTGAATATGTGAGTTCTTTATATTCATATAGTTTATCTAGCTATAATCATTTACAGCACCAAGGCAGGAAATCTCTGGGGATATCTGAAAGTGTTTTTATTTCAAAGTGTACGGCGCACAAAAGAGTGTAAAGGTAAGCGGGCGGTTACCCATAGCGTTTTTCTGTAGACCCAAGCAGTAGTTTTGCTTTCTTTCCTACTTTCTGCCATGCGTTTTGTGATACAGCGTGTTTTCGAAACTAATATGCATATTGATTTGTTTAAATAAATACATATTCAGTTATTTCCTCGTGTTGCCACACTTTTGTTCAATGTATTATCAATGTGATTTTAGTTGAAGTTTTGAAAATAAGATTTTAAACTGATATTTTATGTTTATGTATGCCTCTTTATTGCTTAATATGAACATTTAATATTTGCTTTTGAATAAGTGCAATGACCGATAGAGGACGACATTGTAAGCTTTTTCCGTCCAACTCTGGAGAATATTTTGTGACGCATTCTTTACTAGGCCTATAGATCCTCCATATAGCATTATACATAGCCTGTCAAACTTTGTAATATTCTTTATCATATTCTTCGAACAGGTACAATGCTGGGGTTTCCAACTATATGTTTCAGCTTGCTATCCCTGCTGCATATTGTTTGGGGCAGAGTGATTTACAATGGAAATGACGGTAATAATGAAAAGCAAAAACACTTTTTTTTTTAAATGACCAGTGTGGGACTTTTTGGGGTTTGTCTTCTGTTCCTGCTCATCCATTAGTAGGCTACTATGGTGTGTCTTTTGGCTACTCGTATGCATTACAGACTTTAGGTGTACTACCAACATTGGTAACACAGTTTTAGACACAGATTTCAACATAATGTATTGTCATTTATTATTATTATTAGTATTTTACTACATATATCTTTATGAATAGCTGCCATTTTATTACCCTTCCCATACACTGCTGCACTGTTCCTTCTGTCTGTTACAAGAAGTGATTATGTATGTTTGTGATGTGTTCTGATTTTTTTTCATTATTATTTGTATTCTCTTGTGGACCTTAGTATTCCTAGAAGAGGAGTCAGCAGGTTCATTTCTCTCTCGTAAGCTGTTGTATAACAGTTGGGATTTTGAGTTAGTGACACCTGGCAATATAGAGAGAGAATGCATTGAAGAAGTATGCTCATATGAAGAGGCCAGAGAGGTTTTTGAAGATGACAAACAGACGGTAAGAAACTCATTTATATACTCTTATAGGGAATGTGAACACAAAGGTAGAATGTTAAAGGCAAAACTATGAGATGAAATGAAAAATGGTTTATAAATAGTTTCTTGACACTATTTATTTTGTTTTCCGACAGGCCCATTTTTGGGAAAACTATGTCAACAGTCAAGGTAAGGCTGATTTTTTTTTTTTTTAATTAAAGGAATTTATTTGATATTTAATAGATGAAGTTGAAGATACGCACATCCAACAGTTCCATTTTCAAATAAATGTGAAGTCCTATGCTTAGTCTGACAGCACAGAAGAAAGCCTTGTTTATAGCTATCACCAATAGTGTTAGCAAATGCAAGCAACAAATAGTATTTTATTGACCAATTTTTTAAATATTTTATCCTAATGGGATAAAATGGGGGACACTAAATGAACTCTTAAAATGTGTTTTTGTTGAAAATGATAAACTGCTTTTCCAAAGAGAATTTGCACCCACTTGATGTGTCTGGTTTGGTAGCTGGCATCGTGGCTATTGTAATAACAGCGATTATAGCCACTGTGCTGGGCATTTATTGCTACAAGAACAGAGGCAAAAATGCAAGAGGCGGCAGGTAAGTGCATGCTGTCATTACCACCGCGATATGCCTTTTTATGTGGAAATATCACTCTAATGGATTCTGCATCTCCAGTGTTCCTGTGCATATGGGAGTGGATGGGCAGCCAGTACCTGAATCTGTTCCCTTGACTATTGCGGCTCCGGGTCTCCCCTCGTACAACGAGGCTCTGACTCATAGTGGCCAGCACGATGCCCCCCCACCGCCATACTCTGGGTAAGAACTCTGCATGGTGTGTTTGCATATGTGCATCACATGCAAAAGTGGCGCACTATCTGCTATAAAATTGGTTTGTGCTGCATTTTCAAATTAAGTTTTAAAATATGCATCTTTGCTCTTTACAGGAATAATCCACCTGTGCCGAAAGAATCTCGAGATGAGGAATGACAAAGACATGATGTTGTTTTTTAAATGGGGAAATGGTTTTACCGGTGAATATGGCGGTCATGTGACATAGATAGAGAAAGAAGTGACTGTGTAGACAAGTGTAGTTTCATTAATTTATTATGCTTGTGCTACATGTTCAGCAACTTTTTTATTATTCTGTAAAATTATTTTGCTGCTATCACCAAGGAACAGTCTTTATTTCAATATTTTCTTAAATCAGGTTTTTTAAAAATTTTAAAGAGTTTTCTTGGTCATGTTAAATGGAATTTAATTGTAATTATTAATAAAATGATAAATGTATACCGACTTGAATTTGTTTGATAATTTGACTGTGTAAAGCACAATTAGCGGCTGTTGTCACTCATCATCGCGCCTTTCAGAGTATCAGCGCGCACTGTCACAGACCGTGGAGAGAGCGTACAAAACTCAGTAGTGCCTCTGTGCTGTAACAAGGCGGCAGTACGCACGAGACTTCCAGACAGACTGCGTATGTGTGAGAGTGTGACAAGCGAGGGGGTATGTTTATGTGTGTGCGCGCGCGAGCCTGTTAGTCCACTCTTGAAAATGGCGTCTTCTTGCCTAAATACCTGAAAATAACGATTTTAATCCCTGCCGTAGTAGCTTTTCTGTGAGGGTTTTAAAGCATTACACTAGCCCCTTGTAGTTTTCTTGGAAATGTCGCTTATTTAAATGAACCTATTCCCAACAAGCCACTTTGTTTCTGACGAAGAGGCTCCATCCCGTGTATTTATCCATGATGCAAATATTTGGGGCGCAACAGCTGAATAAAAACGTGCCCTCAGTAGACTACTATTTATAGAGCCCTAGTATCTCACCTTTCTGTGGCAATGCAGAACACGAACAACTAAGAGGAAATAGGGTACAATCAGCACGTGCCGTGCGTCTCGTGGGTGTAACAAGCAATGGCATTAGAATTCGACATGCAGAGCATCAGCCGCGTTTCTGTTTCTGCTACGAAGGACAATAGGCATCGAGATATATAAGAGGGCAAAAGAGGGGAGGGGAGGAAGAAACCGGATTTTTTTGTGGTGGCGGTGGTTGGTGTAATACTTCCCCCCCCTCCCCGCCTCCCCTCTGTATCCTCCATCTCCCCCTCCTCCTTCTCCTCCCTCCATTCCTCTCCCCCTCTGTGCTGGTCCTATTCTTGAGGACTTGCTTGTGAAACAGGAGAGATAAACAGACATTGAGCGCAGAGGAAAGGACACGGGGAGAGATAGTGTGTTAGAATTTAGGAAATACCTCCCTCCCCTTCCCCCTGTCTATCTCTCCATCTTCATCCCTTGTCTCTTCTTTAATGGATAGAAATTATCCTGGCACAGGATTCGGTGATCTGGGCGCTGGAACGGGATGGAGTTACGAGAGATCGGCGAAGGCAAGGTAAGGCGCCCGTGCAAGTACACTTCCATGCACTGGATGCATAAATGTGCTTAGCTGGCTGTAACAATGCCCATGCCGACGGACGGACGCAATGCAATGCATGTCCCCACTCTCGCTCCCAGTGCTGTGTTCATTCACTTAACTTACATGCATTATATTGTCGCTGGGTCCACGTACAACCATCAGTATTGTCATTTCTGAGGGAGGAGGGGTGTCTTGAAAATGCAAGGAATGCGATTGAGAGTTAATGCGTGATACGGAAGGTAGACTGAGACAGAAAAGGGGGAGAGGGCGAAAAGAGGGGGGATGGGATGATGTTGCTAGCTAGCTTGCTAGCGTATTATCAAAAATGAAAAATCAAGCCTTCTGCCTTGGAGGCGTACCAAACCGGACATTGCATGCCGTACTTATACACTCGCTAATTCAGCGTAACGTTAGTGAGTAATGCGTGGCACAAAATTCACGTTGACAGCGTTATTTTAGAGGCAACCTATTACAAGCAATTACATATATTTGGGGATGAAATGGTTGCTAGCTACTCTATGCAGCTTATCTCTAGCTAACGCATTTGTCTGTAAAATTACGAGAGGTTTATTCGCGAAAAACACATTTTGTGTTAAACAGATGAAAATTGTAAATATTTATCTGAACGTTAAATTACCCAATCCAGATGTGACGTTTTTTAATTTTATTTTTTTTACAGCCAACATGTATTATTCAGTTACACATGTCACAACACTGACTGCAGCTATTACACGCTATATGAACGACACGGCTACTAACTCCTATGCTTAGCTACTAAGTTACTCTACGACATAATTGCTTAATTGAAGGGGGGGGGGGCAAACTTTGCATAGCCTGTTTACCATCGTTATTATCTAACGGGAAAATGCCATCTCTGTTCTTGAGGATACTGTCGGTTTAGTGGTCACTTGACAACGTCCCAGAATTGTGTGTACTGTGTAGGGTTCCTCAGTGAAATTACAGCGTGACCGACCGAGACGTGCACACTGTAAACATAAACGTAAGACGTACTGCAAACGTATTTGCAGCCACAAAGGTTTTACACAGAAAATATGACCCGATAAAAACTTATTAGGTGAGACATATTTAAATATCAATATCCTGTTGAATAAATGACCTGACATGGCATTACGTTACACGTTTAGTATTACATCTGACTAACCATTAAATCCCTATCGCAAAAAAAGGATTGCTCATAACGGTTGATACTTTTAAGAAATGCTGCATTATTAAAATAGTGATGATATTGTCATTGTCATACCTGAAAACGGGACTATTGCGGTGTCGTGCTTTCGCTGTTTTAGTTCCACTATTTTCGCGGCCTACTTACAGTTCAAAGGCGCCCGGCTACGTACCTTATCAGTCGCCGTGACAACCAAATCAATTTTAGCAGCTTACACAGCGCGCGTGCAATCATTCTTGGTGGCGTTACTGTCTCGCGTTGCTTGTATGGAGTCAGTCGTACACTTGGGTGCACAGCATAGCATTCTTCGTTTTATAGGCATTTAAGTAAAATGGTATGGAATTTAAATTATGTATGATAGTTTTAGTGTATTCTATGCGTCAGATTTCTATTTATTTATTTACAGAGATGCAATCACATTCTGGTGTCTCATCATTTGTGCATAGTAACACATTTGGAGTGGGCCTTTTTTTCTTACATGACAGGACAACAATAGGGCTATTCTTTTGGGCAATCATCCCAAGATGTACAGAAACCCCTTGTTTGTTTATGTATGAGGAACATTTAGATCACACATGTTGTGCTGTGGTTTGAGTTTTTGTAACAGGTAGCCTCCCAGTATCCCTGGCTGACTCTTAGTCCTAGCAAGTCAGAAAATGAATTTCTCTATTTTCGGTCGGATTCTATATTACTGTGTTTCTGATCTCGAGAGCATCTCTGTAGACTCTTTGGCAGATTGAGAATCCAGAATATTAATGGGTTCAGGCTTATGATGATGGACAAGCTTCAGTAGTGCTGCTGCTGCAGATGCTGAAAGCGTTCACTGGATAAAATGAAATGAAATGCTTTTCACCTAATATTCTCTCTTCTAGTTTTCCAAAAAATTGCTTCTGCTTTTGAATGAATATTAGATAGTAAGACCGCTGCTTTAGGTCATTGGAAGCACAGCCATTATGCAATGATGAAACACCTAGAAGTGTAAAATTAGCATAAAATGAAACAAAATGACACTGAGGTCTGTGTAGGACACCACATTTGGTAATATTGATTCTCGTAATAAGAAATGTTGTTGCATGTTTTAATATTGAATGAGAATAAACAGATAATATTCTAACATTGTTGCCTGATGGGACTTTTACACATTGCATCTTGGTTATGATGCCAACAAAGGCATACTACTCCATGATGGCAAGGTTCACCAGGCCCTCTGTCCGTTTTTGGCCTGTGTACATCCACCACACACCTCTGCACACAGATCTAATGGAGATTAATGGCCATGACTGAGTTCCCCATCAGGCTGCAAACATTTTGCACCTGTTGGGGGGACTGTGTTGAATTAGTGCCTATATAATTAGGAGCAGTCTTGTACAGTGGATTCAATTAAGCTTTCTAATTTAACCCTGTTCTTTTGTTTAGTTTAGTTTTTCTTTCTTGTTCCTTCCATTGTTTATTTATTTATTTATTTTTCATGTTTCCTCTCCCTGTTATTCTTTTTCCCTCCATTGTCAAATTATGCTTAATCAGCTCAAGCACAGGCACAATAGCAGGAGATGAGAGGTTTAACAGGATGAATTGATTGACTGAAGGTCTAAGCCAGCATGATGAAAAAAAAAATGAGAAAGGAGAGTTTGAGAGGATGAAATTATTGGAGTATTCCTACCAGAGTATTCATAATGTGGTCCAAATGTATTAAAATTAAAATGTATATAACTGTATATAACTAAATGTCATAGTATGAAAACAAAGAAAATGTACGATTCATCACTATTTCTAGGTCGCAAATTTATGACATTGGCCGTGGAAATGGTATGAATATTTCCTGTATCATGGTTACATAAGTGAAATGGCTTATGGAATGAGAGAAAAGTTGGATGGGACTTAATTTTGTCCATCACTAATTGATTGGATTTTGAGATTGTGAAGTGACTAGTTGCCAGAGGTAGGAATTATTGCCCAGCCCTCATTAACATCAGTTGTTCATGTAGGAAGGGGAGGTTCATGTTTTAGATTAAAGATTATGAGGACGCATTAATTAATAATAATTATAATAATAATGTACATTGATAGATCGTTTATAATAAACCTGGCATTACTGCATAGAAAAAAAAGTCACCATTATAAAATAAGAAAAAGCATTCTCACTCATTGTTATGCTGATGAAGCAATTTGTAATGAAAGAATATTTAATTCAAAAAGCGAATGTCTCATACTTTTTGCCCTCACTGTGTCCTTTAATTTACCTAATTCTTCTGAAGTTCATCATCTATTCCCTGATCGTCTTTGAGCTGCCTCTTTGGGATTAACAGCCAATTATTGTCTAATTCTTGGTTCCGTTACCTACAAGTGAAACGGCTTTCTTTGGTTGCACAGAATAATTATTTTATATATATGGATACTCACATTTGAAGAGAGAGCACTGATGTTATGATGAATTAATTATTTAAGATGAGACATTCAGTTGCAGGAAAAACATCTGCCTGTCTGCGCTCATCATGTTTTTTCTATATCCAGTTCATAACTTGAACATATATTTTTTTCAAAGCCCTTTTGCTGGTATGTATCACTTTTGCATGGTAATATGACTTTTTTATTTAAAGCAGTGACTCAGCTTATCTATGATGCTTGCCTTGTACTGCATAACCTGAAATTAATCCAAAAAAAAAATCTGTATCAAACAGCAGCAGAAATGTTTCAAAACATATAAAAGGTTATTTCATCACGCCACTGTATATTATGCCAGAGGTGCAATCAGTGAAGCAGTTGGCAGCAAGGATATGTGCTCTCACTTAAATGTTTAACCCAGTTCATTTGAGCTTTATCCAGTTAATTACACAAGTCTTGAGCCTTCTAAGATGAGGGTGTTTTTAAAAGAGATGGAACCCCCTCAGGATGGACAAGAGTTGTCTTTGGCACATTTATTAAGGTCTTTTGGGAGACACATATTGCAATGACTCAGAGTCCAGGAGTCTATTTAATGGAGAATGACAATATAAATCTATTCTTGCATCCTATCTGGACTGAATTGTGAAGTATTTAATGAGAGACTGTGCATATAGATTGTACAGATTTGTTTAGGTAATTCTTGAATGCTACTAGAACATTTGAATAAGGTCTTTTTTTAATAGAATTTAAAATAGATTTTCTGGTCCACTCCACCGCTTCTGTTGAATGACACCCACCCCCTCACCACGCGCTCACTCAGTATGTGGTGTCTGTGGCTTCCCACTCTGGTCTCAAAGTGAGAGGGATCTAGACTAACTGAGCTGTACTCACACTAAGAGCCTGTTGAGGATGGAAGGGAGGGGGTTACCAAGGCAATTCAGTCAGTGGAGAGCTTTTATCAATGAGCGCTCTGTGTCTTACCTCAGCAACATCCTAACCGCCATTGTCAACTGAACTGGCCACTCTCTATGAAAGAGAACAACAGAGACAGTCTGCAAAGACTGCAAAAGACAGTTGATTGGCTGGCAACAGGCAGAATGGCCAATCAGAATGCTGAGCTGCACATCGTGAAGCATAGCAGTGGTAAATGCGAGTTACAAGGTACAATAATTATTTAGGAACCGATTTTGTTTTGTATTTCAAGAATTTCAAATTGATGAGTCAGCATATTTGCCTTGTTTATAGAGTAGACAAATTTGAGAACACTAATGTTTTATATGGTGTGATGACTGTTGTAGATAGTTTGGCAAAATCAGATCCTGCAAGGCAAGCTTTTAGGGAGAGGGAGGATATGGAAGTGAGTGGGCTGATTTAAAGAACTAATCTTTGTGTGTGGCTATGGTGTGAGAGGGATAATGCCAAGCTGGGTCAACTGATACTCTATACAGAGATTCAGTATGATTCTAGATCTCAACAGACGTTTTCACTGCCCAAAGTGAGGGGGAACAGTAAAATCTACCCCAGTGTCACACTGCAGATTTTTAAATTTGTTGTTAATTGTTGTTATATCACCAAAATAAATGTAAATGAAGAAAACATGAGTCGTTGATAATTGATCAAGTCTGCGGAAAGAAAGAAAAAAACATTATTATAGAAATATGTAAGCACTAAAGTTTACTGTTTCATTTAAATATTTAGTTTTTTATGTATATATTATGCCCTGGACAACTAAAGGAAAAGAAAGTTGTGTCATACACCCAAATTAAATAATGCATTTCAAAAATGCATGCAAACAATTGCTCTGTTTTCGTGTCACGTTTAGTGTCATTCCCTGTGTCAATTACCTCTTTTTAAACCTCTGTTATTCAGTTTGGTTTATGGGAGCTCCAGATCCTCCCACCCAGACTCAGAACTCCTCCATCGTCAACCTTATGCGACACCACACCCCCTACAAGGATATGCAACAAATCATCATCCAGGAACATCTGGACAGGGTGGGGCATGGGGTGCAGGACGGAGCTTAGGTAAGGTCTACAAAATTGTGTAGTTTGATCCAGCTTGTTTGAATACAATGATGACTGCATAAAAAAATTATGTTAATTTTATTTAACACCATACTGACCTCTGCACAGTACTGTAGTTAATTCGTTACCTTGATGTTGAGATAATTATCTTTCGCAGGGCTTTCAGGCTTGTTTGATACTGGGCTACATCATGCCAGTCCCTCAGGACCAGATGCTTCGGTTATGAACTTGATCTCTGCTTTGGAATCCCGAGGTGCTCAGCCACCCCCCTCTGCCTCTACCCTGCTCTCTCAATTTCGCACCCCCTCCTGGCAAACTGGTTAGTACTGTGATATAATGAATATAGAATGAGCTAAATGTGAACACAAATATATGATGAAATAAATGTAGAGAATCCGCTTATTAACTGCTGATCATTTTCTTCTTTTCTTTGCGTTCCCTCTCTATTGCTGTAGCAATGCATACTCCAGCCCCTGCAGAGCTATTCATTTCTGGTGCACTACCTGGCTCTGGCTCATTTCCCTCTTCCTCTGCTCTGTCGGCATATCAGCACCCTGCATCCTTCTCAGGGCGCTCCTTCCCTGGAGTTACCCCATCATTATCTCTGCAGGACACACCAACCTTCAGTCCTACTACCAACGGTCTCCTGTCACCCCATGATCCTTTGCTGCACATTAAAACGCCCTCACAGTCAAGTCTTGGCTTTGACCGTCTTCTGTCTTCACAGAGTGGGACTGCTTCATATAGAGGGCCACAAGAGCCCACCAGTGCTCCTCCACCACAAGCCCCTGCATCCTCCTCAACACGCCACTTACCACCTCAGTTTAACCTGCTGTCCTCACAGCTGCAGGATCAGTCCTCTCAGCTCTACAATTCCTCTGTATTTTCTTCTGCACCTCCTCAATCACTACAGTCCCAGGAAAGAGCCATTCCCAGGCAAGACAGTGTGATCAAGCACTACCAGAGACCTTCTCCTGGACAGTCTCAACTTTCCTCTTCCACACCTCATCCCCTACATCACTATCTTAGTTGTGGTGCATCAGGATACCAGCAGATACCCCATCATCGGCATGGCTCATCCATAAACTGTAGTCCACTGGGTGAGCAGAGTCCATCATCTGACCCCAAACCCTCTCCCCGATCAGAGCAAGTTTACCGTCCTATTATCCAGCCCCCTTACACCTCCTCCTCAGTCTCCTCCTCAGCTGGCTCGGGTGGTGGTATTGGGAAAACGGGAAAGAGTTCCAGCTCAAGTAGTGGCTACTCTTCCTCTGGCTCGTCCTCATCTCGAACCCCTCACACTCCTCCTTCTGCTTCTTCCACTTCCTCTTCTTCTTCCTCTGCTTCTAATCCTAATGTCTCATCCAGTACCTCCGCTGCTCCCTCAAGGCAGCAACCACCACCTCAGTCAGCACCGCAACCTCCGCCACCTCCACCTCCCACAGTGTCATCCTCTGCTACACAGCAGCAGCCACCTAAACCTTGCCTGTCCACATATGGCTCTCCTGTTGCTCCAGTCAAACCAACTGCTGGCCTTCCTGGTCAAACCCCACCACAGCAACAGTCATATTCACCAAGCCAACCCCCCTCTCACTTGCCCCAGCCCTATGGGGGATTCAGTTCACCGCAGACCCAGGATCTTGGTTCCAGCCTTGGGGGGTCAGGAAAATCTTATGGAAGTCTTGGATCAACAGGGCGTTCATTTTCAGCTGAGGTGGTCTATGGTTCTGATTCAGGATATGGTTCTTTGCCACCATCTCTTGGAGGGGCAGGAAGTCCTTCACTGGGCTATGGTGGTCCAGGACATTCGCCTGCCCTAATGGTGTCAGGGGGTGGTACCGGTACAACAAGCAGTACCACTGGATCAGGAGCAGGTAGTTCAGGAAGTGTGGGGGGTGGTAGTACTAGTGTAGCAAGTGGCACAGGCTCTTATCACCTCCCAGATTCCAGCCCTTCACCTTCAAGTAATTCTGGAATAGTACGCCCAGGTCTGCACTCCCCTGCCCCAACTCGCCCTGCACAATCACCTGGAGGAAATGGGGGCAACAAGTACCTGTCCTCAGTTCTCTCCCCAGCATTCCTGGCTTCTCCACAAGGATACTCAGACACAAGGGTGCCACCCCAGCAGGCACAGTCTTATCACGCAACACCACCAAAATCTAAGTCTGATTCTGATATGCTTGGGGTAGAAAGATCTCAAGAAGAGGACGAAGAAGATGAGGACGACTTTTTGATTCAGCACTTATTGCACTCACAGAGTCCAGCACCCAATCCCTCCCAGCATCATTCTCAACAGGCTCAGCAAGTAGCCTCACAACAGCCACAGCCCCAGTCCATTTCCCAGAGTAGAGATGGAGGAAAGTCTCTTTCCACTTATGAACTGAACAAGGCATCTGAAGAACGTTATCATCTACAGAGTGTCATTCGGACCAATAATACAACCAACAATGTGGCTTCAGTTGCTGCTGGCTCTTGTGGTCCAGATACAGGTTTAGAGAACCAGTTGGAGATGTCGCTGAAAAAGCAGCAACAGACTAATAAGCCTGATAGAGTGCTCTCTGTAACTGGTGCAAATGGAGGTCGAGGTGCAGTTGATTCTTTGTCACACACTCATTCCCATGGTCAACATGACTCCCTTGGTTCAGTGGTTCACTATGGCAGAGGAGACCCTTACACTCATCAAACACATCAAAATCACCCTCCGCACCCATCACACTCACAACACCCTCAGCATTCACAGCACTCTCATCCCCATTCAATGTCCCACTCACATATGGATCTTAAGAAAGCTCAGGATCCTTCAGAATTACCCTACTTGCGAAAGACTCCAGACTTGCAGCAGCGACAGACCCAGTCCTCTCTTGGACTAATGGATTCTCCACCCGACCCTTCTCATCAAAACACCCAGGCTCACCTTCTGCAATCTGTCCTTTCGCATACCACTCGAAACAAGATGGATAACCCACAGGCTCCTTCACAGCAACAACAACACCCAATGGGTCAGCAGGCCATGATTGGACCAACTGGGGGATTAAGTACTGGTGGCTCTGGAGGAGTAGACGCTCAGCCACAGGCTTCTCAACTTCAACTCCAGCTCCAGTCCCAAACTATGGAGGTTCACTATGGCCGTGATGCTCAGCGAAACCAAAGCCAGTCAAGTCAGAATTCTGTTTCACCATTAGACATGCTAGAGAGATCTCTCTCTAGGACGAATAGCAGAGAAGGGACAGGGGCCTCTGATAGAGTTGGTGCAGGAGATGGGAGCGCCGCTGATCATCACAGACAACAACAACATAGGATGTCCTCACACCATCAGTCCCACCACCCTCAACAATCATCAACAGAGCTTCATGATTTCTTGTCCGAGCCTGATTTAAGCATGCCAACCCCCTCTCATTTGCACCATATGGCCTCACATCATCCACCCCCTCATGCCCACCATCAGCCACAGTCACACTCTCACCATCAACACCCTCACCAGCACCCTCACCACATGCAACCAGCTTCTGGACCATCACAGCCCCAATCCCAGCCCAGGGAACAAGAGCCACAGCTAGATCAGCTCAAAGAGCATCAATATGACACTGGCAGTCCTGTGGGGAAAACAGCTCAGAACCAGGGTCAGAGCCAAGATCAGCAACAACGGTTTGTGCCACTGACATCTATTTGTTTCCCAGATTCTCTTCTCCAAGATGAGGATCGATCCTTTTTCCCAGGGATGGAGGATATGTTCTGTTCTGAAGACTACAAGGCAAGTTGTGCTGGGGGAGGTGGAAGTGCAGGACAAGGAGGTCAAGATGGTGTGCCAGAGGGACATGGAAACGTACAAGATGGAATGGATGCAGTTAAAACTACAGGTGGTGGAGGAAGTGCATATGACATGATGGGTCACCATGGTGATCAGGGTTATGGGCAGTATTGTCACAGTTTGTCTGAATCTGGCAATGGTACTATGCACTTAGATCTGGACCCCTTGAAATCCCATGAACTCCCATCCACTGTAAACACAGAACAACTGGGCTTAATTCAGTCTCAGGGCCCAGGCCTTGGGATGGGTAGCACAGGACACGTTGTGGACGGAACTGGAAACAAAATGATGGGCTCTGCAGGTGTAGGGAGTGGTCCTGGCACAGGGGGACTCACCTCACCAATCTTTTGCTCCTCTAGACCTAAAAAACTTTTGAAAACTAGTTCATTTCACCTCCTTAAACAGAGGAAAGACCCTAATGCACAATCACAGGCTAAGAAGAACTATGCCCAAGAATATGAGTTTGAGGATGATGAGGATAAAGCAGACGTTCCAGCTGACATTCGCTTAAATAGCAGACGTCTGCCAGACTTGCTTCCTGATCTCGTTTCTAGTTGCAGAAAGTCTGGAAGTGGTTCAGGAGTTGGCAGTTTAAGCCCTTTGATGGGTGATTTAGATTTCTGTCACACTTCAGGGTACCCATCCCTTGGACCTCCTCCACAGCTGCTCCCACATGATGCTCCAAAGAAAAGGGGGAGGAAACCCACCAAACCTAAACGTGAGGGTCCACCAAGACCCAGGGGTAGGCCACGTATTCGGCCTCTACCTGAGCCTCCATATTGCAGGAACATGATAGGACCTGGTGGAGAGACTCGAAGGGGCCGTGGTCGAGGAAGAGGGCGTGGAAGGAAAGATGATCAAATGTTAGAAATGCACAGAGACATGAACAAGGGACAGAACTACCATCAACAACCACCTCACCTCCATCATCAACCACAGTTACAACAGCACATGCACCACCATCTACAGCAACAACAGCAGCAGCAGCACCAACCGCAACATATGCACCAACAGCAGCACCTACATGTACAACAGCTTCATCATCAACAGCAACATCATCAACAACTTGCACAGCCTCAACAACAATACCAAGAACCCATCAAACCAATCAAAGTAAGTTAAGGTTTAGTTTGCACCAGTAAGATAAATTAATTGTGTTACTGTTTCATTGATCCATCATTCCCACAAAACTAAAGTATGTATTCATTAAAAAAAAGCTTTTATGTAAAAATTTTACTTAATTTTTTCCTCCCAGATTAAGCTCCCTATTCCTTCCATGCCCCCATCTGAATCCCTCCTGAGGACAGACTCCCTGTCTAGTACAGATCAAGTTTTATCTGATGGTTCGGTAGGATCTGCACCATCCCTTGGTTTGAGTCCAGGGCCCACTACCAGTGTGGACTTAAACAGAATTGACATGAACAGAAATGATATGAGCTGTGGTCAGGAAAAGATGAAGCAAAAACCCCAAGAGGTGAGCCTTAGCTTGCAAAAATGAATGTTGAAATTTAACAGAAAATGTTTAAATAACTCCAGATGTTTAATGTAAAATGTAGAGAAATGGAAATTGTCTGTTTTACATAAAATTGGTGTCTTTGTGAACAAAAACATGACAAACCATGTACTAGTTCATATTGGGTTTTTTTATGTACTCAAATTATCTACAGATTTAGAGCAAAGTTTAGTGGAGGAGGTGCATTTGGAAGAGGTCAAATATTTTGTGGAAGACCTGCCAGGCCAGACTGTTGGCAGCTGTGATATATTAATTTTACCAAAGAAAAATGGTTTGCTAAATTTGTTCTTATTAGTAAAAAAAAATTAGGAGACTTATAAATTATTTATCAAGCATATTTATAGTCTTTTTTGTTAGCCTTGCAGAGCACTGTTAGACGCTATTATTCAGCAGTAGTGTGGATTGGTGGGAAGCAGTATGTGAAATCAATTATGATTTATGCAAATGAAAAAGGAATGTTACTTATTGAACTACGAACAAGCTAATCTATGATTAGAAGTTTTTTCCAAATACAGAAAAATCTAGATGTTTAAAGTCCCTGTAAAGTCAAAATTAAACATGTGTTCTGAGTTTCTCACACCACAGATAAATGTGTTATTAACCAACTAGCCAAATTTGAATCATAAAAAAATCCGCTAAGTACATAAAATGTCTTATCGAAATCTTGAAAAAATAAGCAGCATTCTCTGCTCTCAAACGCTGGGGGTGTGTCCGTTGATCGGTGCCGAAACCACGCCCACTCGCGGGAAAGCTGCCATAAACACACAACACAACAACAACACTCAAGTACAGCTCACGAGTCACGACGGCACCAGATGTCGGGACGGGAGGATGAAGGTCGGGGCGGGAGATAATCGGTTCGGCCCCATTCTGCAGCGGATTATCAGTGAATCCCAGTTGTTGCCGATGAAAGTTTGTAAAACTAACCGGTGTAAAGACACTGCAGAGGCAGGTGTTGGTGGTGATCGTCAGCACTCCATCAAGGTAGCTGTTCACAAAATTAATCCACCTCTTCTTGAGATCGTCTTTTTTTGTTTTGTAGGCTGTTTTGTAAGTGGTAGGCTGTAGTAACTAACGATACTGACAGTAACTCGAAATCTAGCGGGTGAACTAATGCGAAATTGCGACTGTACTCTAGTTATGGGGGAGGGGCCATATGCTCAGTGGCTCCAGTGCGTCATCGAGCCACCGTTTTAACCCTGCCCAAAAAATCCGGAAAACAGCAGTGGTGAAAAACTTCTTAACGGTCTAACTTCTGAATTCAGTTCTACACAGTTCACAGTCTTTGTAATGTGTTTCAACAATACATTTCTAACATTTCTAATGTGTTTAGAAACAAATCTCAGAATTGCCTTTACGGGGACTTTAAATTATTTTCAATAATTTTCATGATGAAATGACTATACGTTTCGAATTCACAAATGATTTGTCCTAATGTGTTCAGTAAACACCTGCTCTAACATTATGAGAGCTGTGTTCCTAAACATAATGATAACTCGCCAAACTATTACAGCCTTTATCAAATGATTCCTTCCTCCATATGTTTAAATTGCACTTATGAAATATCCTCTGTTGATTCAGTAACAGGTAAAGAAGGGCCAGTCTAGGGTATGAGCAGATATGAGAATTTTCTTTACATCTGTATATGCAATTTTTTATTTATTTATCTGCAGATGTCCTGGGATGGAGACATGGATGACCAAATAAACCCAGAGGCCTGGGCCACGATGCAGAAGTTCTCTAGCTCAGTAAGACTTTTATTAATAGTTATTATTGATCCAATTTACAGGTGTAATTCTGAAGAAAACAACAAACCACTCACATTTTGGCCAAAGAACAAATTATACAAAATTAATTTGGATTTCTTTAACCTCATTTATTTTACTGAGGAAGCATTGTTCCCAGTGTATTCACTTTGCCACTAGAGGGAGCAGATTACATAGACTAAGATGATTGGCAGGCCACCCTGATGACTGAGTTCTTAAAAAATGCAATAAGAAAAAGAGAGCGCTGTTGCTAGGGTGGCTGTTGCTAAGGTTACTGATTCGTATGACGGTAGGGTCTCCAGATTCCTCTTCGTCATCAACCACCCTGCTGTTCAGTAAGGTGTTTTACCTCCCTGGGACTACACTGATTATATAATATAAAAATGTTAATAGAAAAAGTAAATTTTATTGCAATTTATTTGTAAGCTCTTTTCTTGATGTATATTTATTTTTCTTGCCCCTATTTTCTATTTTTGCCTTCTGCTTAAACATTTCCGTGCTATTTGTCTCTTATTTTGTCCATTTTGCCATCTTGTGCCCCTTTAATTTCTCTGCACCTCTTGCTCTCAGACGGACGAGAAATCTTCAGAGCTGAAGTCAGGTTTCATAACTTCCTTTTTGGATTTCTTGAAAACGGGAAAGAAGCAGTCAGGCGCTGAAGATCCACCTGGGCCCCTCCCTGTGGATGGATGTTCTTCCACAGATTCCTCTTCAGTAAAGGGAGGCATTCGCCCATTATCCCCACAACCACCTCCTCCTGCACCTCCTCCCTTTGGAGAGAATGAGGGTGATGGAAGCCTGGGTCTCAGTAACTGTCCATCCCCCTGTAAAAGACTTGATGAGGAGCTCAAGAGGAATCTGGAGACCCTACCGTCATTCTCCTCAGATGAGGAAGACTCTGTCAGTAAAAACCAGGACCTGCAGAAGAGTATCTCATCAGCCATCTCTGCCCTCTATGACACGCCCCACAGCCTCGCTGCCATTCCACCTCCTCCTACACCATCACCGCCCACTCCACAGACAGTTTGTCTTAACACACCCCCGCCACCCCCACAACCTGAATCTGTCCCGCACATACACACTGAACCAGAAACGGAGATACACGCCTCACAGGAACTGGATTCACACTCACAGCCCAACCCACAGGAGGAGGCACATGTTCTAGGTGAGGATGATGAACAGGAAGAACCTGTGCAGGAGATGCATGAAGAAATACAGCAGAGGGCAGACAGACCGAATGAATATGAGGTGGAAGGAGATGAGTTGGAAGAAGACAGAATTGAAAAAGATGAAGTAGGTCAGATAAGGACAGAGGAGAGCAAGCAGGAAGAGGAAGAAGAGCATGAGAATGAAATGCTGGTTGATGGTCAGTATATTAACATACCTACAGTCAAATATTAAAATCAATAAAATATTAATTCTTCCATTGTTTTAGGATCTCCATCTGAGCCTCCTCCTGCACCCCCTTCTCCTCCGTCCCTTTCTCCTTCTCCCCCAACCTCCTCCTGCCCATCCCCTCTGCCTCCTCCTCCTCTATCTCTCCCCTCCCCTCTTCCATCTCAAGATGAGGAGGAGAATCTACAGCAGCAACAGCCACCACTTCACAATTCCCTCCCTCCCAGCCCCTCTCCACCTGCTCTCCCTCTCCTCTCCACCTCCACCCACGCTACCCCCTCTGCTACACCCCCACCATCCCCTCTCCACCTCCTCCCGAAGAACTGCCCCAGCCCTCCCGGCCTCGCCCCACCCCGAAGATGCCCCGACACCTCAGATCACTTCACTGCACCTGGCTAAGAAACAGTCCGACGCGGCCATCGCAGGAGAGAGCGAGGATGATGACAGCGAGAGTGGGGGGGAGGGGATCTTCAGAGAGAGGGATGAATTTGTAGTGCGCACTGAAGATATTGGTACTCTCAAGGTAAAAATTGCTTTTTAATTTTAGAAGTATTCTGTGTGTAGAATTAATATTTAGATGCGTAAAGGGATAGTCCAGCCAAAAAAATAATAATTCTGTCATCTTTTACTCACTCTCATATCGTTCCAATCCTGTATTAATTTCTTTCTTCTGTGGAACACAAAAAGAGAATGTTTGTAACCAGACAGTTGACGGTAGCCATTGACTTCCATGGTAGGAGAAAAAAAATACTATGCAAGTCAATGGCTACCGCCAACTGTCTGGTTACAAACATTCTTTAAAATATCTTCTTTTTGTTCAGCAGAAGAAAGTATGCCATTCAGGTTTGGAACAACATGAGTTAATGATGACAGAAGTCTCATATTTAAATTAGCAATAAAACGGAAGTATCGGCAGATCTATTCCTTCATAGTGTGATATACATCCAAGTGATTATTGAAAAAGAAACGACTGTAGAGCGGATACAGGAATATATCCATCAGTTGTTGATTGGAATTTGAGATCAAAAATGTGAATGTCAGTTTTCAGGAGGAATATGGAGGGACAGGGTTTAAGCAGACTTTGAGAAGTCTAGTATCGTTTCACTGAAAGGTCCAGTTATGTTATTTTGATGGAACATTTTGAGGTCAAAATTATAGAAAAAAAATATACACATGCATGGATGATTTGTTCACAATAAAATCTATAACAAATAGATAGGGTGAATTTTCATGTCATGCTGACTTTAATGCTTAATTAGATTCTCAATTCTCTTGGCTTTTCTCAGCTAGCGCTGCAGACTGGGCGAGAGCCTCCTCCAATCTGGAGGGTCCAGAAAGCTCTGCTGCAGAAGTTTGCTCCTGAAATCAAAGATGGACAGCGACAGTTTTGTGCTACCAGTAATGTGAGTTTCTTTTTGTATTTGATAAGAATTGATATCATGCATTTGATGCCGTGCCTGAAAATGTAATACACCACAACCGTAAACTCCTCTGTCCCTCTTTGGCAGTATTTGGGTTACTTTGGAGATGCAAAGATGCGTTATCAGCGCTTATATGTCAAATTCTTGGAGAATGTAAATAAAAAGGATTATGTCCGAGTGTGCTCGCGGAAACCCTGGCATCGGCCCAGTCTCACACTGAGGTAATTTCACCCTAAATGACCTTATGAAGCTACTTTGGTCCTATGATATATATCAGTTTATACAGTAGTCACTGTCATTCGAAGAGTTCTCATGATTTACTCACCCTCATGGTGTCCAAACCTGAATGTTTTTTGTTTTAAAGAGTTTTCACATTTTCATTCGACAGTATACAGGGGTGCCATGTCCGTCAAGTATTACCATACATGTAGTCCACCCCGACTCATGCATTATATTCAAAGTCATCTGAAGCATTGCGATTAGGTTTGTGTGAGAAACCAGCAAAATTTTAAAATGTATTCATTGTCAATCTTCCCACTGCTGCAGCTCTTAGGTCAAATATGGCGACTGTTGCACAGATTTTGACATTTGAGACATCTTGAGACATGCAGAACTAATATCCAACCTGCATGATAGGCTTTCATTTTTAGACATTTTTACATAAAAAACACAGTTTACAGGTTTGAAATGATGTGAGCGTGAGTAAATAACAGAATTTTTATTTCAGGTGAACTGTCAATTTTTTCAGTATATTATCATTATAATATTGCTAAGATGAATGTCTTTTCTTCCCATCAGGCGCCAGTCTCTTCCTAAGCCACAACCTGTACATAGCCTGACTCCACCTCGCATGGAACGAGAGGATAGAGAGAAAGAGAGAGAGAGGCAACGAGAAAAAAAGCAAAGAGAGCAAAGAGAAAAAGAAAAGGAGAGAGAAAGAGATAAGGAAAGGGAGAGAGAACGAGAGAGGGAGCAGATCGAGAAATCTAGGAGAGAAAAAGAGAAGGAGAGGGAGAAAGAACTTGAAAAGCAAAAAGAGAGGGAAAAACAAAAAGAGAGAGAAAAGAAAGGGAAAGAGAGAAGGAAAGGGAAAAACAAGAGAGAGAAAGGGAAAGGGAAAAGGAAAAACAAAAGGAGAAGGAGAGAGAGAAAGAAAGGGAGAGACAAAGAGAAAAAGAGAAGGAAAGGGAAAAACAAGAGAAGGAGAGGGAGAAAGAGCGAGAGAAGGAAAAGAAGCTCCAAGAGCGACAAACTCAAGAGAAGCTGGAGAGGAGAACAGCAGTTGTGGAGCGCGGGAGGGTCAAAGAGGAGAAGAGAGTTGCAGAGAAGAGGGTTGACAGGACAAGAAGCAGGCCTGTGAAAGTAAAGGTAGAACCTCCACCTAAAAAGAGAAAGAAGTGGCTTAAAGAAATGCCCTCTTCCTCTGATTCAGACTCTTCCCCTGACCCGCCCAGTGAGGATGAAGGTGTGTATGGGTTTATGTGTGTGCAATTTACTGTTTCCATTTGTGTGTAGTTTTGCAGAAGTATGTAAAGCTATATAAGTAGCTTGTTTCAATGTAACTGCAGTACACACTAAAGTCGAAAAGTCGATTTTTTTTTTTTGTAAATGTTTTTTTTTTTTTTAAAGGTCTCTAATGCTCACCAAGGCTGCATTTATTTGACTAAAAAATACAGTAAAACAGTGATTTTAAATGATAAAGATAGTCCTGTGATGCAAAGCTGAGTTTTCAGCATCATTACTCCAGTGTCACATTATCCTTTAGAAATCATTCTAATATGATTATTCTCAATGTTGAAAACAGTTGTGCTGCTTAATATTAAGTGGAAACCATGATACATTTTTTCAGGATTCCTCAATGAAAAGAAAGTTCAAAATAAAGGCTTTCATTTAAAATAGTAAAGACGTTTACATTTTTACCAAGAAAATGTAAGAGTTGTCCTGGCACTCAGAACTCGAAACATGCTTATTATGAATGCCAAACTAATGACTAAATACTGTTTAATTTTAGCTATAGGAAAAATTATATTGCTATAATCTTGTCTATAAACCAGCACACTGTATTTAGTTAATGTTGAATTCCCTATGTGGAGCCAAAACTAAGCTGTTAAAGTGTGTGTGTAAGTACTTTCAGGTGATTGTCTATTGTTTTTTTTTACTTGATTTGCATCTGTTCCATCCTCAGTATCCACACGGAGTGGGATAAACAGTCGGGCCATGAGAGAGATGTTCCGCAGTTATGTAGAGATGCTGGTCAGCACCGCTCTGGACCCTGATATGATCCAAGCTCTGGAGGACACCAATGGTGAGCACACATCAATTGGTTAAATAAAATAAAAAAAATGCATGGGTGCAGGATTGGATTGGTGATTAAGGGAAACAAGGATAGATAGAAAGAATAATGAAAGAGGAGGTTAATAAAGCAAGGAAGGATGAGAGAAAGGACAATGAGACTTGATGAATAATGGCAAGGAAAAGATGCTGAGAAATGCTACAGTGACCAATGAAGGCTATTCAATTAATTTTCAGCAAATAAGTGTTTAAATATATATTTTTGCTGCTTGTCTTTTTAAAAGAAATTACTTTTATTCAGTAATTTTGGACTTTCTTTACATCCATCAAAGAATCCTGAAAAAAAATATTTATTTATTTATTTATTATTTTAATATTAAAGGGGTACTTCAGTGCTGGGAAGATGAATCTATATTTAAACTCGGTCATTAATGTAGTAGAAATATGAAATTATTTTTGAATTTGGTGCCTTCTAGACTGAGAACACTCAGAACATGTATTTTTGTCTCATGGGGATGAAAGACAACATTTCCCAGAATGCACTTCGCTGCCCGAGGCTGCTCTAGACACGGCTTACTTGCCCACAGCGTTCGTTCATTTTCATAAAACCAGTTCGGTTAGAGACGCTACAATTAAAAACTGAAGCTTTGTGTTCAAAATGAATGAGTCGATTGAATGTCACTGCTGTCACGGCACAAACGCAGCAGGATCGGATTACATTCATCACATGAGCTGAGGTAATTGCGGGATTCGCGGCTGCGGCCGCATTCACAGCACGCGTTCAGTCTGGCGCATTTTCAGTTCATGTCTTTGGAAGCTTAACTATCATAGGAATTCATTTGAAAAGTTGAAACATTCACTTTGCTCTCCACAGCTCCGTTTACATGAATCTCCGCAGCTCCGCGAGCCGAGTGCTGTGAGTGTGATGTTGAAAACATGTGGAAATAGCGCCTCCTGCTGGCTGTAGTCTCTAGCCTCTGGACAAAAACTCCTTTCCAGAATTTTTCCAGAAATAAAATACATAATTCTCTCGTCTCAGGGTCATATGAGGGGAGAAAGTACGATAATTCGCATATACTCCTGCGTTTCTACTGATACAAAGCTTAATGCTAATTTTTTAAGTAACCCTTTAAGAAGCACAAATGTTTTCAGTGTTTCCGTGAGAGAGAAACATTTTAATAAAAAATATTTGAAAACTCCCCCCTTTTGAATGAAAATGGATATTTGTCACAACACAGGACTATTTTAACTAATGAAAAACTTTGAAGAAGTGGTGATGAGTAATAGGACCTAAGATGCATTTATATATATGTAATAATCCCTTTTGTCCTTAGATGAGCTTTATCTCCCACCCATGAGGAAGATTGACAGTATCCTCAACGAACAGAAGCGAAGGCTGTTGAGGAGGGTCAACATGAGTGTCCAACATCAGGTGACACTTGTCTTTCAGTGATACTCAAATGTTATTCCTCTGCGTACTCAAGACCTCTTGATTTGTGTTTTCTGAGGAACATATCTGGCAGTGTCTCACACCCCATTCTTTCTAATGTAGGAGGCATTGCACATGTTCCCTCAAATGACAGCAGACTCCCTGGACTCTGGAGCGGTTAAAGTGCACCTGGGTGGTGAGAGTTACAACCGCAAAACCCTAAACAGAGTCAAAAGGAGCCTTCCTAAACAGCAGGCATGTTGTATACATGATTGTTTCTCACATACATAATTAAGCCATTCAGTAAGCGTCCCCAAGAAGTATTTAGGCACTTCAGCCACTTTTACTTTTTATTTACTTTTTTTTTGTCATCACATTTTTTTTCTATAAGCTAAAGTGAATTGTTTTTTAAAATTAAGATACAGGATTTGTGATTCCTCCCCACTCAAAGATTTAAATTACAATTTGGTTGCAATTAATAAAAATATAACTTGTTGTAAAATAATATTGTAACATTAATATATTGATTGCAGTTATTGTATAAAATAACTGCGCTTAAAGGGACAGTTCAGTTAAATCATTTACTGACTCATGTCATTGCACACCTTAATTTCTTTTGTGAACCACGAAAAGATATTTTGAAGAATGTTTTAACTGTTTTCATCCAATGAAGGGCAATGGGGTACAAAACAACACTTTGATTTTATGGACAGTAATCCACTTTTTATTTTGCTCAGATAAACAAAAATGCAGATTTGGAACAACAAAGTAAAGAAAATTCTTTGGTGAACTGTCGCTTTAAGTGTCCAAAAACTTTTTGGAGCCATTGCATTTCAATTATGGATCATGAATGAAGTCTCAGAGCTCTCTTTCTTTGCTTGTAACCCCATCTCTATTTCCTTGTCAGGACCTGAAACTGCAGACAGAGACTTGCCGAATATACAGTCTCTATCACTCTCTCCATCACTACAAATATCACACCTTTCTGCACTGTAAAAAGGAGGTATGAGGAAATATGAGTTTGTTTGAGAAATGTGTTGCTGTATCCGTGTATTAGCTCGTAAGAACCCTCTTCCCTCTTCTCCCTCTTCAGACGGACAGTATAGAACAGGCAGCTGAGGAGGATCCAGGTCAGGAGGAGGTGGTTCAGCAATGCATGGCCAACCAGGGCTGGCTAGAGACTCTGTTCAATTCCTTCATTGAACTGCTGAGGCTCAGCAACAAGGCTTAAGATTCAGCTGTCGATGTTCCAAGCACGTCCTATTTGGAGCGAGGAGAAACTCCTCTCTCTCAAAGGAAACCGGTGCACCTCCAGGTTGCAGGAAAATTAGATTTTCCTTTGCAGAATGCGCAAGAGCCAGTGGCGGTTCAAGCTGTTGCATTTTAACATAAAAATGTTTTTGTAAAGCTTTCATTCCTCTCTCTTTCATTATGTGTCAGCTCCCTGCGACGGGAGCCACAGGGAGACGGTATGAAAACAAACAAAAAAAAAAAGAGCAAGAGTGTGTAAAGACGTTTGCTGCACAGAGACAAATAAAGATAGTGCCAAAGGGAACAGGGTTGAAAACCTCACTGGTCAGCAGTGTTTTGGCAGACGTGAGCTTTGAATGCTATGTTCCATGCATACTCTTATATATAAATATGTATTATGAACAATTATGATTTGTATTATTTATACATGGACATTTATACATGGTTACCTCCCAAAGCTGGGACAGTTTGCTGTTATTATTTTGAATAATAATGCTCATGTTTTATGAGGGTGTACATGAAATGGGCCACCCGTAACCCCCTATTCTTCCTGTCCCCTAAGCTGAAGGACAAGGTGGACAGGATGTGGACAAAAGAGCGGGGACAAAGCAGTGTGTAGTTCCTTTTTTTTCTTTTTTTTTTTTGGTCAAAAAAAAAAAAATAGAGCAAAAGAAAAATGTATTTAAAATAAAAAACGTGTTCTTTCTGTTTGTTCTTTAAAAGAAAATGAGGAAAAGAGGTGTATTTGTTCGTTTTCTCAAAGAAAACATGACAGTGCAGAGGGATGTAATAGTTTTTAAAGTGTGCAAAACGTCTGTGTTTACTGTTTGTTTTTTATCCGTTGGTTGTTTACTATGATAATTATTATTATTATTGTTATTTTGGAGATTTGCTTATTTCTCTTTCCTGTAAATATTGTACAGTTGCTTTGGTCTCTCTCTCTCTACCTGCCCCTCATCTGTACATTAATCCTCCTGTATTTGACAAACGCAAATAAAAGAAAAGAAAATGAGTTTATGAAAATGATGCATTTTCACACCAGACTGCTTTGGATTATTTATATATATATATATATATTGAATTGATTCATTAATATATTTTTGGTCCTAAAATACGAGCTGGTATTTTGCAGTTTATATGGGGAGGAATGAGATGGGAAGTGCATTGGAAATCAAGCAGTACATCCAAACAACATGCTCTAAATATTATAATTAGATTTAAAGTTGCCAGTGCTGACTAATCATTTTGTAAATGAAAACATTGCTCTGAGGATTTAAATAATGATATTATTTTTATTCAGCGTTCTCGGTGGCAGCATATAGAGCGCTAGATCCGGCCTCTGCGCTTCTCTTCAAGGTAAACATTCCACTCCTGATCCAGCGCTGTAGAACTGCATTTCCTGTTGTTACCATGGTAACATAACCATGGCAACACCAGCAGCATTTTCCAGGAGTGTTTGTCTGTCTTTGGTGTGATGGCTGTCTCTCTTTGTCTTTCTTTCTCCTTTGCCTAACAGCTTTCTATTTTACTGTTTCTAGCGCATATCGTGACTCACAAGAATTATAACAGAAATTATATTCTCTGCTATTTTGTACAAATTATATTATTTTTATAGTTAAATATTTTTGTCTCTCCCTTATTCTTCTCTTTACACATCATTTATGATTTTTTCTGTCTCAATATCTTTTCTCTTACGTCCCTTGATTACAACAACTGATTAAATGAACAAATAACTAATTTCCTTATTATTATTGAGTTATTAAATTTTTAGTTGCACTAATATTTTATCTCTATATCAGTCGTTAGTATAAAATATCTTGCACCTGTCTCTCATTAAAGGGTCATGAAACCCTACAGCTAAATTTTTGAGATTTTAACAGAGGTATGTATGTTGAACATCATTGAACATAATGTTAGCATCTGTTAGATTTAATTAACAAGTGAAACTGGTAAATTTTTATGTTTTTCACCCTATTTTCGTCTTCCGGGTTTAAAAACTACATTGCGTCCACGTCACAGCTTGTGACGTACCAGTGCACTATAGTGCTAAGTGACGCATCGGTGTCTCATTATTATTAATGAGACTGAGTTTTCTTATCCTATGAGAAGACACCGTCTCTTAATTATTCATGACAGCACGTGGTTCTTTCCAATGACAGAAGTGACAGTCTGCGTGTTTACGGAGTAGATGAGAGGAGTATATGATCATGGGTCGTAAGTGTTTGTTTCCCTGGTGTGAAGGTTCGGGTGTGTTGCATGGCTTTCCCCGCGATGCTGCCAGGGCTAGTCTCTGGCTGCGGGCGGTTGGTTGGCCATCAACTAGCGATACCTCAAAGCTGTTTGTGTGTAACAAACATTTTTCTAATGAAAGTTACGAGAACTGGAGACAGGTGGAATTCGGTTTTTTAGATTAATCTAATATATGTAGTAAGGCAAACAGACGGTTGTCAGTGTATTTTATTGGACTTTAATTTTGCCAGCTTTAAAAATCCTGCATTTCGTTACGTTTAACCCCATATATTTGTTGAGATTCGGCATGGGCCATTGCACTGCACTGACAGATGACAGTTGCTCGCCCCTCTTTCTCCCCTGCCTCGCTCTGCCACACCCACCCTCCTCTTCTCACGGGCATCCACGCCCATTTAAGTAGCATTTTTCAAAAAGATTACGAGGTGGATTTGAGCTGAAAGAGGGGTTTCATGACCCTTTAATCATCAGCTTCATTACTGCTCTGTCTCACTATCATCTTCCTCCTCTTCCTCCTCCTCTTCTTCATCCTCCTCCTGCACAGCGCTGTGTCTCGTCTGGCCACAGAGCGGCGCCAGTTTGCCCTCAGTGGTCACTCCCACTGGTTGAATGATCCTGTCTCTGAACGGGTGTGGAAGAGGACACATAGGCTGGAGTAAAAAAAACAGTGCATTTGGGACTACCTATGCACTAAACAGTTTTGAAAGAAAATCTGTAATAATTTTATATGGTGGAATCTCTCTTGACACACACATACCGTGACAGCCTGTTGAACATATTTATGAGTTTGCGGGCCTCTGTCTCTTTCTCTTCTTCAGTCATCCCTTCCATTGGATCAGGCTGTTCCTCCTCCACCCGACCCGTCACAGGGTTAATCCTGTCCTTGGCATGTCTGTACTCCTCCGTGTCTGAGTCAGAGTCACTGGAGTACTGCGGTTGAGGAGAAGTGCCACGGCCGTTCAAAAGACCCCGCGCCGCCAGCAGCCCCGCTGCATTACCGTAACCAGTGTACTTCACAAACCTGCTCACTGAGAGAGAAACAGTTCATGAATATCATACACACAGTAATTATTTAAAAGTAAGGTGTGCAGGGATGACGATATTTATGTAAGCCAAACGTTTATATTTGTATCACTTCCGGTTCTACTATCCCAAAGTCAATGGGTCTTAGAGAGGCTTAAATGCCTCTGGTTAACTCAAGCTCAAGATATTTTTTAAAAGTTGTTCATATGTGAAGATTATCATGACAAACAAAAAGTGGTAGAATCAAACACTGCCATCCAAATCCAATTTTCTTTTCTTTTTTTAGGGAACCATGCAAGCATGTCAAGTTAGACGGTTCCTGGTGAACATATTTTGTTGCACCTGGAACAACATTTCTGTCAGAAAATAGCCTTACCCCTAAACCTAACCCTCCCATGAGTTATCCTTCATCAGGGAAAGATGATAGGTGATGTCGAAGCACCTAACCCTGGTTTGTAAGCCTAAATTTGACATAAACTGTAAACATGCCCCTCAAATCTGATTCGTGAATTGGAATATTGATCCAAGAACAAGTTGCACTGTTGGCCTAAAATATGTCATCAATGCAAACAGCCATATTATAGCATGTTCATACCATGATACATGAATATGAGTACCATTCAGTACCATGGTATATATCAAGTATAGCTGTCAATGCACTTTACATGGTTCAGAAGATGCATTTATGTACCGTTTTCTTTACAGAGCACAAAAAGAAGCTCAGCTGCACAGTGTTTGATATCAGTGTCGACATGGGTCATTAGTCGCACTAGTCTGCTCCTCAGTGTGTTCCCCTGTTCAGGCCTCAGCTCAACGTCTCTCAGAGGAGGCAGGATCTGCTCAAAAATAGCACAGGATTAGGCTATTGGTACATAGCCATGAGAATAAGAAGTATTATGTTTTGCCAACCTTAATGTATCATGTTTATAAATGGTAAAAATGTTTTTTTTGGAGGTGAGTTTTGTACCTGCTGTCTGAGATAGTGCCTAGTTTCCCTGTGTGCTTTGCTGCTCTCCGTCAACAGGTTTAAGACTGGAGTCAACTTTTCCTTCGGCTTATGGCCCTGTATAATTCACATTTAAAGATGTAACATTATTTCTCGAAATATCTTCCTTTATATGTTCCACAGAACAAAAAGTCATAGGTTTGGAACAACATGAGGGTGAGTAAATGATGGCATAATTTCATTTGTGGGTGAGCTATTACTTTAACATCGATATTTTGCATGTTTTGGAAATGGAACCCCAGTCTATGCATTCAATGGAAACCCCTAATACAAGTGCCATGTTTTTGATCTACAGAAACACTATACAGTTCAGACTGCTCTTTCTTACTCTGTCCAGTCTCTTCTCCATAAAGAGCAGCAAAGTGTGGACACAGTCCATGTTGACTCCGCTGGACTCCTTTGAACCTTCGGACAGACGAACGGATAGCAGAACATCCAGGCATTGCAGAGGGAGCGCTGAGAGCACATTTACTGTGTGTCTGTGGACATTCACCATAAAAGAGTTATAGAGATCAATAGGATGAGAACGCTCAAGACTTCATCACATAGGTTTGATTCTCACTCTCACCCTTGCAGCTCCTCTTTTCTCTCCTCTCCCTCACAGTTCACGAGCAGACAGTGACGCAGGACTGAGGCTAGGTGACGATACGAAGCTGCAGTCTCCTATGGCAGGAGAAGGACAACCAAAATGTTGACAAATTCCAGATGGGCCATCCAGTTATGGTGTAGGCCTACATTTGAAAACTGCCCTTACCGTATATGTTTTATTAGATTGGAGAAAATTACTAAACTTTTAATCTTTTAAGATGAAAATCATATTTGTTTTTATTTTCCGTACAATATCACAATTAAGTGAAAAGAGAGGTACATTTTTTTCAATTTTCAAATATATAGGCATAAAGAAAATCCTGTATTCTTATCATCTTCCCTGTGGAGCTCCATACATGACATGCAGACATACATTTCTTATCGTATTGGGGCCACAAATGAAGAATTTGTTCCCATGACTTATTAATTCATGACAATGTTGTGTTAATTTTGTGTGTTAATGTCAAGGATGTTGTGCTAATTCATTCACTTATTTAAATCTAGTTAAATCATGGTCACAAATTAAACTTTTATCTTGTTTCCCCACCCATGTCAAAGTACAATGTGCTTTACATTTTTAACAGTTTTTAATGACATCATTCTATGGAAAGTGACATCTTTTAGGGGGTTGGAACACAGATTGGCTGCATCCGAAATCGCATACTGTCTTCAGTAGGTACTTATTTTGAATAATTACTTCACGACAACTAAAAAAATATGTTCTATATAGTATGAATGTGTGTAGTATGAATACAATCTGGACATACTACATTGCCATGTTGCCCTTATGACATCACTGCCATTCACAAATCCTCTCCCCTGGCCTCATGAGATAGTAAAGTGTCCATCATATGCACACTTCAGAATCTCACCAGAAGTAGTAGGTTATTTTGCCTACTCTTTTATGAGTACTGTGAATTTGGACATACTTCTTTTATCACATACTATTTTTCACCTACTATAAAGTAGGGAAGTATGCCATTTCAGATGCAGCCAATCAATGAGTATTAGCACTGGATTTGATGAATTTTGCGAAGTTTTGTGCTATTAGTTGATTTGCCTCATTCCATCTTTATGTTCAATAAAATGTAATATAAAAATTAGAACTGCTGAATTAACTGCTGAACTAACTCTCAATCCCAGTGGCTTGTCTTTTTATGCCAACCTTGTTAATAATGAGTTCAAAAGTTGGAATGACTCAGATGTGGTTATTAGGGGCAAAGAAATAGCGAAGAAAATAGAATTAACCTCATCTACTTCTTGTCTGTGCACATTATAGGTAATGTTGAATAGGATCTTCAGAATCTCAAGGGCACGTTGAGACACCTCCTTACACACAGGGGGTGCTGTCAGGTCAGTCAGCACCTCATGCGTTTCACCCCAGCACACTTCTAAACACTGTTCCAGTGCTGCAGTCAGCATGGTCACACCGCGCTCCTGATAGGAAGAGAAGGCACAGAATGAGATTCTGAAAAAGTGAGATCTGTTAAACAAAAATATAAGTCACAAGTGATTAGATGAAATGGAAGTTAAACAAGTAGTTAGGAAAATTTCAGTTGTGATCCAAGAAATGTACCAAAGCAAAAAATCTGACTCTCTCCACCATTGGCCTGAAAAAGTTTGAAGACTCCTGCTTTATGGGTATCACCAATAATATCCATTCAATATTCTATATGCGTATGAGTGTTACCTGGCAGAGCTGTATCCTAAGTTCAGGCCGTAAAGCAGTCAAGAGAAAGAGAAGCCGCAGTTCATAAAATTGACCACTTGAAGGTGATGAGGAATGTATACCCTCCTTCAGTCTCTCTGACAGGCCATGGAGAAACCTGATGAAGAAAACAAAGCACAAAAGAATGAATTAGACAGTGTTTCGCTAACGATATTGAATTATTTCATGACACTGTTCATGGCAAATATTTCAAATGTAACATCTTAAATTTTAGCTATACTTCAGGGTGCTGGCTCTCTCTTGTGCTTTCGGGCTGTTGTAGATGACATTGCACAGAGCCTTTATTGCCTCTTTCCTCCAGATCTCTCCATCATCATGCCCCTCCTCCCTCTCCTCCTCCCTTTCACCTCTGGCATCTCTCTTTCCTCTCGTCAACACCCCACAGACCCCATCTTTACTTATGCTTTCTTCATGGTGGTCGTTTTGTGTTTCTCTGCCAATATTAGAGTTAGATGTTATATTCACAGAGTTGAATTGCAAACCTCCTTCACTGACCGAAGACTCAGCACAGGCTGCGGAGGCACAGACTGCATCATTTGTCTCACTGTAACATGTTTGGCATTGGGTATTGCTGCCATTATTTTCTGTGTGTGTCTCTGTCTCATTCTCAGGAGTGATGTCACTGTGGGAGGAGCCCCACTGACCATCCTCTTCTTCAGGCCAGGTAGGCAGGGTGGAGATGCCCCCGAGTTGAGCGAGAGTTAGAATGGCATAGTCCGTGATCAAGGGTTCCAAGGCCTTTCGATCCCGAGTGATGATTCGCAGAGTTCGCAAACACACCCTCAAAACACCCGGCTGCAGCCGCATGCGAATAAACCAGATCAGAGCTGCAGCAAGCCTCTGGAAGAGACCGAAAAGAGAATGGTTGAAAGTTATTTAGTGTTGTACTGAATGGGAATTTGAAAGTAACTGAAAAGTAAACTTCAAACAGAATTAAAACACAAAAGCTAAAGTTCAGTACCTTATACATTAAAATATGTTTATTAAAATTCTAAATCAATAATTATTTAACATATATGTAAATACATTAATATGGCACTATTCATGTGTTTTTATAGAGCAGGTTTAAAACGCAGCACTTCATTTTATACAAAATTGCTCCATCTTTCTCTTCACCATCAGGCCATTGGCCTGAAAAAGCTTGAAGACTCCTGCTTTATGGACAAGTCACAATTTTAATGTAAGGAACGGAACTGTTCCTATAACTGTAATTTATAACTAGAAAAGATTGAGACAAAAGTTTTGAAGAGTGTTTAGTTAACTAAGCTTCGTTTGAAATTTTGAACAAAGTTTGAATGCCTTTAAAAAAACCTTTAAAATCCTTTAGGTTTAAATAGATTATAGAATGACAGAACATTTTATAGAGAGAATAATACATTTAGCAATTTACTTAACTTTCTGTGAAGTGTGACCAGTTTGATTTAAATTCAAAATCAACTGGAATCTAATTCTAAAAAATGAATTGGAAGACAACTGTGTGTGTTTCAATAGTAGTCAGGGCACTCGATCAGGGTGTCGGCCATTTCAAGGGCCGTCTCAGGGTGCATCTCAATCAGCTCCCTAGCTTCCTAGATTGCGAATCAGTATATCGTGTACATGAATCTGGCTGACTCCCTGATCAGTGCTATGACTACTGAACTAGGGAGCTGATTGAGACGCACTCAGCATCACAAAATCTTACTTGTTACAGTGTCCAGTGCACTGAAACGTTTGTTTCCTAAAAGGTCCCACAATGCATAGTGGAAAACATGTTCCCTTAAGGGAAGTTCTAAAGTGTGAAACTTAAATCACATGAGCCAACTATTACACATAATGACAGATGTGTTTTTTTGTTTGTTTGTTTTTTATAAATACAACTATTATTTAATTATATTTTAGCATAAACATACATTGCTAGACAGGTATAGTATAAAAACATTATATAGCTAACATTTATAATTTATTTACAGCTGAAACGTTGCAAGTTTTTGTAACAAGCAAAGTACTTATCATGTATTTTAAATAACATTAAAAAAAATATTTCGGCTGTTGTTCATAAATTCCAGTAGTAGTGTTGTACAACGAGGACATTGTCATGTTGCTGGAAATAGAGTCATTAGAGAACCCAATGTGTAGTGAGCCAGAGTCCTTATTGTACTTACCAGTGCCGAATTCCTGCACACCATATACCGATTCACGACCTAGGAAGCTAGGGAGCTGATTGAGATGCACCCAAGGATGTGATTCTAGGTTGTTCATTTACTTTTGGTCTTATTGTATTAAAGAAGTTGTGCTTGACTCACCCTCCGCAGAACAAGATCTGGATCCTCATTATCATCAGAGTCAAAATCAGAGTCAGAGTCTGGAACATACTCTCTCACTTTATTCCTACGGAACTGAGTGGAGAAGAACAAACACAAGTACATTTATATGATACAAAAGAAAGTGAAAAAAAAAGCTTTTTGCAAAAACTGAGAGGTGAGGGGGAAGAATGATGTCAATGACTGCCATTTAAGCTCAAGATTCAGATATAAACACTGGCCTGCTTCTTAAGATATCAACAACAGAAGTTCATTGAAGACTAAAAAGCTTTGGGTAGAATCCATGAACACAGAGGAGAGATTATATAAGATTTATTTTGTGAGCACAGGCATGATGAACAGCACTAAATGGCTTTTGTGAATGTATGAGTACCAATAAATTATCTTTGTGACACACAGCACAATAATTGGTGCTCAGTAACAACAAAATAATGAGCTCAAAAGAGTTAACAGGCCCTTCCGACTCTGACTTTCTGGGAGCCGGCATGTACAGGTGCCCCAGGGTGAGATAGACGACGAGTATATTAGTTTCAGATTATCCACCTATCTCATTTTTCTTTCCCACAGACATCTCACTCCTTTCTTTATTTATCTACAGCAAATACCTGCTCCTTTTCTGTGCGTCATGTGAAAGATTTACCTCATCCAGCTGTCTTTGCTGTTCTCAGTTCATCCATATAGGATAATGAGTAATGAGTATAGGGCAAACAAAAAAAATCATGATTAATAAGCATGTTTGTGAGTATCATACACTGAAGGAATGATATGAGGGTGAAGTGAGAGATAAAGATAAGTGAAGGTGGATGAGTGAGATTTACATTATTATCTGTTAATCCAAGCCATGTGTGTCCTCAAATTGAGGACAGACGGATAAACATTAGGATAGACTTTAGAATTTACCTTTCTTCTCTCCCTTTCTTCCACATCAAAAAAGAAACATTGCGAGTACTGTGAATAACAAACGGATTATTAAAAGGTGAAATATAAGAGAGACAATAGAATTTAAAAGCTCTGCAAATGCTAGACACATTAAAACTTCACCGCATCACAGAAAGTGTAAAATGACTGGATAAGTAATGAGAAACACCCTTCAGGTTTACCCTAGTTCTGTTGTCATGGAAACTGCTAATATCCGAGTGTTGTAGAAGTAGTAGAAGATTCTAACAGTTTTTTTCTTTTCGTTTTTTTTATGACTAGCACAGCGATGATCATATTCAGCACAGAATTAATCTTATTATATTTAACCTAATTGCATTTCAGCATTTTGCTTGAAATTGTATTTACCTGAGCGTTGTAATCCTCCAGATGTATTTGAACGTTGTCCTGGTCGCCTTGTTTGATAAACTGAATAATCTTCTCCACGTCTACAGGCATTCTTAACCAAAATCAACCCACATTTAACATATGTAAATATTTCTAAAAAGTACTGATACAATCTTATATCATTTTTAGAGACGTTCATATTCCTGCACTTACCCTCTGTTGTTTTAAAAGCACAAGGTTTTTAAAACTGTGCGATGAGTTGCCCTTCAAACAACACGTTTTAGTGTATGTATATGCCTGTCTTCATTAGGTTCCTGTTTGTAATCTGACAGGCCTCAAATAGATTTAGCTTTGAGTTTTTTCTAAACTAATCCCACCCATCCTCTCTCTCTCACTTACTCACTCACAACACTGCTCATAAAAATATTTATGCCTCCACGATTGTGCATTTGGCCCTGTCTTTTGACAACGGTTTGTTGTTTTGTAATTTCTTTCTTTGTTAATGTTAAAATATAATTCACTGCGATAGTTCTTCTCAGAACAGAAGCGCTAATTAGCGAGAAAGCCAATATGGCCAGACAATAGGAACAAACAAAAAAGCTTGAGCAGCTATGCTGGCATTCAGACAAAAGTGAGGAAAAGACAGGATTGGAGAGAGAAAAAGAGAGAGGAATGAAAACAGTACAGGTTTATATAAAGCCTAATAGGGGTAATTAAACAAAGTGCAGGGTCAGAAAGAGAAAGGCTGGGATGACTATCTGATAGGGGTAATTATTGTACTGACTGAAGGTGATTAATTGAGGCTAGTTGTTCAGATACAGCTCACTGATGGACCCTCATGAAAAGCAGGGTACATTAGAACAGGACAAAACAGAGAGAAAGAGAGAGAGAGAAAATAACACCAGTAGGCTACTGGCGGGCTGGGAAAACGCATCCATTCTTGACAGGACACAATCAGCCTTTGACAGAGCTGATTTGACCACCAGACAGAGCTGATTTTTTTTTGTGATCTGTTAAGTTTCTTCAGAAGGAGAATGCACAGATCTGGATTGCTCCTGTTGTCGCTGTGTGCCGGCTCTCTGGTGACCCATAGTGGTGCGTTCGGGAATCAAAAGCTGTGTGGGATTCAGCTTGTGGAAGCGCTGCTACTTGTCTGTGGTGAAAAGGGTCTCTTCTACCAGCCTGGCAGGCGTGCCAGAGAACACCAGTTCCGTAAGTATCACCGTGGGAACCTAAATGGAGGTCTCCATGAGGAAACAAGATTAAACCATACAGAATTCGTTTTTTTCGTTTTTTAATAGCCTAGTTCTTTTTTTTTTCTTTTTTTTAAAAATAAAAATGCAGAAAGTTTTATGTAGATTTGTAACTTAGTGTATATAGAATATAGGCCTACAGTTTGTACAGTACAAAAAACATTACGTCTATGATAGACCCACAAGATGACAAGGAAACCAGTGTGTGTGTGGGGCATGTTTTTGTGAAATATCAGGACACAAATGTGTATAATGACATGGGTATGACATAGGTATTACAAAAGAGGGTGAAATATGAGGACCCCATGTCCTCACTTTTCAAAATGCTTATAAATCACACAGGATGAGTTTTTTTTCACAGAACGTAAACTGCACAGTCTCCTGTGATGGGTAGGTTTAGGGGCAGGGGCAGTGTAGGGGGATAGAAAATACGGTTTGTACGGTATAAAAACCATTACGCCTATGGAATGTCCCCACATTTCACAAAAACAAACGTGTGTGTGTGTGTGTGTGTGTGTGTGTGTGTGTGTGTGTGTGTGTGTGTGTGCAATTAAAAAAGTATGTAGAGAGAAAAAAGAAGAAAATAAATTCACTGCATGGAGAACATGATGGTGCTTATAGACGGTTGTAAATTTAAAAGCTGCATTTTGGAACAAAGTTTGCCCTCTTCTTTGTGTTCTACGGCCCGGACAACGAAGACATCGCCACGAGGGGAGCCACTCAAAAGCAGAAAAAGGACATGTGACAGATCTTGTAGAATCTTGCCAGACAACCTCAGCATTTGCTGGTTAGCCTACTTATGATGGAAAGAGCCCTAATAGGAAGTCCGATAATTTTTTAACAGACTTTAAAGGTGTCATGAACTGGCTTTTTAAATTTTTATACTGTTGTCTGAGGTCAACTAATGACGTTTGTGTGGTTTTAACATTCAAAAACATCATAATGAATAAGTAATAGGCTATTTTATAGACTGGTTATGAGGCTTTCTCCTGAACGCTGGGTTTCGATGGGCATGCCGCACTGGAGACTTGGAAGGAAACGCACACGGCTGGGATTGGATAAGATTTGCATATTTAATGAGCTTCAGCTCCCCTGTCAGTTCAGTTCACGTAAGGGGGGGTTTGTTTGGAAAGCGGCAACCAGGCTCGTAAACGTCTTTATCAAACAAACACAATGATTTATTTCTCATCCACCCGAGATTGATTGGAATATTATTTCTGAATGAGATGGCCTGACCGATCGGTCGATAAGCACGAACCGCACACACACACACACACACACACACACACACGTGTGCGCGCGCCCAGATCAAGAAAGGAACATTATTTCACTTTTTGAGATTCATAGGCCTGACAACCATTACATATAAAAAATATGTTTTACTCACATCAGTTTGTTGCACCAGTCCTGTCGAATCCAATAGAGAAGGCACAACACTGTGTCTGCAAATCCAGTACCTGAGACTTGTTTACCAACGATTCCACAGTGAAATGAAGCGAACACACTTACATGTCTTCCCCACATGAGCTGGAACTTCATTAAAAATAAAGTTCATCCACTCATTCCAAATAGTAGCATCCGAAGGAAGCTTATGCAGCGACTGTGTTCTTCCACAACCTGGCACAGAGCAATATTACTTTGCTCGCCATGATCACTGCTCTGTAAACCTGTGTCGTCTCGACTCTGTGGGTGGGGCTTCAGAAGCATGCATATTCATCAGTTGAGTTGCGTTTCGTCTTCCCATGACGTCATTGGATTCCAGCTCTCGTTTTCTGGGCCTGGTGTCTATAGAGCTTTTATTTGAATAACAAGGACATTTTCAGCTCTGAAACTAACAGGATATTCTTATATCATAATGAACTTTGATATATCAAAGGCTCAAGGGAAAGTTGGATTCTCAATTCATCACCCCTTTAACTATGCGCTCCAGCCTCCAGATGATTTCTATTTTGAAGGCTGATGGAATGAAACCAGCAGACGATAGAAAATGTAATGACACTTTCGATGTAGGACTATTAGAACATAGTAAGGATGTTCTTACTACCCAAAGGAATTGAGCTTCCTTAAAAGATACTGTCACTGATGGCATTTTCTCAGTATCTCCTCTGTGCTAGAGGTGAATTTCAGCATATTGTCAAAAATTGTGCCCATAGGTACTTGTATTCTTCGACAATCTGGGCTTTCCGTGAATAACAGTGGTGACTGCCATAGCCATCTGCCTCTGCTTATTATAAAAGATTACCACCATCTATTTAGTTTTATTTACTTTAAGTTCCAAACAAGAGTTATCACACCAATTCCTGAAAAGCTGGGCTGTGATGCTGTTGAGAGACAGTATAGACGGTGTCATCAGCAAACTTAATTAGACTACAATTAGATTGGGTTGACCAACAATCATCAGTATACAGGATGAAGAGCAATGGAGAAAGGAGAGCCAGTTGAAGTAAAAAGGAGGTCAGAAAAGATGTTGTTGACCAACACTCTCTGAGACCTATTGGTTAGAAAGTCAACTATCCAGAAAATCAGCTGGTCCTCCATGATGAAAACGATAAGCTATAGAACATGTGGCTGTAGTGTTTTGAATGCCGAAGAAAAATCACTCAAGAAAACACTTTTGCATCATGATGATGTATGACTCTGGTGTGTTACAATAAGATAACCCAATCGGTGTAAATGAAAGTTACTGTGTAAGAAAAAAGAAAGACATTCAATGTCACAAAATGTAATTTAATTTAAATAAAATGCAATTGTGTTAAGAGACTAAACAAATATTTTAGAGAAGAAAACAAGCAGATGTGTTAACAAAATCTTTTATTTAAATTTCTTTCTTCTGTGGAACAGAAGTGCCCAAACTTTCAATTGTATGAAAAACAAAACAAAAAACACAAATCTTAAAATATCTTCTTTATGTTCCATAGAAGAAAGTAAATCATATGGCCTAGGTTTGGAATGACAAGAGGGAATAAATGATGACATAATGTTAATTTGTGGGTAAACTATCCCATTCAGTCACAAATCAATAGGATCAATTTATCATATATATTATTCAAATATTAGATTACCCTTGTAAAAAAAAAACAGCATTTCAGGTGTAACATTTTTGTGGCAGTAGGCCTATCCAATAATGAATCCCTTGTACAATCCCTAGTCTCCCCTCTCTTAAGACTGGCAAATTAAGGCAAATTAGCCATAATACTTATATAAAACGATTTAGGTAACTGTCTGTCTTTCAACAGGCATCATGATGGGGAACAGCGCCCCCTTCCTGCGGCAGACTGCAGTGGCTGCTCAGAGTGGAGAGAGAGGCACTGTCAGAAGCAGTGTTGCAAAGAGAGGCATTGTAGAGCAGTGCTGCCATTTCTACTGTGACTATTATGACCTGGAGAATTACTGTAACAGATAGAGAATCCGATGCATATACACTTCACCAAAGTAATGACTGGAAAATTGTAATTATTTGTTTGGGATATGGTTAACCTATTTGGATAGTGTACAGCAGTGATGGATTACTTGGAATGCTACACAATGGCCATGCTTTCAATTAAAAAGTTTGCAAATATTAAAAATCTATTTTTTGTTGTTGTTGGCACAAATAGCACAATACTACACAATACAAATTTTCCATGCAGTTAATTAGGTTACATTAAAATATTAATTATTGCATTCTTCATTTTGAATTACATACATGTTAATGCACTGTAATCAACTGACCCTTAATTAATTCATAGATTTTCTATGTTCTAGATGTAGAATATTTCGCGTTCATTACAAAGACATTTCTATTCGCCTTCGATTTGCGTCGTTATAGCCTTTGAAGAAAAAACATCATTTCCCATAAGCCCATGCCGGCAGTTTCACTAAAGTGGAAGCAAAATGGCGGAGTCGGATGGGATGGGCCTTTTATTGTGCTCCTAAAAGAAAAATGTTTCGTGCCTCTACATGTCGTTTTAAAGTTATCAAAAACACTGTGGATGGTTTCAGAGGGCTTTTAGTTTTGGGATTCACCAACCGGCCCATCTCTGCACTTTGAAGGTAAACGGTTCTTATAGCTTGTCTAACTTAGCCAGCCAGCTAACCCCTGTGGACGACAAATTGTAAGAAAATAAATTATTGCAGCTAGGGCGAGAATGATGCTGAAAATGAAGACTTGATAAGAAAGTCAGCTAGTAATACTAAATGTTTTCAACATGAGTATTGGCGGTTTTCTCATGACAGTTAACAAGTGAGGACATTGGTAGGCAAACACTGCAGTGGACCTCACGTACGTTACTAGATAGCATCGTCTGTAGCATCATATTAAATCAGTTTCATCCACTGTACGCGATCAGTGCTGTCACTGGGTCAATAATTTAAGCCACAATGTTGAATGTCAATGCAGATCTGGCTTTCTCGTCAATTTACTTGAATGATCAAGTTCCCCTGAGTGGTCTTCTAGGTAAAGACAGATTAAATACAGAAGTAGTTTTATCACATCCCTTAGGTATGATTATCATAACGGCTGCAACTTTATGATTGCTTAGAGGTGAGGTTTCAGATCTAGGTTATTCATAACAATAGCGTCGTGTGTTGTCTAGATGGGAACAGATGGACAGGCTGAAAAGGATGGAGAAGAAGTAGTACCAGGCAAGGTACGTATCATATAAAGCATTATGAAACTTTACTTTGACAGTGCAGGAGCAGGTTGGACAGTCACTGTGATCATATATATATATATATATATATATATATATATATATATATATATATATATATATATATATATATATATATATATACTGTAGAAAGTGAGATTAAGATTTAGGACGCACAGCTCTCTCTGCTGAATACACAGAATGCCTTCAGTCTTATCTTCTTGTAGTCACAGGCTGAACAATGTCCTGATGAAGAGGAGGAAGTGGAGTCTAAAGCAGACAGAAGAACAGTTGGCCTAAGATGTTTCCAGGGAAACAGAGAGACCTCAGAGGATGAGCCTAGTGAACTGGTAAAGTGAAATAATTTACAATATTTGCATAATTGCAAGTTATTATTTTCTGTCTATCTGTCTATAATTTACCCAGTTTGAAACTAGTGACCTGAGTTAACCTTTTAACGGTTTAATTTGTGTTATACTCTTGTAGGGGGCTGCTGTTATTGCTTCCTCTGAGCCTGTATTTCTTGTGCCTCAGCTCAGCTCCCAACCTCAGTACCTAGACTGGTAAGTGCTTAATTAAGCACACATAATTCAGAATTGAGCTTGATTGTAGCTATTGATGTCGTAACCAAACTTATACTTAATTTGCCATGTAAAGTCCCCTTTTATTCAATAATTGCATCCCTTAAAACTTATCTTTGATAAGTGGAAGTGTGAATTATAAAGGCTTGTGTAAAAGTCTATGTATCTCAATGGTAATGCGTATTATATATCACTCTCTACAATTTTGGACGCATAACTGTAATTAGTATGATTAGCCTTTTGCTTGACTATGTAACTTTCTAACAATCAGCATCCTTAGAAATGCTTTGAACAACTTAGAATGGATCTGTGCATAAATGTTTAAAGTGACAGCAGTCTAATATTCCTGCTGCTGTCTGTCATGTTAATCAAAGCACAAAAGACAAAGAAAATCAGTCTCTACTCCTGAATGAATAACTTTTATAACTATAATTGTAAGAAATGATCTGTATTTAATAGGGGTATAACAATATATTGCAATACAAAAATGCAACAATGTGTATCATGTATAGTTCACCCAAAATTAAAATGACTGTGTGAGCTTTAATGTCAGTACTTCATTAAACTACTATATATAATGTGTAATAATGCAATGGGGGAATATTGGGTGAGTCCTGATAATGCCATATGTCTTGTGTTACCAGTAAAAAGTGGCCTACATTATTTTAAATATATATATATATATATATATATATATATATATATATATATATATATATATATATATATATATATAATCAGTGACAGAGTGCAAGCATATTCATCTAAAATAATTCTGTATTTTCAGTTTAAGAATCATGAATATTCTTACTCACCATTGTCCTGTGCATTGGGTACCCCACTGTAATATATTTATATTTTAGAGGTAATTTGTTCTGACTTTTTACTTATGTTTTTTTTATTAAAAAGAGAAAATGTTGCATTGAAGAAAAGTAGATTTTTGTTTGTATATGTTGTTAATTATAGTTCTTAGAAAGAAAATCGGAATCAGCAAAAATCTGTTATCGCAGGTCACACACAAAATCAGAATCAGCCAAGAAAATTGCAATTGGTGCATCTCTAACGAATAATCAAAAATATTTTTTGTATCCAAATATTCTAATACAATATTTTTGAAAAATTCTTATCCTTAGTTATGTCACCTCAAATTACATTATAGCTGTTAAAGCTATTGTTGCAAGTTACAAACCATTATAAAAGTTATTAAACGTGTTTATTTGATCTAAATTTGTTTTAATCGTAATATTTAAAAATATGTACTTTGATTTGACACTTTAGCATTAACATTTATTGTTGGGACCTGTTTTGTAATTCAAAAACTATAAATCTTCTTGTATGAAGGAACATGATTATATAATAGTTTTGTTTTCTTCTCTTTCAGTGACTTTGATGTGGAGCTAACAGCAGAGGTGAAAGTAGAGGACGGCACATCTCTTGCTTTGTTGACATCTGTTACCCAAAACCTTGGTTACCAGAAACCAGGTATGTTCAAGTCCGTACTTCGTTTATGATAATGTAAATAGTACTGTAATAATGTGTGATCAAACTAATTTAATTATTTTCTGTCTTCTATAGGATCTTTGTTGAAAGGACGCTTTCCAGCATTTTTAAGGAAAAAGACAGTTATAGACAGTTCTTTGCCTTCAGGCTCTTTTCCTGGATGCTGCTCAAGTGTAATTCAAGCCTCGGGACAGATGCAACTGCCCTGTTCCTTCAAAAATTCTGAGATGGTCATAGAGATGGCCAGAAGCCCTCTCCCCTCATCACCTTCCAACTCCCCATCATCTCCTTCATCTGCTCCCTCTTCCCCCTCATCCTCCCCCTCATCTTCGTCTCCTGGTGGAATGGGTACAAATTATCATGAGGATGAAGACAGAGGCCATGCTGGAGACAGCAGAGCCAGCAAAGGAACTGGAGATTTTGTGTCATCCACTTCGTCCTCTTTGGTGCCATCATCAATGCCACCTTCTTCTTCTAATCCTTCACTCCATGCATCTTCATCATTCACACATTCATGCAATGATGGACAAAGGGAGAGTTTAGAAAATGACATATACGACCCCTTTCACCCAACAGAGGGTGAGGGTGAGAGAGACCGGGCGTCCAGTGAAGATGAGGAGGAAGAGGTTGATAAGTATGATCCGTTTGAACCGACGGGTTCTCCAGCCTCTGAAACAGAGGAGGAGAAAAGATGTGTGGATGAGGGAAATGAGGGAGTAAGCAGCATTAATAGCGAAGAGAATGTTGTAAAAGCTGAAAGAGCATTGGAAATGGGGGTGTCTGCTGGCACAGAGGTGGGGCCTCCTGATTCAACTGAAATTGATGCTCCATCTTCAATGTTCAAAAATGTACCTTTAGAACTCACCAGCAAGCGATCCATCAAAGACAGAATGAGGGAACACGGGAAAAATAAAAAAGAACGGGGTACAGACTCTGAGCACTCTGAGATAGAAGAAGGAGAGATAGTGGGGGCCAGTGAAAGAGGAAGAGAACGAGTGATTGAAAGGAGGAGAGAGGTTTTACTTGCATCCTCAAGCAGTCCCTCTTACCTTCAAGGGGGTGTCCCAAAACCAGAGAGGATCTTACGGGTCTTAGAAGGTGATGGATTTGTGTCTGTCCGAGCTGATGAAGAATGGGAGAGGGAACCAGTGGCTTCTGTGGGTGTTGGAGATCTGAGACGAAAACTGACGAGTAGGCGAAAAGAAAGATTCAGATCATGCCCTTCTTCTGCATCCATATCACCTCCGCCTGCCCCTGTTTTGCCTTTGCCCTCTCCTTCCTTTCCCAATTCTCCACCTCTATCCACTGATAAAGGGAGGAGTCGCAAATCCTCCAAAAGTTCAAAGGACAGGGATAGACGCAAGCGGAAAGATGGAAGAGGAGAAAAGGAAAAGAGGAAAAAAAGGAAAGAGGGAAAAGAATCCGGTGAAGAGAAAAGTGAAAGCAAAGAGAGGGACCATGAAAAGAGAAGTGAAAAAGAGTACAAAGGCAAAGATAGGGAGAGAGGGAGAAGTAGCCAAAGCGATAGTCGCAAGAGAACAAAAAGACGCAGGAGCACTCCAGAACATTCTTCCCACTCCCAGAATGCCTCCCGACATGCACACAGTCGCAGATCTTGGTCCAGCCCCTCGGAGGACCACCACAAAGATAAAGACAGAGAAAAAGAAAGGGAAAGAGAGCGGAAAGGAACCATGAAAGAGACAGGGATAGGGACCGGTGGCGAGATGACAGGGATAGAGAGCGAGACAGAGACTCCAGAAGAAGAGATGGACGAAGGAGAGATAGGGATGAGGATAGCAGGAGATCAAGCAGCAGAGAGAGAGGCAGTACAAAGAGAAGCAGAGGAAGCAGTGACAGGAGAGACAAAGAGAAAGAAATGATTAGAGATCGAGACAGGGACAGGAGAAGAGATAGCAGGCCTGTTGTACCCCCGTCAATTCAGGATCTCAATGGCTCTGATCTTTTCGCAATCAAACGTACCATCACTGTTACTACCACTACAACGACCACCACAGTCCCAAGTTCGCCACCCTGTAGCCAACGGCGCTCCCACAGCCGATCTGAGAGCTCTGACAAACATCATAAGAGGAAGAAGAAACGAAGGCGACGATCAGATGATGAGGAAAGAAAAAACGAGGAGCACAGAAGCAGGTCCCGACCCAGCTCCTTAACACCACCTCGATATCATGGATATGAATCAGACCGTCTCTCTGACCGTCCTGAGGTAGACATGCTCTCTTTGGATGGGGAAGCACTGGATTCAGACTACCCTTCACTAGAGGACTCACCACTACTTCCTCCTCCTCCTCCTGAGCCTTGTCTACCCAGTCCCAAAATTAATTCTGGAGCACCCAAAATGAGCCGACATCATCTGAAGAAGAAATCCAGACCTGGAAAGACAGTTGGTCAGTCTGAATCCACCTCCTCCTCTTCTTCTCATAGAACAAAAGCCAAAAGTAAAAACATGTTGTCATCTCTTTCACCACCTCTTTCTGCATCCTCAGGCAACACCACCTCCCTTCAGCCCACAACATTCTCATCCACTAACAAACGTGGACGGAAAACTGGTAAGGAAAAAGTAGGGAAGAAGGATGCCGGGCGTTCTGGCAGGTCCAAAAAGCTCAGTGGCAGTAGCAGAAAGGGTAAGCTCCAGTCTAAAGTGTCTGTCTTGGTTCGTGAGGGTGTTAGCAGCACCACTGGGAACTCTGGAAAGTTGGGCCTTGACCTTCTTGGACCTGGTGGTGTTGGAAGTGGAGCTTCAGGGCCGTCAGTTGTTGGAGGGTCTATTGCTGTTGTGTTCCGCCGTGACAATGAGAGCCGGTCACCGTTTCTTAAGCCCTGCTCAGAGACACTGGCTCTTCCAGGTAGAGGCAAAGACCCAAGCAAAACTGGTAAGCAACGCCACATCCTTGGGCCTCCGTCATCAACAAATCCGAGTGGGCTGAAGTCGAAGAAAGCCAAGCCTAGCTCTGCTACATCCACATCCTCATCTGCCTCTTCCCCTACTTCCTCATTGGCAGCAAAACGTAGAAGGAGGCCTGGAAAGAAGCCCAGAGAGAAAGGGCTAACTGTGGATGGGAGTGATTCTAAAGGCTCTAATAGTAATTGTAGCACAGTTGGTGGTGGTTGGGCAGGGGTATCAACAGAAATGCAGCCATTGGTTGGGGTTGGATCCAAGCCATCTAGTCCTCCTTCAGCTCTTCCTGGTCCCACTCCTTCATCCTCTTCATCATCCTCCACTTCCTCATCAGCAAGTATCCTTCCTCCATCCTCTTCACCACCGCACACATCCCCGTTATCTATGCCTCCATCTCGAGATACTAGGGAGTCATCCCCAGACTCTCAAACTGTTGATAGTAGCTGCAAGACACCCGAGCCTTCATTCCTTTTGGAGGAGGGCCCTGGTCAATCCAAAGCCTCATCTCTCACACCTTCAAAGTCCCCTGCCAGCCCTCCCAGTCTGCTATCATCACAGATCAGGGGCGATACCATATCCCAGTCCACTTCCATTGCTAAACCTCTCCTGCCAGATGATCAGAAGGCATCACCACCATGCTCCACTTCAGCAGCTTCGGTGGCGGCCTCTATCTCTCATTCCAATGCTCCTCTGGCAAATGACCCTTCTTCCTCCTCCTCTTCTTCAGTGTCCTCATCTTCAGTAAACAAGCCACCACCACCTCCGCCCCCACCCCCATTAGCTTCGCCTTTACCCTGGAGTCTACAAACTGGAGTGGACTGCACTGCTGGAGGTGTTTTAGCATGTGAGTGTTTAATGCATGATTATTAAGTAATTCCTTGTTGACATGCTTTTATAATTTCCGTGTGATTAGAAGTCATAACATCCTACTGTTAAATCCATGTTCAGTGACAGCTCTCCTCTTCAAAATGGAGGAGGCCAATATAGCCAACAGAGCCAAAGCACAAGAGTTCATCCAAGCCACAAGTCAGGTAAAATCTATGATATTATAATTGGAGGCTTCACTTTTCTTTCCATTAGTTTCCATTCTAATAAATTCGAAAAGTGAAGTATATTGTACATTTTTACAATTTGGATTCATAATTATTTAGTTTTTTTGTGAATAAATTAGCATGTTCAAAATCTGACATCACTGGGCCTTTATTACTATGTGTAATGTTGTTGTTTTGTGGGATTGTTTCAGTCACCTTTCATTGTGAAGTTCAATTAATTAACTAACTTTAAATTGATAGTGTAATATAATTTTATTTTTCTTTCATTTTACACAGATTCTCTCTCAGGCAAATCAGAACCAGTCACAATCACACCCTCCTTCATCATCCTCATCTATATCATCACAGGTTCCTCCACCTCCTTCACATGCCCCAGCCCCAGGACCCACTCCTGCACAGTTTATTCTTCACAGCTCTGTTCCATTGGTTGGCAGCACCAAAACTCCTCCTTCACACTTGCACCCTGGACTCTCAATGGGAGGAGGCTGTGCTCAGACGCCGCCACCTCCATTGCCAGCGGGAATGACAGGGCCAACAGGGGGCAGTGAAATGGGCTGGGACAATGAAAGTAAAGACCCTGACAAGGTATCATCAATTTCCTATAATTAGGGCTGCACAATTAATTCAGAGTGGGATTATTAAAGGTGCCCTAGAATGATTTGAAACAATATTTTAAATTGTTCTCTGATATCTACATATAGTGTGTGTTGCTTATTTAAGAGCAAAAATTGTCCAGATACAGTTTTACAGGTCCATTTACAACCCTAGAAATTGTGCCCAGGATGTAATGCCCGGTTTTTGCCTTATTTGGAAGGGTCATGAATATTAATGATGAGCTCTGCTATGATTGGCTAATTTCAGCAGCTCACACAAGTTCAGTTTTTCAGCTAGCTAACACAATCACAAACAGTACAACCAGCTCATGATCCTGAGTCCTGACAGAACACAGATCGACTGAATGACACTTTAAGCAGAACATCTCAAATGGAGATAGCTCAAATCAGAATCAGAATCAGAAAGAGCTTTATTGCCAAGTGTGCTTTCACACACAAGGAATTTTTTTTGGTGCTGAAGCTTCCAGTGCACATATACAATACAAATACAACAGTAATAAATAAAAAATTCTAATAAAAAATATAAACAGTATAAGGTCACGGTTACGTTTAGTCAGAAAATACATAGATTATGAATATTTACAGTATTTGGAGAGTAAGAATAAATATAAATAATATGAATAATCACCTGAGTTTAGGAGATATTGCACTAAGCAGTGGGAGAAATTGCACTTACAGGCATTTGCCTTGGGGGTGGGTGGTTGGGGGGTTAACTGTTCAAGAGGGAAATGGCCTGTGGGAAGAAACTGTTCCTGTGCCTAGATGTTCTAGTGGCCAGTGATCGGAGTCGCTGTCCTGACGGTAACAGTTCAAACAGGTGGTGTCCGGGGTGAGTGGAGTCTGATGATTTTACCTGCTCTCTTCCTCACTCTGGAAGAGTACAGGTCCTGGAGGGTTGGCAGGTGGGCACCAATAATCCTCTCTGTAGTCCGGATGGTACGTTGCAGTCTCCTGATGTCTGATCTGGTAGCTGAACCAAACCAGACAGTGATGGAGGTGCATAAGACAGACTCAATGACAGCCGAGTAGAACTGAATCAGAAGCTCCTGTGGGAGGTTGAACTTCCGCAGCTGACGAAGGAAGTACAGTCTCTGCTGGGCCTTTTTCACAATGTCGATGTGATTGTCCCACTTCAGGTCCTGAGAGATGGTAGTGCCCAGGAACCTGAAAGACTCCACTTTGTCCACAGTGCTGTTCATGAGGGTGAGTGGGGAGTCATGGGCTGTTCCTCCTGAAGTCCACTATCATCTCCACTGTTTTGAGCGCGTTCAGCTCAAGGTTGTTATAACTGCACCAGACAGCCAGCTGTTCAACCTCCAGTCTGTAAGCAGACTCGTCACCGTTCTGGATAAGGCCGATGACAGTGGTGTCGTCTGCAAATTTCAGGAGCTTGACAGAGGGTCTTTAGAAGTGCAGTCATTGGTGTACAGGAGAAGAGCAGGGGAGAGAACGCACTCTGGGGGCGCCAGTGCTGATTGTGAGAGATCTGGATGTAAGTTTACCCAGTCTCACCCGCTGCTGCCTGTCTGTCAGGAAGCTGGAGATCCACTGACAGATTGAGGATGGCATGGAGAGCTGGGTCAGTTTGGCTGTGAGGAGCTCAGGCATGAAGGCCGAACTGAAGTCCACAAATAAGATCCTTGCATAAGTCCCAGGTCTGTCGAGATGTTGCAGGATATAATGCAGTCCAATGTTGACTCCATCATCCACAGACCTGTTTGCTCTATAGGCAAATTGGAGAGGATCCAGCAAGGGTCCAGTGATGTCCTTCAGGTGGGCCAACACCAGTCTTTCAAATGACTTCATGACCACAGACGTGAGAGCGACAGGTCTGTAGTCATTTAGTCCAGTGATTTTGGGTTTTTTGGGGACGGGAATGATAGTGGAGCGTTTGAAGCAGCAGGAACTTCACACTGCTCCAATGATCTGTTGAAGATCTGCGTGAAGACTGGGGCCAGTTGGTCAGCGCAGGCTTTCAAACAAGCAGATGAGATGCCGTCTGGGCCTGAAGCTTTCTTAGTCTTCTGTTTTTTGAAGACTCTGCTCACGTCCTCCACACAGACCTTAAGCTCGGGTTGGATGGCAGGAGGGGGAGGAGAGGGGTGCAGGAGGTGATGGTGAGGTGTGAAGTGCAGATTAGAGCGGGTGAGTGGTGTGAGACCGGGCTTTTCAAACCTGCAGTAGAATGCATTCAGATCGTCAGCCAGTTGTGGATTCTCTACAGATCGGGGGGAGGGTGACTTGTAGTTGGTGATGTTCCTCAGGCCTTTCCAGACTGATGCCGGGTCGTTGGCTGAAAACTGTTTTTTCAGCTTTTCAGAGTAGCTTCTTTTAGCAACTCTGATCTCCTTTGTCAGTCTGTTTCTGGCCTGGTTATACAAGATTTTATCCCCACTTCTGTAAGCTTCCTCTTTGGCATGACAAAGCTGTTTGAGTTTCCCAGTAAACCATGGTTTATCATTAGTGAATGATAAGAATGACCTGGTAGGAATGAATGTATCCTCACAGAAACTGATGTATGATGTTACAGTATCTGTGAGCTCATCCAGATCGGTGGTAGCAGCTTCAAAAACAGTCCAATCAGTGCAATCGAAGCCTTATTACAGGTGGCCTTATTACTGGCCTTATTACAGGTTTAGCTGATTTCAGTTTCTGCCTGTAGGTCGGTATAAGATGAACCAAACAGTGATCAGACAGCCCCAAAGCTGCCCGTGGGATGGAGTGATATGCATTCTTTATTGTGGTGTAACAGTGGTCCAGTATATTACTGTCTCTGGTGGGACATGTAACGTGCTGTCTGTATTTTGGCAGTTCACGGGAGAGATTTGCTTTGTTAAAATCTCCAAGAATGATTAAAAGAGAGTCAGGGTACCTTTGTTCCGTTTCAGCTATTTGTTCAGCCAGCTGTTGCGGCGCGTCTGGAGGGATGTAAACATTCACGAGAACGACCGAGGAAAACTCTCGTGGCGAGTAGAAAGGTTTACAGTTTATGAAGAGCGCCTCTAAATTAGGAGACCACATCTTCTTAAGCGTTGTTACATCTGAACACCAACTTTCGTTAATGTAGAAACACAATCCACCACCTCTCGTTTTCCCTGTTAGTTCCGCGATGCGATCCGCTCTGAACAGCTGGAAGCCCGGCAGATGTAGTCCGTTGTCCTGAATGGCTTCACTCAGCCAGGTTTCAGTGAAGCACAGTGCAGCAGAGTTATAAAAGTCCCTGTTAATGCGGGAGAGGATAAGAAGTTCGTCCGTTTTGTTAGGAAGGGATCGGAGATTCGCAAGATGAATACTGGGGAGTGCAGGAGTTTAACCAGCGCGCCGGCTCGCTTCCCACGCTTTGCGTCTGACCGCTGCTTTAAAAACACAGCTGCCCCTCCAACGAGAATGTCCAGCAAAACGTCCGAGTAATCAAAAAATGTAGAAATGTTGTCTGGTGTGTGTTTTTCCTAATGTCCAGTAGTTTGTCTTTGGTAAAACGGATCGGGAAATAATGACAAAACGCAGAACAAACAAACAAAAGCAACACAATAACTGAGGAGCTCCACACCGAGGCGGCCATCCGCGGCGCCATCATGATCAATACAGCTTACTTGTTTATTGGTGTTTTCAGATCACCGCACGCCCGAGAGAGTGAGCTTGCGTGCATATGGTTGCCAAATTGCACATGTTTAGGTAAAACACCGGATAGAATGTGTTCTTTTCACAGAAAACCTCTGATTGAGGGATTAAAATTACTGAACTCTGGCAACCGCAAGCACAAAGACTCGAAAGCTCCTCTTTCCCCCGACACAACCAAAACCAGTGCTTTATTGCAAAACCAACTACTTTTTAGACTCGTCTTTTTTCGTAAAAACGATATTGCATGTTTATATAGTCACAATGTACGTAGTGATAGTTATGTACAGGAGTGCAGAATTATTAGGCAAATGAGTATTTTGACCACATCATCCTCGTTATGCATGTTGTCTTACTCCAAGCTGTATAGGCTGGAAAGCCTACTACCAATTAAGCATATTAGGTGATGTGCATCTCTGTAATGAGAAGGGGTGTGGTCTAATGACATCAACACCCTATATCAGGTGTGCATAATTATTAGGCAACTTAACAAAAAACAAATTTATACCCATTTCAATTATTTATTTTACCAGTGAAACCAATATAACATCTCAACATTCTCAAATATACATTTCTGACATTCAAAACCAAACAAAAACAAATCAGTGACCAATATAGCCACCTTTCTTTGCAAGGACACTGAAAAGCCTGCCATCCATGGATTCTGTCAGTGTTTTGATCTGTTCACCATCAACATTGCGTGCAGCAGCAACCACAGCCTCCCAGACACTGTTCAGAGAGGTGAACTGTTTTCCTCCTTGTAAATCGCACATTTGATGATGGACCACAGGTTCTCAATGGGGTTCAGATCAGGTGAACAAGAAGGCCATATCATTAGATTTTCTTCTTTTATACCCTTTCTTGCCAGCCACGCTGTGGAGTACTTGGACGCGTGTGATGGAGCATTGTCCTGCATGAAAATCATGTTTTTCTTGAAGGATGCAGACTTCTTCCTGTACCACTGCTTGAAGAAGGTGTCTTCCAGAAACTGGCAGTAGGACTGGGAGTTGAGCTTGACTCCATCCTCAACCCGAAAAGGCCCCACAAGCTCATCTTTGATGATACCAGCCCAAACCAGTACTCAATATATCTCACTATTTTTGACTTTTCTGAGCCTGTCAAGTCCTTCTTTTGACCCATTTTGCCAAAGGAAAGGAAGTTGCCTAATAATTATGCACACCTGATATAGGGTGTTGATGTCATTAGACCACACCCTTCTCATTACAGAGATGCACATCACCTAATATGCTTAATTGGAAGTAGGCTTTCCAGCCTATACAGCTTGGAGTAAGACAACATGCATAACGAGGATGATGTGGTCAAAATACTAATTTGCCTAATAATTCTGCACTCCCTGTATGGTACTTGGAGTTTCCTATTGTTACTCTACTAGCATCTTGCGTTATCTAGACAATGCTGTCTCTCTAAGAAACTTTCAATTTAATCAGAAATTGGATAAAAACACTACTTACTGCTTGCAGCAATATAGTTGGAATTGCCCCTTTCTTCAGTTTTAGACGCTGAGCGTAGACTGCTTGATATTGTCCCAGGTTAGAAAAACTGTCCGAGGTGAAATGGACCGAGCAAACAAACAATTTTGAATTAAATTGTTGCAGTATCGATTATAACAACCATGCCTGTTGACAATTTTTTATCTGTGGGAAGTAGGGATGCTCATTTTGACCGTTAACCGATAGTAAGAATTTTGACCGATTAATACTATCAGTTAAAGGGTTTAAAGTTGTTGTTTTTTTTTGCTGTATGTTTAAAGAAAAATATGCTGTATTTGTTAACTCACGGGGCGCATGGACCCTAGCAACCACACGTCTCTGCAGACATATTTCCCAAAAGATGTGGGATCATTTTGGCAGAAAGGGCGACAAAGTTACTTGCAAATTGCAAATTATGCTACGCGGTATTACAATAAAGCAGTGAAGCGACGCGACGGAACCCACAATTTAGTTCGGCAACGGATGATGTCACCCATTCAAAGTAAATGAGAAGCGTTGACGCCTACGCCCTGTGTGAATGGGGCATAATAAAAGCTCTTGCCTTGTGGAAAGCAAATAAAAGGCGCTTCCCAATGCTGGCCGCTCTAGCGAGGCGTTATCTCTGTATTCCCGGGAACCAGTGCCATCTAAAGCCTTAATGCTTTTCGTCGTGTGGTTTTGGTCAAGTTTACTAAAGTAGCCTAAACATGGTCAAGTATTGATGGTTTATTGAACAATTACTCAGTTTCCCTCTGTCGTTTCAAAGAACAGCACAGCGGTCAGGCGCATCGAAATACTTCCACAAACAGACAGGGCACGCGCAGTCAGCGGAGGCTCACTGTGGAGACCGTATAAACAAGGCTTTCTGCCGCAGGTCTAACTGTCAACAGGCTAACTTTCATCATTTAGACATGTTATTTTATTTATTTATTTTTTTAAATAAAAACCAGTCAAGCTGTGCATTGAGGTAGGCCTGCTATTTTGACTTGACTGGAAAAACTATTCCGGTTCTTTAAAGCTTCAAACGGATGCAGTGTATTTTCGTTTTGTTATCTTAATTTGGTAATTATTTAATTAAAAAAAAATAGTGTAGGCCTATTTATTTTATGCTTTTTATTTCTTTTGTATTGTCAGAAAAGCTGCAGGTGTGTGACAATGTGTGAATCCAGGTTCTGTTGTTGATCTGTTGTGTTTGTTGCTGTTTGCACAGTAAAATAAACCCGTGAAAAAAGTATTTTTTTAACGGATCACAGACACTCATCAATTGTATTCTTATTTGATGTCAATTCAATATTATAATCTTATCAGTTAACAGTTAATAATCGATTAATGAGCATTGGTTGTCGGTCGGGAAAAATAACTGAAATGAGCATCCCTAGTGTGAAGGGTATGAAAAGTCCTCACATCCCCTGCACGGCCTGGAACATAACATTTGTGTCCATGATCTGCCATTTTCGCTGTCCTCGTGTGACGCTTGTTTACCTGCAGAACTCCCGATGATTCGGCTGCAGTTCCGCCTGAAATTGAACATGGGCTGGCATATGAAAATGTTGGGGGCGTACATATGAGCTATATGTTGAGATTTGCCTATTTTTCTGTGGTGTTTTTCACAAACAAGATCTACATATGAAGAAGGATGCAATGGTGTTTGAAACTCACTGTATGTGATTTCCATATGCTGAACTCTTGTTATTTCACAATGACAAGGTTAATTAAATTTTTCATTCTAGGGCACCTTTAAATCTCAGAAGTAAATTGATTTAAAGGGATACTCCACCGTTTTTTCATATTAAACTATGTTATTACCTTAACTAAGATGAGTTGATACATACCTCTCTCGTCTCAGTGCTTTTGATAGCACTTAGCTTAGCCCACTAAGCCCAGTTCATTCATTCAGTACCAAACAGAGATCAATTTAGATATCACTTTTGGGAGTACTTCGACTCGGCGCAGTAAAAAGTCAAGGCGTGACTTTTTACTGTGCCGAGTCGAAGTACTCTCAAAAGTGCTATTCGCCATACATTATAGTTATCCTTTTTAACCCGCTTAGAAAAGCGCCATGTTTTATTTTGTGTCACCATACTTGGTCGTTCAACTATTCGTGTAACTGTATTTAAATATGGAAAACGTGGAGGTGTTTGGTCGCTTCTAACTTAATCTCTGTTTGGTACCGAATTAATGAACTGGGCTTAGTGGGCTAAGCTAAGTGCCATCAAAGTGTCACCGAACGTCAGAGCGATTAAGTGCACGCACTGAGACGAGAGAGGTATGTATCAACTCGTCTTAGTTAAGGGAATAACAGTTTAATATGAAAAAACGGAGTATCCCAATAACATAACAAGTTAATGCAAAAATAATTTATTAATTTAAAGACAATAGATATTGTTTGATAATTTACCATTTTCTTGCTTCCCAGTGATTTAATGTATTTTTGTTTTATTTCAATGGAAATCAGAAAAGCAATATGAGAATTTAAATGTTTATCATGCCGCAATTCATATTGTAATTGCAGTATGGTTTTCCTATCTTTAACAATTTAATTCTAAATCGCTTACTTTGGCTTAGTATCTGAAGAAGCTACACACCCAGGAGAGGGCAGTAGAGGAAGTCAAATTAGCCATCAAGCCATACTACCAGCGCAAAGACATCAACAAAGACGAATACAAGGATATCTTAAGGAAAGCTGTGCACAAGGTAAATATAGCTTCAAGATAGCCCATAGCGTGTTTCTAATAAATATCCAGAAAGAGTAAATCAGTATGACTAAATCTGTCTTTACTTCACAGATTTGTCACAGCCGAACAGGTGAGATCAACCCTGTTAAAGTGAATAACCTGGTCAAACTTTATGTCCAGAGATACAAGTATTTTAGAAAGCACGGCCGCAAGATGGACGAGGAGGAAAAAGAGGACAGGGAGTCTGCCTGAATGCATTCCTCAACATGATTGGACAAAGACCAATCTCTTTCTCTCCATCTGGTCGAACAAGTTTGCAAAATCTCCTCCCCTGCACGTGTTTGGGCCCACCATGGCTATTGAGTGACAGTTGTTTGTTATATTGTTCTGTTCCCCTTATTTGTTGACATCATGTAAACCTGAGTACTCCACCTTCCTTCCCGTCTCTTTCTTGTCTTGCTATAAATATGTATGAATATAGAAATGTAGTAAGACATAAAGTATACTTAGAGTTCTAAAGTATGCACTCAAGAGGGAGAGATAAAGATAGCGTGCAAACACTCTCTAAACACATAATATTCAACATGTACATACTTTAAGTACACTACATAGGTGTTCTTTCTTCCTCTCCATTTCTGAGAAGTGCACATTTTAAATAGTCAGCTAGCTTACACATTTATTACTATTTTTGGTTTTGAGTGTGAAAGAATGAATGACAGAATTGAGAAAAGAATGTTACTTTTATCCCTTTGGATTTTCTTTACTGCTAGGATTGAGTGCAGCCTGTTTTTCTCCACTATGTCAAAGAGCATTCATTTGTAGAGGTGCTACTTAAAACACGTGACACCTCTGGAATGGAGGATATGTACCATCAGTTCCATCTCTCATAGAATGATGAATGTGTATATACAGTAGATGGAACAGAATGATGTTTGATAATGTTTGTTTTTGTTTTGTTTGTTTATATATATATATATATATATATATATATATATATATATATATATATATATATATATATATATATATATATATATATATATATATATATATATATATACACATCAATTACAGACAACTGAAATCTAAACGCATTGACAAAATGTCATCATTTAGCTAGAGAATTTATTTTCCCCAGTCAAAGTTTCAAATAATTTAATTGAGTTGGCAGAAGACAGTCGTCGTAAGAGGTACTACAGTGTGTATATGAATGATTGAGATAAATGCATGTGTTTTGGATTTTATTTGTACTGAAGAAACCTGTAGTGTTTTTGAAGGTCACATGAGCGATAAACTTGTGCCCTTACTTCCAAATGAAGACGTCTCGCTCTTTTCTTACTCAAACCAACCATTTTAAAGTGTATTGTTTATTTCCTCCGATTTTATGTACACACTTATAGGTATACTCATTTCAGATGTGTTTTCTAGCATCCTGCCCTATATATTACTAAACTAAAACCTAATGTAGTACAGACATTACAATTTCCATAATTCATTACAAACAGACAAATGTGCCTGTTTAAAACATTTGCAATGTAGCATTGCCTCATACATTTCTCAGTTGTTGCTAGTGTAGTGACTTTGTGATTTAGTCTCCCTAATCACTATGACAATGACAGTTAATTGTCTGAAATATTTATAGCTTGAGGGTAAACACTTAAACTGAAAAAAAAGTCAACTGAACATGTCAAAACAAGGACAAAGGTTGTGCTAAAAAGTTAAATTGTAGTTAGAGAATACCTTACAGCACAAAGTTTTACATTGAAATTGTGCATTCCTCACCGGATACTGTAAGAAACTGATCGTTTTTTTCATTTTTTATTTTAAAGAAATAACACTGCAGAACATGCTTCCGTGTAATTTAATGTCACAGGTTTCATCTGTTAGCTAGAACTTAATAGTAAAGGCCTAGTTCAAAATGTTACATTATAATGTTGCATCTTCTGCAAAGTGCTGTTCTTCTCTTTTTATGAACAAAACATTGTATAGGTACGTTTTAAATCTCTATCTCGCAAATGTTCTTTTTGGTTAAGAACGGCAGTATGTTAGACGTTAACGTATTGCCCAATATTATTATATACAGAGAGTAGTGAAAATGCAGTATTTAATTGCTAGTTACTAATTTACTTTTCTTTTTCTTTTCTTTTTTTTGCATATTAAAAAGATGTGTAATAGACGTATATTCCATTATTTGCTTCCTGGAGATAAAACTAACTTCAGTCAAACCAGCAGAACTTGCCGTGCAGAAATGACATCTTAAGGTCAACATAGTGCTTCAAAAAGACACGCCTGTAGGGACATGAAAAGATGAAATCCTTTTCTTACAACCAGAGGTATCCGGTTTCTAACAGCCTGTACATAGAGAAATAATATAGCGGGATTAGCCTACAATGTATTTATAATCAATAGCCTGTTATCTATCACTATCAGCCATCACAGCAAACGATAAAGTACCCGAGGTATTCGTTACAAATCAGTTTCTCTGCAGATGCTTGGTTTAAAACCAATGGGGAAACGCTTATCTTCTCGCTCTACTCTTATCAAGGCTGCATATTTGTTTTCCCTGCCCAGAGTTGTTTGGTTAATTCAACAGTAACAGACCATCATGAGCTCGTGCTGGAATGCTTCCAGGGAAGCGCGCGTGGGACGTCTAGTGTGGGCGGGGCTATCAAATTGACTGCTTTAGAAAAAGTTTCATTGAATATCTCGGAATCCGGGACAATTGAAACTAGACCCATGGAACTCAACTGAAGAATAATTGATCCCCAATAAACCCAAACTCTAAGACGGAGAAATGATGAAAATGAAGAAAATTGAGAAAGAAAATGAAGGAGGCGGAGGGGAGAGAAAATCCGAAAACGATCAGGTGTGTTCGATACATTATTAATGTAAATAGTGTTATTTGTCACCTAAATTAATACGGAAGTGAGTTCATACATTAAATAATTTGCTAATGCTTTGTCAAGTAAATGTTTTAAGGCATTTAGTAGCCTAGCAAATGTTTACTTGCCACGATATTACGATGTAACGAACAAAATTATGCGGCTGTTGACTTTCTATGAATATACATGTGCAAATACTAGTAGGTTAGAAGAAACTCTTAAAATGACAATAATAAGCCCACAATGACGTTCAGTAGTAGGCTAGTATGTCAATAGACATTGAAACGAATCAACTGACGGCAGGATGATCTCGATTTTGTGATTATAAGTTGAAAAGCTCTGGCCCATATTTACCAAGCTATTCCATGTTTCCATACACAGTTTGTTATCTTCATCCACTCGCTGCGTATCTTATATTTGCATTTATTCGTTTAGTAGACGCTTTTATCCAATGGAGAAGTGAGATCAATATAGGCTAGGAGCAATTTATCAAAGAGAGACAATACAAATAGTCTATATAGCACTCCTACTTAATTTTAAAAAGTCTCCACCTTAACATGTAAAATGTATTAAGATATGTATGAAACAATTACAGGATACATGCAAATGTCATGGCTTATAATGGCCTTTATAATCAGGTTAAGATTGTATCTGAGATACATTTGATGTTGCTTTGGAAGGTCAGAGGAAATGATTGACCAAACTTTCACAATTTAAAGCACAATATTATGGCTAGAAGCTTGTTTAACAGGTTATCACAGTAGGCCTGCTTGCTCAATCTAGGACGTGTATGTAATACATGTATAGGTGCAGGCGAGGAGGAAAAGCATGAATAAATAAATATAATAAAACTAGTATATTTTGTGTTATAGGGAACATTATAACTCTTGTGTTAAATAAATAGGAAATATGTTGTTTGTAGTTTTGAAAACAAGTTGGCCTTGTTTGTTTATTTTAAAAAGTATTTTGCTTTCTATTTGTTTCAAATGTTCTTAAATGATCTCTCACATATTTGGTTATCTCAGCACATGCGTATAAAAATGTTTGTTAATTCCAAATACAACCATCTCCTCTGATATTTCATGCCTTCATGCAGAAGTTTTCAATTTTATTATAAAATTATTATAACAGTCAAGTACTATGATTAAGATTACTGCGATTAGGCCTATTATTAAAACATGAATTAATTGTTTTGTCTTTAATTTTGAGAGAGCTTTATAGAATTCACTAATAAAATGTTGGTCTCTGTGATTAGGATTGCATTTCACACATCGTAACATTTCCTTGGAAATTCTTTTGCTGTTCAAGTGTAGTCTTACAGTTGTGATGTGTAAAGTGTAGTCCACTGATTGTGAAAGAAAAGAAACCCGATCTGCATGTGAAAATGTCTCTGACTCATGCTTTACTGTGTAACTTCTGTGTCACAGAGCTGGATCCCAAAGATGATTAAAAAGAGAGTGTGCACCACCTTTGTGGGCGACGCAACCAGGTACAACAGCCATTTTCCATGTTTGCTTGCATTCACATTTAGTGCATGCAGAAATCTATTCAGTCCTTTCATACTTTGTCATTTAAAACAGACATTCAGTCTCTCGTAATATGATCAGAGCCGTTAAGTCTCTGATTTGGCAATGTAGGGTTGGTCAACAAACATGACATTTTTTTTGAATGAAGGTGAACTCCTAGTCATTTGTCAACCCTGTATAATTCCCCTGTTCTTTTCCCCTTCATAACAAGCTATTGTTATATTTAACACAATAAGGTTTGGGCAGGTACTGTTTTAATATTATCTATTTATTCAAGTGATGATGTGTACATTGTGAGTGACATTTAGTTTAATTTAAATTATTAACATCTTAAGAAATATTTACCTTGCATATATAAAAGAGATTGATTTCTTTTCTCTCTTTGTCTTCGAGTTTCGAGAATGATAGCTTGAATAGTAAGTATGAGAATTCAGATCCCACTGAAACCAGTTTTGACAGTTTTCTCTCTCTTTCTGTGGCAGTAATGGGGCTTTGTGCCAGTGTGGTGGACCACAGGAACTTCACACATCCGTAACGGCAGATGATCATGTAGTCAGCCAATGGGACAGTGAAGAGCACACCACTGAATACCCCACTGATGCCTTTGGACAGCTGGAGTTTGCTGGAGCCGGACGCAGAAACAGTCCTGTGGGTATCTTGCTTTCTTTTACACCTACTTCTTTTACACCTAAGAACACACAATTGCAATTACTTTAAGAATAGAAACTCCCAACTTTGGTATTGACAGTACACATAAGTGAGGTTCTCATTAACATTAGTTAATGCATTTCTCACATTAGCAATATTTCAGCGAAATTCTGAATCCATTGTGAAATCTGTGTCATTTTGAAATGACTTGAAATGATTTTGCTTGCGAAAATTCACTTAAAGGGGGGGTGAAACACTTGAGTACCTATAAAGTAATATTATATCCTTCATATCTCCGAAAAGTCTTTAGTTTTATTATATTTATAAAAGAAAGATACGCTGTTCCGTGTCTTTCCGGAAAAAAACGAGCGGATGGAGCGGCCGCAGCTATTGCGTTGAGAGCGTCTGAAAGCTGTGACATCCTTAAACGTGGAAAAGAAAACGTTACTCTAAATAAACCATGGCTATCAATCAGATTCAAATATACAACTATACATATATGATCCAGAATCTTATCCCGAGGCTAAAATTGAACAGGAGCAGCAGCAACAGCAGGATGTCTCTAAGTGGTATGTAACTTGTAACGTTGTCAACATTTGTGTTTACTCATGGTTTATGAGGACATGATTTGGTTTATGGACTGTTGTATGCAACTAAACGTTTGCAGTAGCAAGCGGAGTGGTTTTATGCGTCAGACTGCGTGTTTATATAGAAAAACAATGGAATAGTAGCGCATTTGAATGAAGAAGCGCACTTTGTGTGAACGGCGCCTTGGTTTAATATGAAATTATTAATTTACTTCAACACCTATAGTGGCCAGCTAAAACAAATGTAACGTATTTAAACACACACCATACATCGCATGCTGCATTGATAAATTAACTATAGACGATCATGTTGTTACTGATGTGTACTTACGCGGCGATAGCCAACAACACACAGTCATTTGTTTTACTCATCGCCTGCCTTCAACGCACCAGACTGTGAACCTTTATCGCTCCTTTAAAAACACATTTCTTTGGTGACATTGTTGATTTTGTGAAGTGCAGTACAGCCGGCCTTCCTAAAGCTGAGCAAAGCACATTTATGGGCATGCATTTGCTCTCTCGCTCTGGTCGCACACGCGCACTTCCGGGAGAAGAGCCTGTACAAGGAAATTTCCGCCCCATTTGACGTCACACAGACCTCGAAAGAGGCCCTGTCCCAAATGGCACCCTAAACACTTTCGTGGCGTAATGCTGTAGCTCGCGAACTTGCGGGCTCAGTTGAAGTGCGCATTGAGGGCACATAGCAGCCTCAAAGGGGGCGCTCACGAGCACCCTTCTTTAAGCTTAAATGACGAATGGGACACTCTACGGTCTTGACACATGCACGCAGCGGCCATTGTTAAGTCCACAATACCCGAAAGTGCGCATGAAGTGTGCCATTTGGGACAGGGCCAAAAACTTTCCTAAACTTGTGAGAAACTGGCTTTAACAACAGTAAATGTGACCTTTACAGTGAACAATAGTTTTACAGTATTTATGGTTTGTTTATTTTCTACATTAATTAACACTGAACAAAATGATATTACTATAAATAAAATTGAATTGCTTTCATTTTTATGATGGTGAAAGCATTAACTAATTAAAAAAAAGTTTAATCTCATTGAAAGTGTTACCTATTCCTTTTCTTAAGACTGCACATTTTGGGGGCAAATTCATTAAATAGTTGCTAAAAATTTAAATTGGGTGAGAAAATAATTAGTACAAAAATAAAACAACAGAATTATTACTAAATACAAATATAATTGGATACACATTTATTTATTTATTTAACAGAGAAAGTGCACATATAAAAATATATACTGGATGTTTCATCAACTAGTATGTTGAACTGACTGAGGTCTATTTTCATTCCCCATAAAATAATGATCACTGAGCAATTAGGGAAGAAGAAGAACAGTGAAAACCTTTAATACCGCAGGCATTATAAACTTCCCTTTAACCTACCCCACAGAGCCTGGAGTCATACACATTTCTCATAAACACATTAAAGCTAATTAACATTAGACAGTAACAAAAGATTCAACAAAAACACTCTGGATTACCAAAGTATTTTGAGAGTTGGCACCATTTAATATAATTAAGCTTATTTAATATAGCCTAAGCCTTTTGGAGATGTTGGCTCAGGCAGATCCATTGTTCAGTCTTTCACTTTTGACACAAATCTCTTCCTAGGTACAGTGACAACATAAAAATCATGCATGTTTGTGCATATTAGGGGAACATGTCCGAGTGTCACGCTGGTCTGGATGCCTTTGTACCTTAGTTTGGGCTGAATAACATCACACACAGAAATGTCCAAAAACTATTTGGCTGTTTTTCTGCTGTATATTAATATGTCATTAATCTTGTATCCCAAGTTCCTGCGTCTGTCACATGACACACCACCTGACAACGTGTACTTGCTGATGACCTCACAGTGGGGTTTGCCGGTACCCAATCTGGTGGTGTCTGTGGTGGGGAGAAGGGAAAGAGCAGGTGAAGGCCTGGTGCGAGAAGTGATCAGACAGGGGCTGGTCCGGGCTGCACAGAGCACAGGTAACCTCTCCTGCTTGTGTATGTTTATAGTGTAGTTATGCAATATTATGTGCTTGAAACCTTTATACTCACTTTTCTAATGAATCACATGTGGACTGTCAACCCTGCCTTCACCCTCCACCCTTCGACCTGATTTTTTATTGTACACTAAACCTAAAACTAAGATACAAATTTGTTATTTTTATACTCATTTGACATTTTTTAAAAACTGAAATAAGTTTTAAAAAAATTAAATGAATAATTAATACAAATAAAAAAGATAATTAAATACTTAATTAAGCACTTAACTCATGGCAGAATAATGTTGATACATTTTTTATTATTTGTTTTTCTGACATCCTCCAGCAGTCTTTACATACATACATAATATACTTCTCATACTAACAACCTTTTAGTTAATTAGAAAATGAGCCTATATATAAATAATCTATAAAATGAACCCTATAGAAAACGAGTGGGGTGAACTGAAGAGAAGAAGCACCAACATTAAGCTTGGAATCTGAAGGGATTCAGTATGGTGGAATGGTCTCTGATCTCTTGTCAGGTGTTCTCCAAAGTCATCATGGGTTTTTTTTAGAACAAGACTCAGAGCTGTTATCTTGGCAAAAGGAGGTTGCAAAATAGTATTTTATAAAAGGGTGCCAATAAATATGGCCAATGTGGTTTGGAGAAAAGCGTTTATTTCATAATGTAATTTACCCCCCACTTCCAATTATTTTACTTCAATGAAAGGTTAGATATTTTAGAATTTTTTAGAATAAAAGATAAAGATAAACGATGCAGATTTATTTTTACAGCCATCTTTGATCATATTTTCCAGAGGTGCCAATAATTCTGACCATGACTGTATGTGTGCAGGTGTGTAATTTTTCTTTACAAAATGACGGCTACATTACTTGTCTGGCATGCATAACACAGCGTTTCTAGTCTATGTGTTCTGGAAAATAACTGTTATTAACCATGAACCCAGTAATTAGTCTTAAGGTCAGTGATAGACTGGCCAAACCAGTATTACTCAACACTGCAATTCCTCCTGTGCGTGATTGTAGTGATGCTTGGCAGATAAGGAATTTTTAAGTATATGTAAGCCTAGCACAAATTCAGAAGTTATGTGTTGCATTATGTTAAATGCTTTGTTTATCATTTATCACTGATTGTGTATGTGACTTTGATGTATTTCTGTGTAATTGAATTAAGCTGCTGAGTCATTTAGATAATAGTAACATATCCTGTGTTTTTGTATCTTTTTTTTCTCAGGGGCTTGGATCATGACGTCAGGTCTGAGGGAGGGTGTTGGTCGCTGTGTAGGTGAGGCAGTAAGGGATCATTGTGCAACAGCTTCATCTCTTTCCCAGGCCAAAGTTATTGCAGTTGGTGTTGCGCCCTGGGGCTTGATTCACCAACGTCAGCAACTCATAAACCCTCAGGTACCAAGAGTTCATTCTGATCCATTATGAACACTTAACATGAAAGCAACACTTAAAATGTAAAGAATGTGGGAGCCACAACCATAATTATATATATATATATATATATATATATATATTGATGACCATTAATTACTATATATATATATATATATATATATATATATATATATAGTAATTTAATGGTCATCAAACTTAGTGTAACATGTCTATAGTTAATGTGATTAATAGACCCTGATTTGGCTGATTAGACTGATTAGACCCAAAGTAATATTTTACAGATCTTTACAGTTCACAATTAAATTAATTTAATTTACATTTAATTCAATTCAATTAATGATAATGGTAAAAATAATAATAATTGAATTGAATTGAATATTTAATCAATATCACATATCATTCTCTCATTTATATTATTATTTTAAAATATTTACTATAAAAAAATAAATAATTGATTTTGGATATTGCTAATTGGAACACAAATAATCAGTATTGTATGGACATTTTTCACAGACTCTGATGATGCGTTTAACAGTCATCAGCATCGTAAATCAAAGTCATCAGCATCCTAAATCAAAGTTTTTATATATATTGTCTTTATATGCCACATTGTCTTATCAGTTGTTATGGTTACCTTCATTTGACACACCTGCAGTCTATCTACTCATTGTTTTGTGTATTTAAGGTCTTGGTTTTCATGTAGGGTTTGCTAGTCGTTAATTGTAAGTCTGGATGTCCTGACCTGCGTTTACCCTTCTCTGGTATGGCTCGTGTTCTGGTTCTGGTTCTGGTTCTGGTTCTGGTTCTGGTTCTGATGTCCCTGTACTTTTCTGAGGAGTCTTGGAATTAAATGTGTGCTTGCAAATGCATTCTCTCTCAGCTTCTTTTCTCAGTGAATCGTTACAGTTAACACTGTTGTGATGATGTTTGTAATACAGTGGCTATAGGAGTGACGGTCACTCCTCTTTTGAAAGTTGTGAAAACACTATTGTGGAGATTTTCTTTTGCCATTTGAGCAAACGGGAATGCAAAAAGATATATTTAATGTATCATTTACCCAACTATGACTTAATCTACTTATCGAACCCGGAAATGTGGAAAGGATCAAATGGGCAAAAAACAGTTACCAATGAATCTTGTGATTTAAAGGGTTAGGGTTCACCCAAAAAGGGTTCACCCAAAAATTAAAAATTAGCCCATGATTTACTCACCCTCAAGTCATCCTATATGTGTATATGACATTCTTCTTTCAGACGAAGACGAGTTATATTAAAAAAGTCCTGGCTCGTCCAAGCTTTATAATGGCAGTGACCTTCGATTTTGAAGTCCATAAAAGTGCATCTGTCCATCATGAAAGTGCTATCTTAAAATTCTCTCTTTTCTCTAATCATTCAGGCATCACTAGTGACAAAGTTATGTCTAGTACAATTTGTTTGTAGAATCCATATGATTTGATATATTGTGAAATATCAAGTGAAATGCAGACATTTTAAATGAAGCTCAGTGTCCAGATACTTTTTACGAAGTGTACAGTAGCATTTCAGTAAATGTCATAACTTGAATAGTGTTTTGAACTTTTACTTTGCCTAGGCTACTCTTTAAAAATGTACTGTTGGCTATTCTTTACAAGGGTAGCTTCCCGGCTCGGTACTATGTGCGCAACATGCCCCATGAATCCAGCTGCCTGGACAACAACCACCAGGCATTCCTCCTAGTGGATGATGGGAGTGTAGGCCACAGAGGGAGTGAGACAACGTTCAGAGCAAACCTGGAGGACTTCATCTCCCATCAGCGCACTGGCATCTGGGGTAAGAGAGTGAAGCACTAATAATACATGTCTTCTTGACCCCAGAGCACAACACCAAATTCCCAAATCATTAGTGAAGTAATAATAATATGTAAATAGCGACTCTGTATAAGGGAAACAGGTATGTTTAGCTCAAATTAATGAATTAATTCATTCATAGGGAATTTTCCAAGAGTCTATTTTATGGCCAGGCAAATGACTCGTCCAGCGCTCATTTGAACGGACCGTAACTATCAACTCCGCAGCGGATATTAATATCCACAGAATAGTGAAACTCTTTTTAATAGCCAGGTAACTTAGATCAGCAGTTTGGAGACATTACAATTCGTAAGCACATAACACAAGAACACTTATCTTTAATTACAAACAAAACTTTATTGATTACTCTAACACGTAAAACTAGTATCTAACACAAACAAACACACACATTCACACACATTGCAGAAAGGAGGAAAGTGAGGAAAGAGTGAGTTTGAAAAGAGAGAAGGATGAGGTCCTAAGTTTCTAGCAATATATATGCATTTATAACACATGACCTGAATGAACCACGAAACATTAACTTAACCCTCCTATCGTTGCTTAGGCGGGGTTATTCAAGTTTGATATAAATGCACCAGTTCAGTTTAGAATCTGGAGGTTACTTGCGTTTGTAGCGCTTGTCGTCTTTGAATGGGGGTTCCCTTTTCGGTCCTGGCTGGAGAGGGGTTTCCCGGTTCTTTGTGATTCGCAGAAGGTCTTGTCGTGTCTTTGATGGACGTCTTGGGAAGCCAATCACGTGGCGTGTTGGCTGTTGGATGAGGGGGTCTCGGCTGTTTGAAGTTGAAGCGCGCTCGCTGGAGATTCGTCAAGAGAAACTTTGCGGCGAAACTTAACTTAGAACACGAGACTCGTGGAAAGAAAATAAACTTAAGTAAAAGAAAGGAAAGTGAGAGGAGAGGTCTAGATGGCTTGAATGAATTCAACCCATTTTCTCTGGTCTGCCACGATCGTCTGATCGTCTATCCTTGGAGTTCTCCAACTCCTTCTTTAACTGAACAAAATTGAACCGAACAACACTGAACTGATTTCTTATTATAAGACTACGGACATTATAGATAAAATTCAATCAAACCATCTTCTGCGTTATAATAATACCAGCGTAGAGGTACCAAGCACGATACAATTTCGATCAGTCTTTCAACATTTATACAATTGCATGAATTGTGAGTGCTATATATTCATAATGGTCATGTGCATTGGTTATATGACATGATATAGAATTATGCAGTAGAAGGTTGTTTGAATGCAAGTTGGACAATCACTTTTTTACTGATTTGAAGTGTAACATGGTTTCTGTGATTTTTCTTTGTTTCCCCCTTAGTGCTGGGGTCTTGAGGAATTTTTATGGTGGTCACAGACCAGGACATTAGAGATTAGTTTCTAGATGGGTGAAGGGCAGAAACTGCCCATGGACCAATGATAAGTCCTGTCCTTTCTGGGCTTGGTACCACAGGTGGTCTTCTTGACTCAAAGAGGTATCTGGTTGTTGTCCCCCCCTATCTTTATCTGATGGAGGTGAACAGTTTGTTTGTGTTAGTCCACCAAGAGCCAATCAAAATGTAGCAAACTTTTGTCCACTGTTATGGGCAGAGAGGGGCCCAGGCAATAAACGACCCTGGAATGTTGAGTTGGTTTTTGTGTGGACTTATGTTTGAACGAATCATCTGGAAGATTAATTTGTGTCTGCACGGCCTCAATTCCTACATTAGTTAGTTTGTTAGTTTATTGTCCTTCCAGATTTTCACCAAGCAGAACTTTTTATTTGACATTAGCATAAAAATACAAACATTTAACATGTATATATCCACATATACACAAACACAAATAAGAACAACATGTAAAATTAAATAATACATAATAATATAATACCTTAGTTAAGGATTTATATATGTTCCATTTAAGCCAAGATACTCAGTCTGCACCCCAAAGAGAGGGCATTAAAGGAGTGGAGGGGATGAGTCTGAATCATTAGGGACTGTGACGGGAAGCACAGGCACATTACGAGAACTAAGCTCTTCCTTTTATCAAATCAAATAAATAACAGAGAAGTAAACACAGAGTGAGAGGAAGGAAAGAGGAAGCTAAACATTAATGTCCTGGACCTCAGACACCTGAACTAGTTCCTCTTGAGATAATCATTCAGGATGCTAACGTCCAAACAATTCCTCTCACAAATACACCCAGGGGTTTGTTTTTTCCCAGTGGATCTGAAATATGCTTACTTTCATATCAAAATAGCCCCCCATCACAGACCGTTCTTGAGATTCACGTTCGAGGGGGTGGTTTACAAGTATACCCTCCTCCTATTTGGACTGTCTCTGGCTCCTCGTCCTTTTACAAAATACATGGATGCATCTCAGCCATCTGGAATGTCTTGGGCTCAGGATCAACCCAGCCAAGAGTCCACTGTCCACCAGCCAGCAGATAGCTTTCCTGGGAACAGTGCTTGACTCTACTCAAATAAGAGCCAGACTCAAGCCAGAGCGTGCTTTCACCATTCAGCAGCTCACTGCACCGTTCAGGGTTGTGACTTCACCTCCCCTCAGAAGTTTTCGAAGAAAAAAACAGGACAATCTGGCACCCCTATCTTGAGGTGTTGGCCCTCCACGTATGGCCCCTCAACAGGTATCCACGTATCCCTTCAAGCTGCTCCAATCAGCCGAACTATGACCACTGTTGGTTAAGATCGTTCTCCTGCTAGCACTAGGATCAGTCAAGCGAGTGGGTGATCTACAAGTGCTCTTTGTGAACACTTCCTGTCTCGAGTTTGGGCCCAATGACTCCAAGATCGTCCTCAAACTGAGGCATGGTTATGTACCCAAGGTGCTGTTAAGAGGCCAGGTAATCTTGCTGTCCACCCTTCCCTAATCGGAAGATGGCAGAGAACTTTATTTACTCGGCTCTAAGAGTATATACTAAGCTCTCTGCCCAGTTTAGGCAGTTAGAGCAACTCTGTTTTCTTCGAAGGCCGCACCAAAGGGCGAAGATGTTAGGAGATGTTGTTCTGCTAACAATAGCACGATTGGTGACATTGGAATAGTGATTGGACTATGTTCCCCTAGTGTCTAACGACATAATACGAGTGAACCATTTTCGAAAGGGTACGTACTCGATTACTGACTAACAAGCCGCTTATATAGTCAAAAGCCCCGCCCATTTTTCGCAGGCTCTGCTCACTATTTGGCGGAATGTTCCACGATTGGTTTGTCATAGGTTTGTGCAGTTCCCACAGCCCAGCAAATAAATGCATGCAGAAGCTCTGCACTGTGATGGCTGTGTAGTTAGACTGCGTTTTAAACAAAAGGCTTCAATATTTCGGAGAAAAGGAGTTTTCCTCTAGCGTCTAGCTATGCAATATTCGTTCCCGTTATTCTCAGGGAACCAAGGCTACGTCGGTATCCGTTTCTTTGTTTTCACTCAATTTTGTTTTGATTTAATGAATGATTAATAAAAATATGCTGTATTTCCATTGTATTAACAAAGGAATATTCCTTGTGTCCTTACCAGGAAGTGGCAGCATTGAGATTCCTGTTTTGTGTGTGCTGATCGCAGGAAATGCTACAATGCTTGAGGTCATAATACAAGTTTATTTGATTAATCTAATACTAATATTAATTCATTCATTTATTGTATTTTTTCAAGAGATCTAAATGGCAATTAAAATGTATTTAAACTGTATTTAAATGTATTTATATATTAAAAACATTTAAAATTAATAATCTCTTTGCCACTGCAGAGAGTGGATTTATCTCTGAAAAACACTACTCCATGGTTGGTGCTGGCAGGGTCCGGTTCAGCAGCAGACCTGATAGCAGGAATACTGAGGGACCTCAGCACACCTCTGAGTCCACCCGGGAGTCCCACTTTGCCAACTGCTGATGAGGAAAGCAGGAAAAGCGCCAGTGTTGAGCTCAGGGACCGAGTGAGAGAGAGAATTAAGAAACATTTCCCTTCTGAGACAGACCTGGAGAAGCTTGTGGATCAGGTGAGTATACAGAAAGAGCCTGGATATAGAGTGCATGTAGGATGAAGATATTTTTTTACTTTTAGTTACTTTTTTCTTTTTCATACAGGGACTCAGTATCTATCACAACAGAGATCTAATCACTGTGTTCCGTGGAGACAAGGAAGGACCAGATGACTTTGACACAATAATCCTTAAAGCTCTTGTAAGAGGTGAGATTAAATCACCTGCTTTGGGAATTCAACACTTTTACAGCACGTACATCTGGGCTTATGTGTGTGTATGTGTGTTTTCAGCTGCTAAACGGGATTCTAATGATGCTAGTGAGTACACTGAAGAGCTGAAGCTGGCGGTGGCCTGGAACAGGGTGGATATCGCCAAGAGTGAACTCTTCAATGGTGACGTCCAATGGAGGGTAGGAATACTAGCATAATGAAACCAGATCCGGCACAGTGTACAATTACTGACCAGGACCGTTAGCTGAACTGTGTTTTAACATTACAACTTCTATTGCTTAATCTTTCTCTCAGTATGAAGACCTGGAAGAATCGATGACTGATGCACTGGTGAATGACAAGCCCCATTTTGTGCGTTTGTTTGTGGAAAACGGCTTGAATATTCTGGACTATCTAACGTACCATCGTTTAGAGGGCCTTTACAGCTCACTGTCGGACTGTGATCTGGTATCCTCATTCCTCCAGAGAAGGCTGCATGAGCGAGTGGGCTTAGCAGCCTCTCAGACCCGATTATCTGTCCTTCCTGATGAGAATTCCTCTTTCAAAAGCCACGCAACAACCCTCACTACACCATCTGCTGCTCGAGACCTCACCCTATATGAGGTAAAACGACAGATGGTAACCTGAAACCATACATATACACATACATGTACATATACCAGTTTTGGCAGTGGATAGGGGTCAGCATGGGCATCCTGACTGGTCTCCAGCTATGCAGCCCCATACGCAACAAACTGATGAACTGTGTATTCTGACACCTTTCTGTCAGAACCAGCATTAACTTCTTGAGCAATTTGAGCTACAGTAGCTTGTCTGTTTGATCGAACCACACAGGCCAGCCTTCGGCCTGCTCTGACCCTGTCTTCTAGCCTCACAATTTTGCTCAAATCCTTACGCTTGCCCATTTTTCCTGCTTCTAACACATCAACTTTTGAGGACAAAATTGTTGTCCTCAACTCCACTTGCTGCCTAATATCCCACACACTAACAGGTGCTGCGATGAAGAGATAATCAGTGTTATTCACTTCACCCGTCATAACGTCATAATGTTATACATGCACTCTATTTTTTTATACTTTTAAAATTTTCATTATAGTAAAGACATTTAAATGTTACAAAATCATTTATTTCTATTATAATAAATATATGCTGTTCTTTTCCAAATGTTCCATCTCCCAGGTTTCACGGGTGTTATCGGAAATCATGGAAGACGTCTGTCAGCCATTTTACTATGGCCCTCTTGGTCTACATCAGGGAGTCTCCTCAAGAAAAGCAATGAAGGTACCAGCTAGTTTTTTCAAAGGTACTGGGGATTGGTGAAATTATTTGATATATAGTACACTTTAATATATTATTGATAACAGTGTTGTGATTGTAGTTTCTATCTTCTCTTTTCAGCATGTGAATAAGTTGCTACTAACTGAGAGTGTGTACCGGCAGGAGCGCTGTATGACTCCCTGGATAGCTCTGTTTATTTGGGCCATTCTGCAGAATCGCAGAGAAATGTCCATCTACTTCTGGGAAATGGTATTTTTTTTCTAATCACAGTTATCATATCATGTTCCCTGCATATTATTTCTGACCTTGTAATTAATTGTGTCAGATATTTTGTCATAAAACATTTGCAAATTAGTACATAAAAGTTGCATATTAGTTATTCTGGACACTATACTGGCACCTAGTGGTGTAGCTTCAGTATCACACAATGCAGTAAAGCCAAAGTATTCAGTTTTTTATGTCACTGTTGAAATTTAGCAAGTGATAGTCTCACAAGATAGCGTCTCTTGTGATCTTAATATGTTGGCCTCCATGAGGTGGTCCGTTGCATAAATACCACAGCTTTTATTATTTATTATGTCTGGATTATTTGGTAATGATATTTCACAAGGTCAGTGAGATAACCAAGTCTGTGTTGTTAAAATTGTAAACATTTTTCTCATTCTCTCTTTCAATGTGAGGCGGGGGAGTCGGTGCTAAGTGCTCTTGCCGGATGTAAGATATTAAGAGAGCTCTCTAAGTTGGAGACAGAGAATGAGACCAAGCTCTCCATGAAGGAACTAGCTCAGACCTTTGAGAATCTGGCACATGGTGGGTGTGAATCATATTAAAGAGATTGCAGATGGGTTTTTTAATGGGCTCCAAAAGTCTGAGACAGCTTGTGGAAATGCTAGTGTGTTTTACATTCCTTTTTTAAGCATGTATTTTAGACACTGCACTGTTTTTCTATGTAAACATGCGCTAAACAGACATGCTTGACAGTTGCGTCACACAGCATTCTAAAAATTTGCCACTAAAATTAAAAGAAGGTAAACATATTTCTAGACCTAGCGTGTTTTCGCACCCTGCACCTCACGTTTTAAATGCAAAAGCACGTTCTGTGTGAATTGACCCTATAAATGTAGGATCTAAAATATTTCTTCATTTAATGTTTTTCAGTTTACTTGTTTACAAAACAAATATCTCATATTTTTAATGTGATCTCAGGCTTTTGTACTCCAGTTTTAAATTAATACTTTACTCATTCAGTTGATCAAAAGTGACAGTAAAGATGTGTATAATGTTAAAAAAAAGTATGTAAATAAAATACATTTTGTTCTTTTGAACTTTCTGTTGATCATAGGATACTGAAATATATTTATTACAGTTTCCATAAAAAAATATTAAGCAGCATAACAGTTTTCAACATTGATAATAATAAGAGATGTTTCTAATAGAAAGCAAATAAACATATTATAATTATTTCTGATTTTTAAATATATTAAGAAGCCATGATGAGCATAAGAGACTTCTTTCAAAAACATTGACATCTTATCAACCCCAAACATTTGAACTATAGTGTATAACAGATTGTTTTATGTGCTTGTCAGTATTTGAGCGGTTATTCATATTTTTTTTATGTTGTATTTTCTCATCACTTTAATAATAGATGTGTTCAGTGAGTGTTACCAGAGCAACGAGAGCCGCTCTTTCAAGCTCCTCATCAGACAGTCACCTGTATGGGGTGGCGCCACCTGTCTGCAGATGGCCACAGCTGCTGAAGCACGCCTCTTCTTCAGCCATGACGGAGTTCAGGTGAGCGGTTCTTATGGACGTCTGCATCTGCTTTGTTTGTATGTTGAAGTGTCAGTTTTGCCTAGGTTTTCTTGTGTCATCGTACTTCATCTCATCCATTCCATTGCTAGACTTTATTGTCAGAGATTTGGTGGGGGGACATGGACAGCAATACAGAGGTGTGGAAACTGGTCCTCTCGTTTTTCCTACCTCCCTTCATATACACCAAACTCATCTGTTTCAAGTCAGTAGTACCTAATATTTTTGGCCCAAATTGTGGCATGAAAGTAAAATTTTCTCTCTGGTATGGTTTTCAAAGTTTTAATGCCATTCAATCTCTTAGGGAGCAGGAGACTGACGAAAAGCCAGATGACTTTAATCAGGGTAAAGAATTCGACAGTGCCGATGGAGCCGAGTCACTGCCTGAAGTCTTAAACATGTAATCCATGGTTTCTTAGTGCCATAAACTGTTTACCTAAAGTAGAGATGTTGCGGATAAACTAAAGAGTGTCATATGTGTCCTTCGCAGGGATGAAGATGTAGAGGAATGTAATGCTTTAAAAGGAAACCCAAAAGGTCTGTCTAAATTGCATGGCTACATATCCTGTTAAACTGTGACCTACTGTTGGATGTTAACTTTTTTTTTTTTTTTACAGCATCAAAGGCTGTCTCTCAAGAACGACCTTTTATATTCCATCGATGGCGGCAGTTCTGGTTTGCACCGGTCACTTCGTTTCTAGGCAATGTGTTGATGTACTTCCTCTTCCTCTTCCTGTTTGCTTATGTCCTATTGGTTGACTTCAAGCCTCCTCCTCCCCACGGACCAGCCCCTTCGGAGCTTGTGTTGTATTTCTGGGTTTTTACTCTGGTCTGTGAAGAAATTCGACAGGTATGAATCTTGGTTGTGTTTCGCACGATTTGATGTACTCGTTCAGTCTCTGAATCTTGGTCTCTCTCAGACTTTTTTTGTAGGATCTACCACTGTATTTCAAAGTATGAAGTTGTACATCCAAGACATCTGGAACAAATGTGACATCACAGCCCTCGCACTCTTCATTATTGGGCTTCTCTGCAGGTTAAATTTGTGAAATCGGTTTTGTATATGTTAGTGTGTGTGTGTGTGTGGTTGTATTGGTTAGTGCATGTGTGTTGTTGTTACAGGTTGTTTCCGTGGGCGTATCATTTTGGCCGCATGGTCCTGTGTGTTGACTATATGGTCTTCACACTCAGACTCATTCATATATTTGCAGTTCACAAACAACTTGGTCCCAAAATCATAATAGTTGGCAAAATGGTGAGGAGTCTTTAATTTTGAACGTGCCCTAAAAAGTACATATAATCCTGCTCAAGATTGTTCATGTACTCCACAGGTGAAAGATGTGTTTTTCTTCCTGTTCTTTCTGGGGGTGTGGCTAATGGCATATGGAGTAGCCAATCAGGCACTGCTGTACTCTTATGACTCCCGTCCTGGTTGGGTAATTAGGCGGCTGTTCTACAGGCCATACATGCACATATATGGACAGATACCTTTGGATGAAATTGATGGTATGTGTATGTCTTTGTCTTAATGTTTGTGTAACATAGTTTGTTCGTATGGGAAGAAGGAGCATTTAAAGACTTTAATAAAATAAATAACCACAAAATGAGAGTAAAAACGCATACTCAAACATAAACAAAACACAACATAAAATCCAGGCCTGGTCCTCTCTCGTCTTGCACTATCGTCGCTTCTCCTTTTATGCTCCCGTCACTGTTTTTCTCAGAATAATTCTTGCTATACAGCACCATCACCACATATACATTTGAAAGTCTGGTGTCAATAAGATAAAAAAAAATATATATATATATTATTCATTATGCATTAAATTTGTCAAAAATAAAAGTAAAGACATTTATAGGATGCTGATTTCCTGCTCAAAAACATTTTAAATAGATTCTAAATATACATTTTCTAAAAAGTATATCATATTTCAACTAAAAACTGAAAGCTTTTATGTGTTTTGTTGGCCTGAAAATGCAAATGTTTGTAAACGGGTTTCAAATTGTACGTTTGAAAACTATACCATTATTGTCTCTGTGTAAACTACAAAAACGCAGATTTTTGAAAACTCTGATGTCATGCGCATGCATATTACGTGTTCAGTTGTCATGTAGTATTTTTTACAAAGTGGCATTTTATGGATTCTGTTGTGATAAGATTTTTTTTTTTGTTGTCTCTAGCTGACAAGCGACATGAGAAACAGTGTACAGACAATGTCACTCTCATCCATGACGGTGCGGAGCCCTGCCCACAGTCTGATGCTAATTGGCTGGTCCTAATTCTGCTGTCAGTCTACTTGTTGGTCACCAATATTCTATTGGTGAACTTGCTCATTGCAATGTTCAGGTAAAAAAAAACTGTACCATCAACACTGATACAACATCAGCAAGGTCTTCATGTTTGTATTTAAAGCAATGATTTTACATGGACTTAGATTACTAGATTTCCCCAAAAGTTGGTTCTCCGTTCAGGGGGCTCTTAAAGGGGTACTTCAGCGCTGGGAAGATTAATCTGTATTTAAACTGGGTCATTAATGTAGTAGAAATGTGAAATTATTTTTGAATTTGGTGCCTTCTAGACTGAGAAAACACAGAAAATGTATTTTTGTCTCATGGGGATGAAAGACAACAATTCCCAGAACGCACTGCTTCACTGCCCTACTCTAGGCGTGGCTACTGGATTACTGGATCACTTGCCCACCGCGTTCATTTTCAGAAAATCAGTTCAGTTAGAGACACTACAATAAAAAACTGAACGTGTCTGTTCGATATAATGCGAGGGAGCCGATTGAGCGTCACGGCACAAACGCAGCAGGATCGGATTACATTCATCACATGAGCTGAGGTAATCGCCGGATTCTCGGCTGCGGCTGCATTCACAGCGCGTGTTCAGTCTGGCGCGTGTTCACTTCATGTCTTTGGAAGCTTAACTGTCATAGGAAGTTCATTTGAAAAGTTGAAACACTCACTTTGGTCTCCACCGCTCCGTTTACATGAATCTCCGCAGCTCCACGAGCCGAGTGCTGTGAGTGTGATGTTGAAAACATGCGGAAATAGCGTCTCCTGCTGGCTGTAGTCTCGAGCCTCCGGCCAAAAACTTTTCCAGAAATAAAATACAAATTCTCTCGTCTCAGGGTCATATGAGGGGGGTGAAGTACGATAATTTGAATATACTCCCGGGTTTCTACTGATACAAATCTTAATGCTAATCGCTGAAGTAACCCTTTAAGCTCTTAAGCAGGTGGATTATTTAAAATTGTATATTATGAAATAAATATTTTTTTATCCTGAAAGCTAATGAACTTGCTTAGTTAAGTAACATTTTAATTAAAATTGGCTGATATTACAAATTGTTAGTTAATATACACAGTAATACACTACTGTTTCAAAGTTTGGGGTCAATAAGATTTTTTTGGAGAGAAAAAAAAAGTTTATTCATTATATTCATTATTTTATATTTAATAATTTATTCATTATGCATTACATTTGTCAAAAATGAAAGTAAAGACATTTATAATATTACAAAATATTATTTCAAATAAATGCTGTTCTTTTGAAATTTCTATTAATAAAAAAGTATCATGGTTTCCAGGAAAATATAAAGCAGCACAACTGTTTTCAACTTTGATAATTATAATAAGTGTTTCTTTAGCAAATCATCATATTAGAATGATTTCTGAAGGATCATGTGACACTGAAGACTGGAGTAATGATGCTGAAAATTCAGCTTTGCCATCACAGAAATACATTACTTTGTAATTATATTACAAAGGTTTATTACTTAAAATATATTAAATTAGAAAACAATTATTTTAAATTAATAATGTTTCTCGATATTACTATTTTTATCAAATAAATGCAGTCTTGGTGACTTCTTTTGTCGATTGGATATGCGTGTGTGTATATATCGGCTGATATTGGACATTCAATTATTCATGCTAATTTCCCCTACTTAAGTTAATATTTAAAGTATTGAAAAAGAAAAACACTGTTAACTATAATATTTAGCAAATCTTAAACTAAACATCCATTATTCATACATTACATTATAATACCTAGATTACCTTTAGCATTTAATAAAATTCATTTTATTTTTTGACAAAATAATAGTGAATTTTAATATGGGCCCTATATTTTTGTTTTGTTTTGTTTTTTTGTCCATACTATAAAAATAAATTACTGGCTTCAGTTTTGGACAGCATTTTAATATTGGTTTATCCCTACCAATGAAACACTTGAGGCCATGCTCTACTGTGAAAATACTTACAGCTAAAGGGGATCCATTTCTGCAACTGCTTGATTCACAGTACAGCAAAACCTCTCTTACCATATTGCTTGGTTTGATGGTGCGTTTGTGCTATTTGTCTACAGTTACACATTCAATAAGGTCCAGGAGCACAGCGATGTCCACTGGAAGTTCCAGCGCTACAACCTGATTGTGGAGTACCACTCCCGCCCTTGCCTCTCCCCGCCCTTCATCATCATCTCCCACCTGCATATCTTCTTCAAAAGGGTCATTCAGAGATTGCCCTCCGTTAAGAGCCAACACTTTAGTACGTTCTCCCTTTCTAATTTTCATTTTACATGCACATGATCCCTACACCATACCCAAAGCCTCATTTGCAAAGTTTGTCTTTAACCGTGAGGTGCATCTCTTAACTCAGTGCTGGATCTGAAAAGAAAAGAGACCAGTTTGCTGAACACATGGGAGTCAACGCTGAAGGAGAACCTGCTTTCCACGCAAGGCAAGAAACAAAGAGAGAGCGACACGGAGCGGCTCAAACGCACCTCTACAAAGTCAGTCACTCCTATTACTGTTCTTTCGTTCTCTCAGATCAACAAATGCCAACTTATTAGACTTCAAATATGAGCTTGAGAAAAAAAATGAGTGAGTGTGAAAAATGTCTGTCCCTGACAAGTAGATCTGTAGGCCTATGTAATACACACCCGGGGGCATTTAGTAACCTCGCAGTGGCAGCTCTAGTTTCGTGTTTCTGTGCGTGTGAAGGGGGGAGACATGGAGACTGTCAACTCCTGCTGAGTCAGGCACCAGAGTCTTGAATGACAGCATATGTGTATTTGTGTCCATATGTGTGCGTAGGGTGGATGGCGTCCTGAAGCAGATGGTGGAGATTCGTGATCACGACCGCAGGTTGAGAAAGCTGGAGTCGGAGGTTAGTGGCGGCTTTACGCACCTGTCTACCTGTGGCCATCAAACACAGCGACAGGTGTTTTTCAATCCCATTAGCATCCCACTGACCGCACGCATGCGTCTGTGGGTGCGAGACTATGGGTCTTGCCTTATTTTAGCTGCAGCTGTTGCGTTTGCTTGCTCAGCGCAGACCAAGGATCATCCATCATCCTCCTTTAGAATGCAGATCCGCTTTGAGTATCTGCCAAGCTGTCAGCCAATCGATGTAATTAATGAAGCTGTGCTTTAAAGGGGACGTCAGGTTTTTGAATGAAACTCTGTCTCTTTCTGTTGGCTTATCACTCAGGTGGAGTACTGCTCTACTGCCCTCTCCTGGATAGTGGAGGGGCTGTCTCAGAGTGATCTTGTAAAACAGACTCGTCCACCTCCTCTTCCTTCCAAAGGTGTGGTGTTCACTCTCCCCTGCCTTACTCTTTGCAGAATCAAAGTGAAGCTTATGTTTCTCAGGTTCCCTCTTAGTAACAGTGTTTACAGTATTGGTTTGGCTGTAACATTTTAATGATACATAGTTACATATAAATATACAGTTACAGTACTTCATTATTGATGGAGACATAACATCCTCACAAAATCTTTATGATCTTTCATATATATATATATTTCATATAATATATATATATATATATATATTAAAATAGAAAACCATTATTTTAAATTGTAATAATATTTCACAATATTACTGTTTATTTCTGTATTTTTGATCAAATAAATGCAGGCTTAATGAGTACAAAAGACTTCTTTCAAAACATTAAAAATAGTAATGTTTCCAAACTTTTCACCAGTACTGTATACATAACAAGAAGTCTCTTATGCTCACCAACATCTAACACTAATATTATAAATGTCTTTACTGTCTTTTTTGATCAATTAATGTGCCCTAAAAAGTATTTATTTCTTTAAAAAATGCACACTGCCAGCACTATATATGCACAAAAATATATTTTTTAAACATTTCTTATGATGTATAACTATCATATCTCTTCTGTCTGTGTTTCAGGTATTGCTTCTAAACGTCCCACTTTTTCCAGATAAACATTATGCTGTCAGCAATCATGTGCGTTTTATGAACTTGGTTAAGTTTGAGGGTTTTTTCTTTTTTTTATAATGTGCCATTTCAGCGTCTTGACATGTTTATTGTGTCGATTGTATCAGTTCTTTTAACATTGCGTCAAGAAGAAGAATATGTTTATTATTCAGAAAACAACACTTGTTGGCTTTATCAATTAAGATGCATGAAATAAAGGAGCTGGGTGGAAGTTACATACAAATTACACTTTCAGCAGGCTTTGTCAGTTCTCTAGTTGCCAATGATATATAAAAATGTATTGGAAATGTGTATTCCTCTGTTAATACTGTATTTTCAGGTTCTAAACAGGGTGCACATTTCAAGGCTAAATTAGCTTCATGTGGCATTGAGATGCGGTATTTTGCTAGAGTCTTGTTTTTTCTTTAATTGCTAATGTGACATTTTACACCACAGACTGAACAAAATGAAGCATTGCTTGGTAATTGCTTGACAAAAATTTAGTAGTTGATTCAAAATTATCAGACATCATCAAGATGCATTTGTTCTGATAGTTTAACTCTGAGTTCTTGTCATATTTCATTACCATTTCCAAAACTATAGCGAATAAACTGATAATGTGAGAAAATGTTGAAGTTGTCTGAATACATTTTGGTATGACTGTATTATATTGAATTAAAAAAATTCTAATTTTCAAAAAAAAAAAAAACCTATAGCGTAATATGAGTATTATATGTATTATATTATAATGAGTATAATGCTCATTTTAGTCCATGTTTAAAATGTAATGTGAGTTGATTTTCCTCAGGAACTGAAAAAGGCACTGCATACTGATAATAACCACCCGGGCTCTGTCATTGTATCATTGTTTGTTTTGTTTGGTTTTTCCTTTTGGACCAAATCTCTTTTATCATTATATGTTTTCTACCAATATTTATCTCTTGTTTTGTAAATGCTACAAAAGAATTTGTACGTAGAACATTGTCATCCACGCAATCATCCACAATTTCACTGTGATACATTTATTATTGAATTTTTTATTGACTATTAGAATCAGTATATACTTACTATTAATTTATCACAAACCTGTATTTTTAATGTTGTTGTTTTGTTTTTTAAGTTTTAAAATGGCTTTAATGTAAAAAAAAGTTGTAAATGGTTTTAATGTACCAATTAAATATACATTTATCTTTACATTCTGCTCTTTGACTTCTATTCTAAGTCTTCACCGGTGGCCATCTATAATGACCCTGTCCCCTTTTGAGTAGCATTTGATTCCTAGGTTGGCATGGTCTGAGTCTCCTACGAGCCTTACATGGCAAGAGCTGCGGCCGATGAGGATCAGGTTGTCCTCTTCAGTAACTGTGGTGCAAGAGTGGGGAGGGGACTCTTCTAAGGATCTCTGCTTAAATCTGACTGGAGCTAAATCAGCACATCATCTCAGTTTAGCCACTCGCTCGGTGTGAACATAGAAGCGCTGTAGAACAGAATCTGTGTGCAAGCAGCATTACTTGCATGAATATGCATGTGATATTTTAGCAATAAGTGTCTTATCTCTAATTTGCTATGTTGCTTGTAAGAGCCCATCGCTAGTATATCTTTTTTATGACATTTAGCGGATTTAACTTTTAAAGCTTGAAAAGGTTGTCATCATGTTCTTACGCATAGACAACAATCATAGAGCATAAAATCTTATAATAGCTCTAAATGTACTCATATAGAAGTGCTATATTTAAAAAGAACTATCATACTAACTAAAATGAATAAGTGCCCCAGGCTTACATAAACTGACAGACCGAACAGGAGAGTAACCCAGGTGGAGCACGGTCTGAGCGCTAAATGGTTTTATGAGTGAGGAGGACTTGATTTTAACAACTTCTGGTCTGAGTGCTGCATCATGAAAAAAGTGGGTCACACAAAGATGCCAGGCCATACGCACTCAGCTGTTCTCCTCAGAGTAGAAAGAGCAGGATAAAGAAAAAGAGGAGTGTGAATGATCAAGGACATGATATCTCTGAGGCATGTCTGCATATCCATTTTCAACCACATTGCAATTTAACATCTTGCTACCCCCTTCACAATAAGGTTCAACATATTGGGTCTAATGAACAAACAATTTATCTACAGCATATATTAATCTGTGTTCATGTTTTTTCTTCATAAATATTACTATTGCTCAATGCTCGTTTATGTTGATTAATAATACTAATAATGTGAATATATTTACATACTGAATTAAAAATAAAAATCTAACACAAACTAAAATTTTAATAAAAAAGTATGAGAACTGTTAATTAATGATACCTAATCAATTAACTAATGTTACAAAATACAGCTATTAAAAAAAGAAAGAGGAATACAGAAGTAAAAGAATATAGATTCTGTAGATTGACTGGGGGGCAGTTGTGTGGTATGCTGGGGCTGGAGCGGGTCTACGGGGAGTCAGTGGTGCACTGTGCCAGGGAAGGTCACATTACCCTGACTGTGGAAGAGCAAGGTTTTAAATAGAGAGACTCACACCCCACCCAGCCCTCAGCACACTATTCTGGGGACACATGAGAGGGAAAGGGTCGGAAAGCACTGTTACTGCCACAGCCAAGACTGACAGATGGCTGTTTCGAAAAATAAAAGTAGAGATCTTATCAACCGGTGTGTGTGTGCACGTGTGTGAGAGAGAGTTTCTATACATCAACATTATGGTTTTTATGTTTTCATTTACAACTGGATTTATGACCATCACAAATGAATGGACTCATTGTAAATTATTTCATGGTGCATGGACACAATAAAATCATAAACTTGGTGCACATTCAGTCGTCCACATGAATTGCAGACTTCTGCAGATGTTTGTGCTAATCATTCCATTTCTCATTTGGTTTTATTCAACAATTCCTCCTCTTTGCTCATCGTCTTGATATAGATCTTATTATCCCACCCCTTTCCTCCACCCTCAGCCCTCGATATATGGTCATACTCTCCTTGGAACCCCTCCTCCATCCCAATGCCATCTCTAAAGTTATCATGGGGTATGTTGGCGGCCTCTCTCTCTCACACCTCCAGCCTAAAGTGCACGGCCGGTGGTTGGTGGTATGGCTGCCAGCACTTGGCCCTGTCACTCATTTGCCCCAGGCCCCCGCCCCCATCTCATTTTACCCCCGAGTTTGTCTGTCTGTCTGTCTCTGCACCAGTAGTGAGGTCCGTGCTGCAGACACTGCCTTGCCCACCACACAGCTCTTGGTATTCTCGAAGAGCTAAATCAACGTAGAGGGAACATTTTTTTGTCTATTTTTCAGAAATCTACAACAGACACCGGCTTGTGGGGATCCCCGTCGTGTTTGTCTGTCACTGGGAACAAGCGTGTGGACTATTGGAATACTTTGGACCTCTTGACTCATCACCTGTTCTACCTCGCCAAAGCCTGGGTGCATCTGAGAGTCTGTGTGATCGTGTGTGAGTTTGCTTGAGAGTGTGTGTGACTTAAGTGGATCTAGGTGGTGTCAGCGTTGGGGTTTTGGTTTGACAGGTGCACGTGCAGGAGCATTGCACTGTGGTTCCTGTGTTTGGATTTACTACTCTGATCAGACATGGCTACTCTGAGAAGTTTGCTGCTGGGGCTTTTGCTGGCCCTGCTTTGTTCCTTCCAGACACCGCTGGCTCCCTCAACATCTGTCAAAGCCCAGGATCTGCCATTCATCCGTGAGGAAGGCCTGATGGCTGATGATGATGATGATGACGACGATGATGACGACGACGACGACGATGACGATGATGATGATGATGATGATGATGACGACGATGATGATGACGATGATGATGACGACGACGATGATGACGACGACGATGATGACGATGATGACGATGATGATGACGATGACGGCGACGACGACGATGATGACGGCGACGATGGCGACGACGGCGATGATGATGGCGACGCGATGATGGCGATGATGATGACGATGATGATGATGATGATGATGATGATGATGATGATGATGATGATGATGATGGCGGCGGCGGCGATGGCGGCGGCGATGGCGGCGATGGCGATGATGACGGCGATGATGATGGCGGCGGCGATGGCGATGGCGGCGGCGATGATGATGATGATGATGATGATGACGACGACGATGATGATGATGACGATGATGATGACGACGATGATGATGACGACGACGATGATGATGACGACGACGATGATGATGATGATGATGATGACCATGAAGGTACGTAAAGTTGCTCTCGAAGTGCCATTGAATCCCCCTGTATTTTAGCGAATCATCTGCCCCCTCTCTTAGCCCTCCATAAGTATTTTCACCAAATTGGGGAAGAGAGGGGAGGAGCAAGGGGGCCCTTTTGGCCACTCCCACTTTCTGCACCTCAGCTCTGTCTCAAAACGTTGCTCTTGGCCTGCTGTTGTTGGGGTCCAATCAGTCGCTCATTTTATCCAATCAGATCACTCAGAGCTTAGCGCAAGCCCCACCTCCTCCCCTCTCCAGCTGTCCATCACCCTGGCTGTCTTTGACTCTCTCTGTCTTCTCTTCCCTGACTAAATAGAGCTATGAGTTCTGTGGGCCCTCTGAAGGCGGACTGCTTGAAGTCCTGACGTGCAGTACAGTACAGTGCTTATGAACTGAGGACTTAAGAGAGAAAAGAGAAAAAACAAACCCAGCGCTGCAGTCTGAGCCCCAGGCCTTACTCTGGCCCAATAGATCAGATCGTTCTTTGATTTTTGTCTCGTTTTGAAAGAGCGGGTTCCAACCTTTCCTTCATCCCTCTATTTGTCCTGTTTGAATTTGGAATATTCTGCATTTGTGTCACCGTGTGAAACTACAGAGAAAGAAAGAGAGACAGGCAGATGAAGTGGGGGAATATAACATGGAGAGAGAGCAACATGGAGTAGTAGGGACCGATAGAGAAAGAGAGAGAGAGAGAGAGAGAGAGACAGGAGGATGTTGGATGGTTGTGGGGAGTACAGGAAGGCAGACTGATTGGACAGATCGGTTCTAGATTCTCTCTCTTTCACTACATCTCCCAGATCTCATTCTTTCTCTGTAGAGATTATCTGTAAAAGGAGTGACATGTACCCAACCTGATCTGTCTGCTTGTAAAGTCATTGAGTTGTATTTAAATGAACTATATGGGTTTATAAAAGTTACATATGTGATCTCTATTTATGCTAATAATTATTTATTTCATTATCCTTACCAGAAAGGATTCTCATTCTCTAAATAGTTGCAAAAAAAAGGAAAAGAAAAAAAACTCATCCCTCTAAATGTACATTCTCCAATTTTTAAACTTGTACTATTGCTGTGATTTTACATTTTAGTGTATCTTTTTTCTCTCATTGAAATTAAATTAGTAAAACAGACAACTGGAAATGTACAGTGAGAAGTCAGGGACAATATACGTATGAAGTGTTTCAAGGACAAAACTAGGGCTGCAGCAGTGGAGAGGTAGCAAAAGAGAGAGAATGTTCATTCATAATTTACATATTCATGTTGATACAAACAAAGAGTATCACAAGGGAACAGGCAACACAGCAACTATCAGGAGATGCTAAAATATGACTGTTTAGACTGAATCCTTTTTTTCTGTTGTTACTGTGTGTTTTTTTATTATTTTTTGTTCCTGGTGTTTGTGTTTCATTCTTTGTTTAGTGTAATATCTTCTGTGTCATCATTATGAGCAGCACAATGGTGTTGTTCAAGGCACCACATATTTAAACCCCACTCTGAAACGAATAAATCAAATGATCCTGTGTTGCACGGTGTAATTTCTGTTATCTCTGTTATTTTGTCTTTCAATGAACAGTGTATTGAAATGTTTGTAAGCTTAAACTAATTAACATTTTTGACGAGTGTTATTTTTTTGATTTGCATACTTGTAATCAATGCAGAGAATTTACAGTGGTAGTTTACAGTGAATTTACTTTGGTTTTAGACCGAAACCTAAACTCATCTTTAAAAATAATTATGTGATATTGTGATGGTATTAACACAAACCTTATATACAAATAACAATAGTATACAATAACTGTCTAGTCAGTTGTTTTTGTCACTTTATGTCATCTCTTTGGATGATATTGTCTAGGGTCTGTGAGTGTGTAAAAAGTTGTCATATTCATTTAGCTAATCACAAACGTGTGGTGAGTTGTGTGTGTGTGTGTGTGTGTGTGTGTGTGTGTGTGTGTGTGTGTGTGTGTGTGTGTGTGTGTGTGTGTGTGTGTGTGCATGTGTGAGAGAGGAAAAGAGAAAAAAGGGGTGTTCACGTGAGTAAGGCTAATTCATTATACTCATCACCTTACTCACCATGCTCTTAACATACATGTCAATAATGATTAAAAGGAACAACAGCTTACAACATTTCTTTCAGATGATGACGACGATGATGATTATCATGAAGGATCCATTTGCTCATTCTGCGCCCACTGTGAGGTAAGCACTAAGCTCTATTAGTCTGATGAGGTGCACAATGATGTGTAGTCCACTTATGCCTTCATTCCGCCTGTCTTACTTTTTTTTTGGTATTTGGTATTCACTTATTCATTTCTCATTTATCTCTTCCCTCAGCATTGCGACAGCTGTGATGAATGCCCATGTAAAAAGGGAGACGACTCTGAACACTGCGACTTCTGTGATGTGAGAAATCCACCGCAAACACACAGTTTAATAAAGAGCTTTTAAATAACTAAAATCTATCACTAGGTCAAAACTAACTACCCTCTTCTGGGTGATTTATTTTTTATTTTTTTATTTGGTCTCTTATTTTCTGAATATTGCTTTCCAGGCTTAAACCAAACACGTTTACATTCAATAAGAATGCATTTATTCTGACAAAATATAGACTATTATTATTATTATTATTATTATTATTATTATTATTAATTTGACTGAACTGCAATTGCTTTTTTCCTTGGATGAAACTAGCCTATAGAAATAAATATAGGATTTGGGTGGTAATAAATTGTGCTTACGGTAACTGTCCAGTGCCGCTATAGAGGCCCTTCAGCTGTCTTTTCCCCTACAAAACCACATAGCCTAATCAACGAATTATTTTAAAAATCATAGCTTGAAATTATCAGGACATTTTAACTGTTTTTTTTTTATCTCTTCAGGATTGTGGAAAGTGTTACATCTGTCCTGTTTGTGACACCGTCTGCCAGCCAGGTGAGAAAAACACTTCAACAATTTGCATTATTTTAATTGTTTACACTTTCAAAGTGTGATTATTTTATGAACTCATTACACATTTTACATTTTCCTCAAAGGTGGCTTTGTTGACTCAGTTTCTGGATCCATCTATAAGTAAGATAATATTCACATACAAATAAACCTGTGACACTAGGCCCTATTTCTTGTTATAACCATAATTATATTATGATGTCACCGCTTCTCTTTTTTTCAGGACTGTCGCAGATGTCTTTGATGATGACGACGACAACGATGATGATGATGATGACGACAACTAAACTCACTTGTTACCACCATGTGGCCAAAAGAGAAACGTGCAATTGGGCGCTGCGTTTCACAGATTTTATTGTAGCGTTATGTTCATTGTCGTTAAGTTATTTTTCTCTTTTTAATGTAAACACATCACACGCTACAGTCCGGCCAATATATACATACACGTGGAATTTAAATAGCCTAATTAAAATGACTTAATTTAATTATTTAAATTAAGTTTATTTAATTGAACAATATGTTTCCCTTTTAAACAGTCTTGTTATTAACATAAGTTATGATGTGAAATGTAATTGCAAACCTCTGTTGTTTTGACACTACTTATGGAATAAAATGATGGGACGTTTTATTTATGTGTAAGTTCAATGATACTTCTTTAAAGGGTCATGAAACCCCCTCTTTCAGCTCAAATCCACCTCGTAATCTTTTTGAAAAATGCTACTTAAATGGGCGTGGATGCCCGTGAGAAGAGGAGGGGTGGGTGTGGCAGAGCGAGGCAGGGGAGAAAGAGGGGGCGAGCAACTGTCATCTGTCAGTGCAGTGCAATGGCCCATGCCGAATCTCAACAAATATATGGGGTTAAACGTAACGAAATGCAGGATTTTTAAAGCTGGCAAAATTAAAGTCCAATAAAATACACTGACAACCGTCTGTTTGCCTTACTACATATATTAGATTAATCTAAAAACCGAATTCCACCTGTCTCCAGTTCTCGTAACTTTCATTAGAAAAATGTTTGTTACACACAACAGCTTTGAGGTATCGCTAGTTGATGGCCAACCAACCGCCCGCAGCCAGAGACTAGCCCAGGCAGCATCGCGGGAAAGCCATGCAACACACCGAACCTTCACACCAGGAAACAAACACTTACGACCCATGATCATATACTCCTCATCTACTCCGTAAACACGCAGACTGTCACTTCTGTCATTGGAAAGAACCACGTGCTGTCATGAATAATTAAGAGACGGTGTCTTCTCATAGGATAAGCTCAGTCTCATTAATAATAATGAGACACCGATGCGTCACTTAGCACTATAGTGCACTGGTACGTCACAAGCTGTGACGTGGACGCAATGTAGTTTTTAAACCCGGAAGACGAAAATAGGGTGAAAAACATAAAAATTTACCAGTTTCACTTGTTAATTAAATCTAACAGATGCTAACATTATGTTCAATGATGTTCAACACACATACCTCTGTGAAAATCTCAAAAATTTAGCTGTAGGGTTTCATGACCCTTTAAAAACATGCATTTTATATCACACACACACACACACACACACACACACACACACACACACACACCATATAATGTCAGTCATACGTGATTTCCAAACATGGGTTGAGATAAGTAGGCTACATGAATTATGACCTTAAATGGACAGCTCACCCAAAAAAAGAAAACTGTGTCTTACTCTAGATAGGTATAGGTAAGCTAATAATAATGAAAAAGTCCCTAGTCTTTTGATTAGAACATAACTATTAGCACACTGTAGCTTATATGCAAGCCTATATACACTCTATTGCCAAAAGTATTGGGCATCCCCTCCAAATAATTGAATTCAGGGGTTCCAATCACTTCCATGGCCAAAGGTGTATAAAATCAAGCACCTAGGCATGCAGACTGCGATAATCGTATTTATATTTAAAATATATATATATATATTATTATTTATAATGGTATTATTTATTTGTTTATTTAGCAAGTAGATCTCCTTTGTGGGGATTTATTTTCCAGTGGAAAACAAAACAAAACAAAAAACTGTACAGCTTACTGTACATTATCATTGCCCCTTTATTAAACTCTGACACTGCGGCTGCGCGTGCGCATACCAGCGATGTCCGTAAACTTTTATTATGACATTTATGAGAAGTGCGGCAGGTCATTTCCGGTTTACGGTCGTAGGAGGTAAACAGCAAACTAACTTCTGCGCTTCTGAATACGGTATTACGCTATGAAAGAACTATTGTGTGTTTCCCGGTTTGCATTTTAGTAACATGTACGACTATTATAGATTCCCTGATAACCAATCCTAGCTAGCTCACTAAGCAACTACGCTTCAGTAGGCAAACGTGTATTTTTGTGAAACTGCAAAAATCTGTTCATTAAACTCATATAAATGATCCATTTTGTTCTGTAAAAGACAAACATGACTCGACACGGGAAGAATTGCACAGCAGGAGCCGTTTACACTTATCATGAGAAGAAGAAAGACACCGGTAATGTAACCCTGGTCTTATTTATCTAACGTCACAGTGGCAAGAAAAAGTATGAACCCCTTTGCTGAATCTGAAAATGTAAATAATATTAACAAAATGCGTTATTTTTTATTTAGTGCTGTCCTGAATAAGATATTTTGCATAATACATGTTTAAATATAGTCCACGAGACAAAAAAAAAAAATCTGAATTAATATAAAAAATGATCTTTTGAAAAGTAAATTATAGTTATTAAACCAAAGTGTGCATCTCTCTTGACATCTCCAGCCTCATCGGGTTATGGGACACAGAGTGTGCGTTTGGGGAAGGATGCGATCAAAGATTTCGACTGCTGCTGTCTCTCCTTACAGCCCTGCAGGGACCCTGTTGTAACGTAAGAGTCCCACTTTTACACTTGAATGCTGAAATGGTCTTTGCATGTTTTTATTGAAGTGTTTATGCAGCGTTAATTGTATATACTGGATGTTACTGGCTAATTTGCATGTCAGCAGCTTGGAGACTTGGATTTATGTGTGTATGTGCTTTCTGCAGTGAAGATGGATACTTGTATGAAAAAGAAGCGATTCTGCAATACATCCTTCACCAGAAAACAGAAATTGCCAAGAAAATGAAGGTTTGAGCACTTTTTACAAATGTATTTTGCTCCAAATGTGAATGTTCTTCTCTGTTTGTCTAACAGACTTGTGTATATTTTTTAAACTCAGGCGTATGAGAAGCAGAAACAGGCTTTGAAGAGTGAAGGCCAGCTGGAGTCCAAGTCTGAGGAGCGAGAGAGAGCTGAGAAGTTCAGACAGAGAGAGAACAACATCGTATCCAAGCCAATCAACCCCTTCACTTCAGGTATGAAAACTGGAAGATACGATTAAACTAAAGCAGTGGTTCCCAAACTGGGGTACATGAGGTGACAGAGGGGGTACACAAACAAAACGCTGAGTTTTGTCCTTCATTTAATTCTACCCCACCTTAAGTGCCCCTATTATGGATTTTTGAAAATTATCTTTTATGTAGTGTGTAACATAGTTCTAAGTGAGTGAAAACATCCTGCACCTGAAAGAGCATCGTATATAAAGTTATTGTCTATCAAAAGTAAGAGCCGACTCGGAGTCATTTACACAAATCACTTTTCAAACGAATGGCAAGTAATTTCATTGTGACATTAGCATATTACCTGCCCATTTATTGCGTGTGCATTCACCTGGGAGAACCTCAAACACTGGATGTAGCAAGATTTGTTTTGCAAACTTTAGTGTTCCATCAGTCATTCACATGGGCTGTCATTCACATGCGCTCCTTATGAAGCTGGAGTTCAGCTATGGTAATGGCCATTTGTTTCTGAAATACCCACTATACGCGGTAGACCAATCACAACAGACTGGGCCATCTGACCAATCAGAGCAGAGTATGCTCGTGGAAAGGAGGGATTTAGAGAGACTGATTCATCCATTGAGTCATTTGAGAATCCTTGAACATTGTTGTGATGTGCAATGTATATTATGAAAAAAAGAAGTTTTTCGACCTTTGATGCATGTAAACCTGATGTTGGAGACCTCCAAAACTAAATGAGGAAAATTTAATAGCATAATTAGGGGCACTTTAAAATAACATTAACCCAAGCATGTATTTATAACTGGCAAAATGCTGTTAATACATGACAGTATATCTCAACAATGTACTTTATTTTGTTTATTTTTTTTAAAGTGGGGATTTAGCTCTTACTAACATGAAGAAGAAATATAGACACAGAGAGCGGATTGGGATCGATTTAAGACTCAAACTATCTTCTACCCTGAGTTCTTGTTTTTAATGTTGATAATATAATTTACAAGCAAGAAAAGAATGCAGTTCTTCCCAAATATCCAGACAATTGCAAATGTGGCATTGCTTATTATACAACAGGTCAACAAACAAAATGGTCATATTAAGTCACATACGTTTTAAGTGTTGTCAGGATTTGCTAAATTTTGCAACAAATGAATAGTTCCACCGAAAGCCACAGCAGTGTTTTGTAAACGATTCTGCAGCTTTTAAGGAATTGTGAGAGTCAATGACTCATTCATAAATAGTTACTTGCTTTGTTACTGAATGAATAATTGGCTCAATGACTCACTTAAGACAGTGACTTAATGCCACCTACTGGTGATTTTAGTTTACTGTTTAAAAGTATCACTTTGTTTTTACCATCATTGCATATTTCTCTATTGAGTATTCTTTATTTAAAGCATTATTTATTTTTTAAAGTTATTTATAAAGGTACAAATGAACTGGAAAATCAATGTTGGGGCTAATATTGTTATTTAATGGAAAAGGGGAAGTACAAGGGAAGAGATGCGTAGAAGGATGGTAAAAGTTTGATTACACGCATGTTCCTGCTTGATTTTATGTGTATTAACTCATTTCTCTTCAGGTAAATCTAAAGGTGATGAAAGCCAGAAGGGCTCAACCAGTTCCTCCAGTTCTGACACTTCAGCAGGGGAGTCCAGTTCTTCTTCAGCTCTGCCCAGCTTCTGGATCCCCAGCCTCACACCAGAGGCCAAGCCCACCTTGCTTAAAAAACCTGTAGGTTTCCAGATCTGTCACTTTCCCCTCTCTGCCAGCCACGTGTCCTTAACCTTGGGTCTTCAATACTATCGTGTCATTCATGGAATAGCATTACACAAGAGACTAATAATTACTCTGAAATCAGTTTGCAGCTTCTGCCAAGTGTTCTTTTGGTCGGTCATGATGCCCTTGATTGGTTTGTTTGTCCATCTCGCCTCCTGGTTCAATCCGTTTTCGTTCATTAGCTTCTTGTCATGATTTTTGTCTTTCAAAGTTTATCACCCTGCATGAGACACTAGGCAGATCAACATGCACTCAATTCAAGATATAATGAACTCTTTTGACCCCATTTATTATCGTTAACTGTTTTTCCTCTTCTCCTGCTTTTTCAGTCAAAGACCGTGTTCTGCCCCATGTCAGGACGTCCTTTGAAGATGAGTGATTTAATTTCAGTCCACTTCACTCCACTGGACCCCAGTCTGGACAGAGTGGCCCTACTCACACGCCAAGTAAGAAGTAAACCAAGATGTGATCTTGTTCCCATTTAATGTTGTATACTTTTGAAAGTTTGAGGTCTTTGGTACTCAAGTAACATTTCTCATTATTTTAAATGTTGAAAACAATTAAAGGAACACTCTACCGTTTTTAGAAATAGGGCTTATTCAACTTCTTTCCTACATTTAGATATGTGGGCAAATGCATTTTTATCTCAGTGCATGCATTTTTTTAGTTTGGCAGGGTCGCCGCTAGCTTAGCTCAGCATAATGAATGGAATCCTATGTTGCCAGCTAGCATGTCCAGAGTAAAAGTGATCCAAAAAAAATCCACAAGATATCCTTCTTGTAGATATCATGCAACACATGCACAACATATGCCGGTAGGTCGATGGAAGTTTGGGGATTTCATGTGTTGCGTGATATCTCTGCGCCCAAGTAGCAGTGCTTCGCCTGTGCCTTCCCATAATATAGTCCCAAGTTAATATCTGCTAGGAAATCACCTAGTCTTAATCTGCATCGCTATTTGTACTCGTTGTGAATACGCAGGCCACAAAAGTATTTAGGTGGGGTTTATCACTTTTACTTGGGACATGCTAGCTGGCAATATAGGATTCCATTCCTTATGCTAAGCTAAACTAGCGGCGACCTTGCCAAACTAAAAAAATGCATGCACTGAGATAAAAATGCATTTGCCCACATATCTAAATGTAGGAAAGAAGTTGAATAAGCCCTATTTCTAAAAACAGTGGAGTGTTCCTTTAAAGGGGTTCTATAATGGGGTTTCTATTTTTTGTCTTTCTTTTTTTTTTTACATTTTCAATTTTCTTGTTTAATGTTGCTGTTTTAAACATGAAAAAATGTCTTTAAAATTACAAAGCACAAAGTCACTCCAAAGGGAGTTATTCTCTAAATCAGTAAGCTCTGTTTTTGAACTCCCTCAAATGCCTCGATTGTAGTCTTGGGTTTTCTTCCGGGACCGAACATAGCATAATATTCAACATTTAAATAATTCCTGCCCAATCCATATGCAAATAAAAGGGCGAGGCCTGGTTTAGTAGTGTTGCAACTCACAGATATGGAAAGAGGTGTAACATTTCTAAAACTGTTGACCAATCACAAAACACTGGTCCAGCTGAACAATCAGAGCCCATTGTGCTTGTTGGGAGGAGGGGCTTCGTAGAGACAGGAACTTAACTGAGCATTACAGACAGACTGGGAGAAGATGTGCTGCAACATTGTCAAATATGTAAAAAAGAACTTGTTTTGAACATTCAAGCATGAAAAAAAACCTACTCTAGTAGACTCCAAAAACAAAATCAAAGGGAAAATGTTCCCTTTAATGTTTTTGTGTAAACTGTGATACAGTATAAACTGAAACTTTGTTTCAGGACTCTTTGATTTATAGAAAAAAAAAATTAAAATCTTTTGTGACATTATAAAAGTCTTTTCTGCGACTTTTGATCAATTGAATGTGTCTTTGATAAATAAAAGTGATGAATATTCTATTTTCTATATTAATGATTCATGTATTATTAAATATTCTGTATTTATATATATTATTTAAAATTACTGACCCCAAACTTTCGAACAGTCATTTTTTTTATGTTTTACGCGATCCTCAGGACAGATACGTGTGTGCAGTAACCAAAGACACACTTGGGAACTCGGTGCCCAGTGCAGTTCTCAGACCCTCGTGAGTTAGACTTTTACATTGTTTATTCAACAAGAATTGATCTGGCTGTATACCTCTTTATACATTTAGTTCTTCCTCTCACCTCTAGTTTCTTTCTATTTTTGTTTATAATGTCTTACCCTCAAGTGGAGCCGTAGTCACTATGGAGTGTGTGGAGAAGCTCATACGGAAAGACATGATTGATCCAATGACTGGAGACAAACTGAAAGAGAAGGACATCATTCCCCTTCAGAGGGTGTGTATAAGAGAAATAATGATGAAGAGAGCATTTCAATGTGTTACAAATGCAAGTTCAGTGTTTAAATGTCTCTTTGCTTGACGACAGGGCGGAACTGGCTTTGCGGGCTCAGGAGTGGATCTCAAAGCCAAAGAGGCCAGACCCGTTATGCAAGCATAAACTTGAGGATTGGACAACGCTTTGAGCCTGTAAATATTATCATTCATTTTGCTGGACTTTTTGTTTTGTTTTTGGTGAAGTGCTTTTGGGTGAGGGGTAATTGAGTGAAATGTTAAAGGTATGTTTCTCTTTGCCCCTAAAGCTACTATCATGTTATGTGTACACAACATACAGTATGTTTTCTTTTTAATAAATCATTCATTTGACACACTTTAAAAGTCACATGTGTCTTATTTTAATAGTTTGAAAAGACATTTAGGTGTTTTGTGGTCATAACAGGGTTAAAGTTCATCGTGATCTTCTACCAGGGTCCCGAAGTCAGTTATAGTGCTGACTTTAATGAAATCCATTCTATCCATGATCTCACTGATAGAGAGGCGACCATCCTGAGAATGAAAGCAAGAACACAGATACAATTTGGAAAATGCAGAGGGGAAAGAATTATTTAGTTTGGAAAAAGAGGGTAACTATTAAAAATTATTGCATTAGCGTTTGTGAGTTACAATTACACCTATCAGAGTGCAATGCAATGCAATGCCTTTGTAAGAACAAAGAAATTAAACTCCAGTCCAAAATTATTTTAAAAAACCAACATGGCTTTATTTTGTATTCACAGAGAGAAAAATGTTCCACCAATACAGTGTCAATCACTTTTGTCTCCTCCCACCTACTGAACCCCACCCTCTTTCCCTCCATTTTTGCTCTGGCTTCATTTCTTTATACCTCTTTTCATGCAAGTGGTATGTTGAAGGTGCAATGTGAAATTTACTTTGTAACAGTCAAAACAGGCCTGTTACATTGAATACTGATGCAACTGGCCCTTTATTCAGTGCTGAATTCCTGAGCATCTCTCAAGTAGAAGATGTACGTCTGTTTCCTCACAATATAAGCAAGCTGGAGTGTATGTTCATAAGGAATGTGAGTGTTTATCATAATTTTGTAGAATAGGATGAAATGTGTTTGACAATAAATAAAACGTTTATCTGTCTCAGTAAGATTCTCTTCATTGACTTAGAAGCCTAACCCCTGACCTTTTCATTTTTTATATTCAATTCCTATCTTCTCACCTACACCCAAAATATACTGCCCTCCCGTATTCCCAGATATGCTAACATTAAAGCTCATCATGTCTCTTGGTGAGATCCTCTCCGTAATTAGTCGCCTGGCTCCCAACAAACATGTTCCAGTTTTCCAGAATCTCCTTCTTTGTGATTTTGTCATCCTGGTTAGTCAATTATATGAAGCAGATGGAAGTCCATTGTGATTCATTGGTAGCAAATTAAAAGAAAGACAGAGGCAAATATTAATTAAAAATTGATTTGATTTGATTATTGCAATTTATGCATTATTGCAAATGAATGATGCCAACCAAATGTCACTTACCTTGTCTTGATCAGTTTCATGAATGAGATGCCGGGCCTCGTTATCAGCATGGTCCACCTCTCCAGGTAGAATCCAATGAGATACTTCATTGGCATCAAGGAAACCGTCCTGACAAAAAGCAAACAAATATGAACCTTGAAAGAGTAGCCAGGAAATGTTCCCAGGTGATGCTACAAGATTTCTTTCCCACTGCATACCTTATTCATGTCTCTGAACTCTGAAAAGTGTTTCTTTTCTGTTGTGACCCATTCTGGTTCATTCTCGCCATTTTCAGGGGTGAACATGTCCCCTAGGGTCAAAAGGAACACATGCACTTATTTTCAGTTTATTTGTACACAAAATATCAGTTCTTCCAATGTATGATTTTTTTTCCTTCCCAGGTAAATAGTGTAGAAATGTACCAATGTATTCCTGCAGATTAATCTTGCCATCACCATTCTTGTCAATGTCTTCAATTGTTTCCTGTAATATTGAGGGATACAAGTTTAGTGATCTATTCCAGTACTTCTCAAGTGGTTTGTTCTAATCTGACAGAAGCTAAATGCTAATGTTAAATATCAAAATATATAAACGACAGTATTTATGGTAATTCATCCATTACTTAGCTGTTTTTTCCAGTTTATATCATGTTGTTGGCCTTTGCAGTTTATTGTAATATTAATATGTTTTAATGTTTGTGTACATTTAATTGCCACTTGTCCAATGTCATAGGAAAATACCACAGGTAAATTGGGTAAAAATGTTAACTAATCGACACAGTAACAATTTATTTTACATTTACTCAGTTAGCAGATGCTTTTATCCAAAGTGACTTATAAATGAGGAGATCAAGCAAACAAACAATAGGGCAATTTATGCCAGTGCTGAGACTAGTCCCAGTTGGTCTAGCACAGTCATTGTAGCAAGACATGAAATAGATTTTTTTAATAGACATAATGGAGTAGTACTAATGGGTCATGTGTTGATGAAAAAGATGCGTCTTCAGCCGTTTATTGAAAATGGCTAAAGACTCAGCAGCTCGGGTTGATTTAGGCAGGTCATTCCACCAGCTTGCAGAGGTTTTTTAAATTGTTCTGTTTAAATATGCAAATAGGGCATTATCTAATTAAATATGCACTAATTTGCATACATTTCCAGAACAGAAATCATGGATGAAGAGTTAGATATTAGAGTTAATTTTGGATATCTTATGATTTTATTAATGTTTTTTTAATGTGAATATATATATATATATATATATATATATATATATATATAAAGATATATTGACCCCTCTGTTTTAAAAAAAAAAAACCACTTAAATGTGCATTTTAGATGTTTTATTTCCACCAGTCCGGAAACAACATTTCCCTTGTATTGTCTTGCCTTAATGTCTGTCCCTCTCTCTTTGATTTCTCGATCATTATATTCATTATCACCTCACCTGTATCACAATGTGTCTCATGTAGTCAAACTCCTCTGGATGGAGGAAGGCAGTGAACTCTTCTCTGGTAGCAACACCGTCCCCGTCCCGGTCTGCGGACTTGAACCGTCTCTCATCTCTATTGAGCATGGCTTTGTAACTGGCCTTATCATCCACATCATCAAACTCTACATCTGGAATACAGCAACATAGTATAAGTCAACCATTTATAATCGGTACTTCTGCAGTATGTATTGGAGTTTATGGTCTAAACATTATTTGTCCAGTTTTTACTTGAAATAATAATTTATCCTAAATCCCAAGATGTTGCTCTGTTGTTGTGGATAACAAATATACAATCCTCTTTTAAACAGCTGTTTCTCATTAAACATGTAATATCCATATCCAATTACCCATATAATATCCATAGGTGGTGTTCTTGTACTCAGTCCACCCAATCCTCCCATCCTTGTTCTGGTCGTATTCTTTCCAGTGCTTGTCCACGTTCTCCTCAATGTACTTCCTCTGCCTGTGCTTGATCCAGTGGTGCAGCTCAGCATGACTGATGAATCCATCCTTATCTGTGTCAATCTTATCCACAATCTTTCTGCATGGGGAATATAAAAAATACAAAGTAAGACACATGATAATATTATTATTCTCCAATTTTCTGTATCATTCTCATATATTTATTTTTACCCCAGTCTCTCTTTGCTCTCCTCAGGGCTTAGCTGGTCGAAGGTCTTGGCTTCCTCTTTGCCAAGGAAGGCCTCGTGGTCATACTGGAAACCATGGGCATCATCGTGAGCATGATCACTGAGGTCAGGTTTATGATGTACACGCTTCTCCTGCGCAGGCACAGCAACTGTGACCCCAACAAACAGGGCAAGCTTCCACAAAAAGAGCAGCTGCATATTCTCCCTACAGTGTGTGAGAGAAGACAGAGACATATTTTTATCTGACCTGAAAAAGTATGTAGCATGCACACTAACACATTAAGTCATTGTGCTTAGCAATGAAAACTTTACTTTATCTTCAATGAGCTCAATCAATTTTAAACAAAATTATAGAGCACAGACATCTTATTTAAACTTTCAGAATAAGCATCAAATATTTTATTTAAAAAGTCAATCATAAAAAATAAAAAAAAACACATATATGATAACGTTTTGTATTAAGCAGCGATTTACAGCTGACATTGACTATTGAATGAACGATGAAAACAATTGGCAGCAAAAACTACAAATGAGCAGTTTAAGTTTAAAATGCGAATATTTTTCATCTTAAATTTTAGAAATGACTTACCAAGCCTGCAGTGATTTCTGCTTGAGTAAACCCTGAAGTTGAAGAGTACGCGTTGGCACTGTTCTTTAAAGTGCACGTAAAAGTAGGCGGGGCAGCGATGTTACGTGCCCTCAAAAATGTTTTATTGACAGGAAAAAGAGCCAATCATACGACCAAATTAGGAAATTCTAAATTCTACTGGCTGCAAAACGCCACGTTGACACGCGAACGCGCATCAGAGAGCCAGGCGCGTTTTGGCAAACTGGGAAAAAAGTTTTAAGGACAGCTCATCTTTGACAGAAATATTGTGGAGATTGCATATGCACTGATGCATTATTGGACATAAAGTTACATGCATGTTACATAATCTTAATTATAACGACTTCCCCCCCCCCGTTAAATCTTGGTCAGTGGTCTTAGCTACGCCTAATATAGGCCAAATATTAACAATTTGAATACTATTTAAACGTTTTGAACGCCATAAATGTTGCGTGATACAGAGTAAATGTTGCCGCAATTACAAACGTTATTTCAGACTCTATTTCAGATATTCTTCCGCTTCTTTTAGAAACCCTCTTCCTCAAGTCCTTTGATCACACAAGTTAAATGTCCCGCGTGTTAAAAAAGAGATTGGATTCGGATACGTTTTTTTCATTGTAAATCTCATCCGTCGATAGCCTATTAAACTAGTTTTTAACCTTAATTATTTAAAACATGCTTGTATTACGCCCTACATGAAAACAAATAAATAAATCTTTGGCGATTTAAAAACGAATGATTTGGGGGTTAATGTGTTCTGTTGGTCAGGATAACTGATACATTTTTGAAATACTGATAATTAGCTCTAGAGCTGTATGTATCGCTAATAATAACAATATCAGCTGCTTTTGAAATGAATCTATTATTCAAATATTCAAAATCTCCCCAGTTATTACTAAAATGTAATCCTCTTCTTTCTTTCTTTTCTTCTTCTTCTTTTTTTACTGCACAGTTGGCATGCACTTTCAGAAAGATGATATCCAAAACAGTCTACTTTGTTTGTGGACATATGCAATACAATCTTGCAACAAAAGACAACTGGCTAAATGTACAGCTAGACAAATCAAAATTCATTATATACTTTTCACTGCTGCCTTTGAAACAAATCATCAGGTCAAAATCCTGTTCAAATTCACATCTTATGCATTTGGAAGACACTTTTCCCCAAAGAGACACTCAAATCATGTTATCAGTTCCCTGGGAATCAAACTTAACCTTTGTTTTGCTATCGCCATGAGCAGGCCAACATCTGCAGATTTAAAAAAAATTCTACTGAATGAACATGATAAATATGTGTTAAATTGAACTGAAATTTCAACACTGGTATAGTCAACATAATAAACAAACACACAAGGGCCAACATTCACTATACTGTGTAAAGGTTTGGGGTCAGTAAGATTTCTTCCTAAAAATATTGGAAATTGATCAAAAGTGACAGTAAAGACATTTATAATCTTATGAAATATTTCATTTTCAAATAAATGCTGTTCTTTTGCACATTTTGTTCATCAGAGAATCCTAAAAAAAAATATTACAGTTTCCACAAAAATACTAAGCAACACAATGGATCATATGACACTGAAGATTGGCTGCTGAAAATCCAGCTTTGAAATCACAAGAATAAATTATATTTGCAAGCTAATACAAATACAAAAAATGTGTATGCATAGCTATAACTTTATGAATAAGGGGGCTTGAACTGAACAGAAACTGACAAATCTTTCTGCATATATTTTGCATCAAGATTCTACATTTGCCTGCTTATGAGACAATGAATACTTATCCTAACATCCATATGCACCTATTTCGATGATAGGACTAGTGCCACTTAGTTGTGTCTACTTATACCTCCTTCAACTTTGTCGCCTCCTGATTCTGTTGTCTCTCGACTCCTCATCCTCCCTCACATCTTTTTGCACAACTTTTCACACCTGCCCTCTTTCTTTACCTCTTTGTCTCTCTCCAGACATATACAGCGCTTCATCCCTCGGTCCTCACTCTCTCTCTCTCTCTCTCTCTCTCTCTCTCTCTCTGTATTTGTGTGTCCCCTCTCTTCTCTCTCTTTGCCTGTGGCTGTGTGTCTAGTACCATGGAGCAATTGAAGGTGACAGGGCCAGAGAGAGAGGAGGGGAGAGGGAGGACGTGGCACTCTGTAGCCTGGGGGCACACAACAACACACAGAGAGACAGAAAGATAGAGAGATGGTAAAGGAAATGGGAGGGCAGAGATGACAAAATAAGGAAGAAGACAAGTGCTCTGGAACCAAATGGATGACACAGAGTGATGGAGAGGCTGTGGGCCTAATGAATTATTTGTAATTGGTGCATTAACATCAGTGCCTGTGCCGGATTTTGGCGTCACACACTGGATATCAAGTACAACACTTACTCCTTTACCACATATACATGCACTCTCATACATGTACACTAGTTTTTTTTAAGAACTTGATGTTAATTTGTCCCGGCATTGTTGCTATGGTGACCTCTCTTCCCCCTCCCCCCCAGCAGAGAGAGAGAGAGGGTGACAGGGATGAACTAACAAGACACTGAAAAAATGTGCCCTGAAGGAGCGTACGCTCACACACCAGCACACATAATAAACGCGCACTCAACGTCACATTTGTGCAAAACACTGACACTAAATATTAACAACATTTTATTAAGATCCGTTCTCATTTGCTTCATTTTTGCTTCAAAAAAAGCATAACCCGCACGGAGAAAGATGCTCTTCGGCTTCCATTGTGTTTCAGTTCAAACCCTCCGTCTATTCTCCGTGTCATTGTCTTTTTCCATGAATCCTCTGAACGAGTGACAAAGAATGAGACGTAGGTATGGGGGGATGCGTATGAGAGAGGAAGAGAGCGGAGGGTTTTGTCAACCGGAAATAAATAAAGCTGGCACCCTCCTTCTCCTCCGCCTCCTCTGTCTCTCTCTCTCGTGCCCTCCGTGTCCCCCTTCCTTGTTTTTTTTCTACAAGGATACATCCATGGCCTCGTTATGTCTTCCTTTTTCTCTCTTTCTGTTTCAGTTCCTTCGCTATCATGCGTGTACTGCACGAAACTCCTTGTGTTTTGCTCGTGCCATGACAGTGTCCGTTAACCTGATGTAGCTTGTCACATTAAAGGGATAGCCTAGTTCACCCCAAAGTGAACATTCTGTCATAATTTACTCACATTTATGTAATTCCAGACCTGTTTGATGTTATATGGTATCGCTGTATTTTACAGTGTCCTTGTTAAATTTGTTGCATGTACTTATCAGCATTACATGCAACTAACCCTCAACCAACCTCTAACCCTATATGTTGTTAATTGAGTAATATTAAATAACTACGTGTGCTTCCCCTCTGTGAATAGTTCTTAAAAGAACCTTTTTTTTCTAAGTGATAAGAGCATTTTAAAATCTAAATAACTTTTTTCCACTGTAAAGAACCTTGAAAAGTTTAAATGTATGTTAAAAGTTATTCATGGATCATGGAATAAAGAGCCTTGTCTACTATGGGTTAGGGTTAGTTGCTTGTAATTATGAGTCATTTATTGTTATTACTATAGCAACATGTGTACATCACATTAAAACAAAGAGTTACCATTCCAAGTCTTCTAACGTAGTACAACAGGTTCGTCAGCCCATTCGGTCACCATTTGCTTTCATAGGCTATGAAAAGGGCTGTGTGAATATTCTGTTAAACTTTGTGTTTCACAGAAGAAACAAAGGCATACAGGTTTGGAAAGTAATATTTTTATATGGACATTGTTTTTAGATGAAATGCATCTCTTTAAGATGTGTGAACAATAGCAGAAAAATAGCAGTGCCTCCAAGGCACCCCTTTGTCCAAGACAACATTCTTTCCTGTCTAGACTGATATGTAATTCTGTTGTAATAAAATAAAATAAAACTCATTCCAGTGTAATCTTTTTTTTTTTTTTTTTTTTTACTTAAGATTTTGTTATTATTCATTTAAATAATTTTAAGACTTATTGGGGGCACCCTGAAAGTTTGCTGATGCCCCCTAGTGGGCCCCGGACCCCTTGTTGAGATCTACTACCTTAGAGTGCATGCATGAAAACAACAACAAAAACAACAACAACATATGGTTCATAATTCACAGTTTATTAAGTCTAATACCCAAAAGACGAAAACAAAACCTCTTTGATCCTTCTTACCTCAAGTGAGCATTAGAGGTCTCATATTTATTTGACTTTTCCCCTAAGTTGAACCTTTCATATTAACTAGCACCAAAATTGTCATGCTTGTATGTAATGTTGGGTCTCCTTTATAATTTTGGAGTATTTTCTCTCTCTCTCTCTCTCTCTCTCTCTCTCTCTCTCTCTCTCTCTCTCTCTCTCTCTCTCTCTCTCTCTCTCTCTCTCTCTGTTTTCTCTCGTATTTTAAAATGTCACAGGCTCTTTGGTTTTTAAAGTTAATCCAATAAAATATGCAAATATAGCATTGGGATTGTGACAAAGTGCAGTGGAGGGTAAACATGCCATATACACTTTGACGTGTGTGTGTGTGTGTGTGTGTGTGTGTGTGTGTGTGTGTGTGTGTGTGTGTGTGTGTGTGTGTGTGTGTGTGTGTGTGTGTGTGTGTGTGTGTGTGTGTGTGTGTGTGTGTGTGTGTGTGTGTGTGTGTGTGTGTGTGTGTGTGTGTGTGTGTGTGTGTGTGTGTGTGTGTGGCAGAAGAGAGGCCCTTACACGCAGGTCTGAAAGTGTCTACTCATGTTTGCATGTAATCATACTAGCAAGCATGCAGCAGAGAACTACAAAGTAATGTGTGAAGTTTCTCTTCTCAGGAATGACAGTGACAGTGTCATGACAGTGTCTTGATTTAAAATACAAGAATATAAAGGTCTGTTCATTGTGTTTACCATTGTTTAAATAGTTTTCTTTTAACCTTCATGTTTATTTTGGGGACTATGAGGCATCAATGCCATTTTTAAATCTTAAAAAGTATATTCAAAATTAAAGTAACATTTTCCAAATGAGAACCTCTTATGCTCACCAAAGCTTAATTTATTTACAAAAAATACAGTATCTGAATCAGAAATCTGAAAGTGTTTAAAATTTGTATTCATTCCTGTGATGGCAATTTCGGCATCATTACTCAAATCTTCAGTGTAACATGATCCTTCAGAAAATCTAATATGATGATTTGCTAATATTACAGTTGCACTGCTTAATTTTTGATGAATAGGAAGTTCGAAAGAGCAGTGTTGATTTGAAATAGAAATCTTCTGCAAAATTATAAATGTCTTTATTTGATTTGATTCGTGTACTGTCATGCAGGGGGTGCATAGTGTATTGCATTGTGTTGTCTGATGTCCTTTTATGTAGTGCTTTGCGATTGTGTCGCAAAGCCAATTGCCCCACGGGGACAATAAAGTTGTCTACTACTACTAATGTGTCCTTACTAAATAAAGGTATTCATTTCTTTTTTCCTGACTCCAAACCTTTGAACGCTAGTGTGTAAAAACAAAATTTGAATTATAACTTGAAAATACATAACTACTACATTACTCATGTTAGGGGCGAGTTGTGAAATAATGCATTGAAATTTAACATAACAAAATTCCCACAAAATTCCCTGAACTCTAGATTCTGTCGAGATATATTCTTAACAATTGCTTTTTTGTTGTAAATTTGCTGAGGTCAGACATTTTTCTGGTCCCAAACTGATGTTATTTGTCACTTGTCTGAGAAGCGTTGGACTACTTTATGATAATTCAAAGGGTTAATACTTCATTTATATCAACACATTGCGTTTTGATTACTTCAGAGGAACATATTTAAAGAATCTGAGAGGAAAATAATAAGTTAATTACTTTTATTATTTTATAGGACCCCAAATATAACAGCAAAGTAGATGTCATCAGTGCTGAGGGTTAAACCACCAGCCGTCATAGAGCAGGTGCATGATCTGAAGCTCTCTCACAGCTCTTAGGTTAGCCATTTTTGGAAGTCCGTATCTACAAACAGCAAATTGCCTTTGTGAGACTTTAGAAATAGCTTTACGTCTCCTCTTTTTCAGTCATTTTTTTGCCTCCACCTCACCTCTCTCTCTCTCTCTCTCTCTCTCTCTCTCTCTCTCTCTCTCTCTCTCTCTCACTTCATCACCCCTTTTCCTGGCATTAAGTCCAGACCTGACACTGACACTGACTCTGTGTGTCATCCCTCTCTCTCTCTTTCCCTCTCTCCCTCATTGCTTCAAGGACCAGAGTGCCTGCAGATGCATTTCTCTGTAGCCCACTACCCCTCCCTCCCCTCCTCTCTTTCGCCCTGTCTAACTCTCTCCATCTTTCTCTCTCTCCCTTTCCTCTCCTCCCTTGCTATCTCTCTCTCTCTCTCTCTCTCTCTCTCTCTCTCTCTCTCTCTCTCTCTCTCGCTCTCTCTCGAACACAGTCTAACATTAACAAAGCGAGAGAGCAGAGAGAAGGAGAGGGGGATGAACAGAAAGTGATAGAGACACTGAGCAAGTGTGGACCACTTTTACAATTCATTCATCTACCAGGTGAGTCTCCTGCCTTCACTGCAGACACAACAATTGAGACAGAATCATGACTTTTTTTTTTAAATTGGAAATAAATATACTGAGGAATTGATTGGTTAATTGTAGAAAGGTTATTGCAGACTTGACCTTTGACATTTTCTGTTTTGCACAACAGTATTTTGTTTGATACAACCAAAGGCAACATTTTAATACTTTAAATGTGTTTATATTTATCTTGGCCTGAGAGTCATGCAAAGTAACATTCAATTAGTTTAATTCAATAATTTTAAATAGTGAAAACCTTTTCACCTTTTTATATACATCAACGTACATGACAGCATTATTTTATTATTTATTAATCAAACTTAATAAATGCATTAAATTTTGTTTGTTATTATTTACATATGTCAGCACATATAAAATGAGCCTCTGTATGTGTATTGTATCAATATTTAACTGTTTATTTCCTAGGCATATTGAAGCTCTAATAATATTTATTTTACATCTCTTTTTTATATGGAATTGTACAGGTAGTTAATTTGGCATTATTAATTCAACAAAATGTAGAAATAATTTAATATAGTTGTAATATATAGTTGCAATTTTTCAGGCATCCTAAGCTGTTATTTTTCTACATGTAACTTTATTTATTTATTTATTTATTGTTTTTCCTTCCATACATCTGTGTATTTCTGTCTGTTTAGTAGTCCTAGATATTTTTTGTCTTCAAGGTCATGATTTACTCTCAAAACCCATGCAAATATAATCATTCAAGCACTTCAACATCATCTTTAATGGCTAGATCTATAATATTCACGAGGACGGCCTCCTTTCTGTGTATGTTAGTAGTTTTACATGCAGAATTGGAACCACAGATATTTTTTTCTAACTCTTCAACAGTATTTATTTAACTGAATGGTGTTCTATAAATTATATGCAGGTGCTGGCTATTTTTTGTGATATAAATACACTTACATTTCAATTGGTGGCTTCACGCCTGTTTTCATACTGTTTTTTGTTGTGTAGTCAGATTTTGTATAACGATTGTGTGCCATTGTGTGCGGTGTATCTATAATTATCTCTTTGTTTTGTAGGAGTGTGTCTCTCTGTTGTGTAGAGCCTGTGTGTTTCTGTGTATTGTTGTTAACATTAGTTGACAGTATTACTCTCTCCAGTCATGCGTGTGTGTACGACGATGTCAGACTAGATGTTCTGTACTTCTTAATTACTCGCTGTGCGTGTGTGTGTGTGTGTGTGTGTGTGTGTGTCTGTGGGGGGTTAATGTGTGTACATGTGATAAAGATACATAGAGATATAGATAGATAAAGAGAGAGTAAAATACTATAGTGACACATACTTTAAAGACAGGCAGATGGATCATTCTTTTGATATGAGGATAATCCCCTAGTAAATTTCTGTAAGATTTAAAAACATTCCTTTGGGCATATACTGGTTTGAGTGTTAATAAATTGCATTGTGCCATCTTAATTCATAAACTTCAATATATTCTCTGTGTTATATTATAGTTATGCCTTCAGAATGGACACAGGGATGACATTTAACTGTTTAATTTGACATTTTGTAAATTTTGATTACATATAACTTTTTTTAACGTGTACCCTTTTTTAAATGATCAGTTTACATTATAAAATCATAATAACAGGGTTGACTTTTTAAGATATGCATAAAACAAGATAAATTGCCAACAGTTTGTGGACTTTAACTTGTCATTAAAAAGTTAACTTCTGAAAAGACAAATTACGACAGTTATTTAGAATAGTTGACACACAACTAAGACTTAGATTTTATTAAGATGCTAAAAGGCTAGCTTTTGTTTCCATATAGGCCTATTCAGTTTTTTTCTGTTTGTTTTTTTAAGTGTGCATAGTTGCTATTGCAAGGAGAAGTTGTAAACACAAGGACTGGAGAGACCCAAAATTATAAAAAAAATTAAAATACAAATAGATTAAAAAAAATAATAATAACTTCTTGATGTTTTTAGATATATATTAATACACAACAAAATTGGGTATCAACTATTCATTCAACCTTTTTTACCCATATGCATATGAGATAAAACCCATTTTGCAGAATTATCAAGATCTGTATGTTCACAGTAACAATACATTAACATAATCATCAAATCAGCAACATTTTTTGTTACATTCTTTATTTATTTTTTTATTTATTTTTTCATTGAGAAGCTGAAAGAATGAAATATGAGAGCTATACATAAATACAGATTTTTTTCACAGTTTTAATTCTTTCTTCATTCAGGACTGAAGTGGTCTGGATGAAAGAAGGAGTGGGTCAGTGTTTTCTCACAGGTGACATTTGATGTATGAGAATCTGACCATGCTGAACTTACAAAACAGCTCCAACTGGACTGGCCCAAATAACTGGTACCACCCGGCCGACACCATCACCTCTCAACACGGAACAGGTGTGAGCTTTAGTGAATTATATCTATTAGTAAAGCACCTCAGCGTGTGAACGTTCACTGAATGTATATGTGTGCCTGTGTTTGTGAAGTCAGCTTTGGGGTGAACCAGCAATTCTTATACTTGACTGAGCACAAACAGAGGGTGCCAACAGCTACACCATCAGCCACATACCCACACCCACATACAAACACGGCAGTCTCTGGCCTTGACATCCTCTGTTTCATTACAGGAAGGCGAAACTAAAGCGAGCAGACATTAGACACAGAATTAGATGCCCATAATACAGTTGCTGCTCATTCACACATACACAAATAAGGTCAAACTGTCAAACAAAAGATGCTGCGGACGGTGCACTAGAATTACACTCAAAGAGGCAGTTCTGTCTATATAATAACATGTGCATTTGCACACTGAAATGCAGCGCACTTACAAGATTTTCCAAAGTTGAATGTTGTTGTTTTTCTTCTCTCAGATGGTTGCGTGGAAGATCTGAATGCGCAGATGGCTGGAGTAGGGGAAGGAGTGGTGCACGGAGAGAGGGATGAGGTGGACGAGTCACAGCTACACCTGCAGCTAAAGAGGAAGCTGCAGAGGAACCGCACCAGCTTCACCCAGGAGCAGATCGATGCCCTGGAGAAAGGTGTGACTCAAAGCGCTGGCTCAAACTGAGCTTTCCATGCAAAATATTATCAGTCTTAGAGAGGACAGATATTTTTTTACATATAAAAATATTGTTTACTATGGTAAATCATGAGAACAGGGTTGACATTTAAAGATGTACATAAAACGTACAATTAAAAAATTACTGTAAGTGGACTTTGACTTGTTAAATTATGTCATTATGAGAAAGTCTATGAAATAGTTCAATACTTAAAAAAAAAAATTGAGAATTATGATAATAACAGTGTTGCCACAAAACTTTGTTGCCTCTGTTTTCAATAAATACATAGTTATTATTGCAAAGGAGAAGCTGTAAATACAAGGGCTGACGAGAGAAAAGGAAAATTAAAAACAGAAAAGAAAAAATAAATAAGACAAACATATTGAACAAGATAAAAATAAGAAAAACATAGAATTTAGATATATATTAATACACAGCAAAACTTGGCATAAGCTATTCACTGTTAAAGTCCCTTTTCCATACAAAATAATCCCAGTCCTAGTGTGGATATTCTTGTGTCTGATTGTGTTTGCTTTTTGTATTTGTGAATGATAGATTCATATTCTGCTGCATTCCACCCTTTCTTAATCTTTCATGTTTTGTCTTTTACTCTACTGAATTTTTTTTTTTTAATTTTGAGCTGTTATTTACTCATCCTCATGTTGTACCAAACCTGCATGACTTTGTTCCTCTGTGGAACAAAAATAAGATATATTAGATTTTTTCTTCCATACAATGAAAGTCAATGGAATCCAAAGTTGTGTTCTGAAATAAGTCATACAGGGTTGGAACAACATGACAAAATGTAAATCTTTTGACAGATTATCTCTTTAATACTTAAAATGTGCAATTCTTCTTATACTAAAGTCTATTAAATCTGTTTTCCAGAGTTTGAAAGGACTCATTACCCAGATGTCTTTGCAAGAGAGAGATTGGCCGCAAAGATTGATCTTCCAGAGGCTAGAATTCAGGTGTTCTTATAAAGTATTTTAATGATCTTCTTTGAGATTTTAATTGTGTTAATGCTGAAGTGCCTTTAAACAACACAAAAAGAAACTGTCCATTATGCACTGACCCATATTGGGTGATTGACAGGTATGGTTCTCCAATCGGAGAGCCAAGTGGAGAAGGGAGGAAAAGCTGAGAAACCAGAGGAGATCAGGGGGCAGCAGTTCCTGTTCTCAGACACATACTCCCCTGAGCACATCCTTTAACTCCCCTGTATATCACTCTCATCATAGCAACAGCTCAGGTATGTCTTTATTAATGACTGACTTCACACTATTAGAACATGTAAATGTACATAACTAACAGCTAGATTTATTTTGTTTCCATGCATAGTAAATTGGTGTTTTATTCACTTTTCCCTGTTTGATACTACTCTTTCTTCTCTCCTCAATTCAAATATCAGTGTCAAAGTTCTTTATTGTCATGAATACAGGATTGCCAAAGCATCAAAAAACACAAAAGCAGCAGCAGTAGTAATAATAATAATAATGAGCTGATTCCATCCCCTTCTGTTCTCTCATACAAGGCTCAATGCACAGTCGGAGTGATTCGTCTCTCTCAGCCTATAGCTCTCTGTCTGTCTTCTCCAGTATGCAGGTAAGTCTTGACCTCCATAGTATACCATAGTACCCTAATAGGCAAGGTGTCTCGACCAAATGCACATATTTGTAATTCTACATCAGTACTCAGTACTGTTCTGTGTAAAATAAAACATTTGAACTTTTATTTCTGTTATTGACTTATAGGCTAATACTGACACCTAGTGGTACCCAAAAGTTTTATGTTCCAAATGCCATTGTACTAAAAGTGATAGTTCACACCAAAATTAAAATCATTCTTTACTCAACCCCATGTTGAACTAAAACTCTATGTATTTTTTTTTCTTTTTTCTGTGGAACATAAGAGAACGTATTTTGAAAAATGTGAGAACTGATGAGTTTTGCTTTACATACACTGTAAGTCCATGGTCACCAAAACCGTTTGGTTACCAACATTCTTTTGAAATATCTTCTGGCTCTGTAGAAGAAAGTCATACATTGTAACGACATGAGGGCGAGGAAATTGTCATTTTCATTTGGGTTTCATTTGGGGGTGAACTGTCTCTTTAACGCTCTACTCAGGAATGATAGTAGACACAAAATACTTATGAATTTGTTGAATCCCCACATGAATGAACTCACTGAATTAAACAGAGGAGCTTTTTAAATAATCATAAAAAACGTATGCAGTTAGCTTCTATTCAAAACAGTTTTATTTATTTTTTTAAACTACAGTTTTAAAGTACAGCCATATTATACAGCAGATATTTTTTATATCAAGACAACTTTTATTTTAATGTCTTAATAAAAAAATGATGCCCTCTCAAACATAATAGCATCCGCCATTTTGTTTCTTTAAAACATGCAAAAGAGAGTGCTTTCTACAATAGTAAATAATGCAGACAGAAATTCTAGTACAAGCAGCCATTACGCAACTGAAAGGTAAAACTATGCAGAGCTTTGACCCCGCCTGACATTCGAACTAATTTTAAACAGTTTATGTAGCGCCCTCTAGAGTTGCTGCTGGACTATACACAGCCTGCTTTAGTTTCTAAAAATAAACACTTGCACATATAAAGCAGGTTTACAGTTCAACAGGTCAGTTTTACTCTATAAATCCCCTCCCTTTGGTCGAACAGATCAGCGTTATATTTAATGACTTCAAATTCAATCACACCAGTAGCTACAGTCCAGTAGGACTGGCGAGTTGTTCTGACTTGACTAACAAACCATCATAAAACTACAGTGCAAACTTTTATACTTACATGGGGTGTTTCTTGCGCAATAAGCTGTTTATGAATATGCTGATACTATAAATGAAATGAGATTAATCTTTTCTCTTTTTTTTACTCTTTTCTTTCCACTAGTCTTTGCCCTCCCAGTCCACCCCAACTTACTCCTGCATGTTACCTCCTTCTCCTTCGGCTCTTCCCCCTCTTTCTCGTAAATTTGACTCCTCATCCTACACCTCTCCCCACCTCCCACCCCCACCCACGGCGAGCACAAACACAGGTAAGTTCAGTTTTGTAACATCCTCCACCCTCACACCGAATATAAATACTGTAATCCACAGGCCAAAACACTGCATGAGGTATTAGTGTGTGGATGTGATTAAGCAGCTTTGTGGTTTCCTTTTGTGTTACAAATAAGTCATCAGAGGGCCACATGTGAAGCATGCAATGATAAGTCCCCGTGTTTCTTCCAGGATTCTTTCCCGGTGTTTCCGCAGCAGGGCAGACTGCAGTTCAAGGCGGCGATCAGGAGCTGGGACAAGGTCTGAGTCAGTACTGGACGAGACTGCAGTAAACAACATACCATATCATTATCAGACAAAACCAGCAGAGCTTCAATCAGCAACTTCGAGCAAAATATTTAACAAAAAATGCGTCAGGAAACCCTACTTATTTAGATGATTTACACATCAGGGAAGCAGACTATGTAAGCCATAATCCTGTATAAAAAAAAAGAAGAAAAAAAAAGTGGACATTACAAACCTTCACTGGGGGAAGAGAAAATGGACTCCAGCATTTTTGACTTGCACCTTTATAGGCCTAGTCAGCACCGTGCCAGACAATAGCACAAGCATGGGTAACATTCTCAGATACCGGTGGTAAAATTCTTCATGTTTATGCAACAAAATGGGCTTTTTAATTTATGTGCCAATTACAATCAATATGACAAAAAGCATGTGACCAAAATGAGGATGTTTTAAACCTGCATTTGAAGTTACACTACTTTTCAAAAGTTTGGGGTTGGTAAGATTTTTAAAATATTTTTTTGGAGGGAAAAATATATTTTGCTTACCAAAGCTGCATTCATTTGATCACAAATACAGTAAAAAAAAATATTACAATTTAAAATATTTTCTATTTTGAATTGTCAGCATCATTACGTCAGTCTTCAGTCACATGATCTTTCAGAAATCTTTCTGATTTGCTGCTCAAGAAACATTTCTTATTATTGTCAGTTGAAACCAGTTGTGCTGTTTAATTATTTTTGTGGAAACCATGATACATTTTTCAGCATTCTGAAAAATAGTGAATAGAAACAGCATTCATTAAAATAAAAAAATTCAGTAACATTAAACATTTTCTTTAATGTCACTTTAGATCAATTGAATGTGTCCGTGCTGAATAAAAGTATTAATTTCCTTTAAAAAAATGTATTGACCCCAAACTTTTAAACTGTATGGATTTTGAGAAGTGTTTTATGAGCCCATCAATTTGCAGTCCATCATAATATAGCAGTGATGTGGAGAAACCAATGACAATCAAGCTTATACCTGGGCTAAGCAGACATAATCAATCAATTGCACAAAGTAGCTTAAAAGGATCAAATATGAATATAAATCGATGTAGCCGATGACAATCAAAATACATTATTGTGAAAGGCAAAGACAATCAATCACACAACTGATCATGTGTAATATACTGAAGTTAAACTAATGATTTAATACTGTACATTGTTAAATGGACATTACTGTGATTTGATTATTGCTTTATTTCACCACTCTGTAACATTCATAGTCCCCGTCAGACCCCATGAACTCACTGTAGATTTGTATGTTTGAATTGTTTGTATGTTTGAATGTGTGTGCATATGAAAGAGAGCGATAGTGAAATGGAGAGAGAGTGATAATGTTACTGTATTTATTATTAGAATTGTGAACATTTTAGTGTAAACCCTTTTGTGGAATATCTTAACATTGAAATAAAAATATTACAGTGAAAAGGAACATGCATTTTTGTGTGTTTGTCTGTGCTTTGCTTATTCATCATGCAAAGTTTGCATGCAAAGTATTTATATTTATTATTTGTGCATCTCCCAGAACCTTCTTCAATGACTTTATGCATGTCTGTTTCCTTTCATCCTTATATTTTTCTCTAGAGTAACGGTGAATTTGTTCACTTGCGGCCGTTTAGGTTGTGTTTACTTATTACTGTCACTGAACAGTAGCATTTCCTGCCTGTGTGCTGGTGGATTTCCTGTTTTTGTCACTCACATTACCACACCCATTGAAAATAATGTTCTGACAAAGTTATTCTCACAGGGACTCAAATGCAGGCAGCACAGGAGTTATGAATAACTTGTCATAAAATGATGTCATAAAATATATTTTTTCATCTCGCATACCAGAACAGAAATATAGCCACTTGGTTATGTATTTGTATATCAAACAAAGATAGATTAAAATTAAAATCTGTTTGCTGTTTGTCCTTGAATTTCCTATGGAACTCACAATGCCGGAAACTGGAACGGATACATTTAGAGGTCTGACTCTGGCCATATCTAAGATGTATCCTCCAAATTTCCGGTGCACTACACTTGATGAGTTTAATTAAGGCTGAAGTTAACGAGCTGTAGAGACTGAGAGGGCAAAAGCACGCAAAATTCTCTGTTTGAGCAGAGGTCACTGTAATAGTCACGTCTCTTCTATTCCCATAAGGCCTTCAGTCTCCAATCAGAGCATGTTTTATCTAGTCTCTGTGAACATGGGGTCTCCTCCCTCAAACACATCGCTCCATCTCTACCCCTCCCTCTATCTGTTCATCTCTTGCCCTCTGCGCATAGTCTTGGCCTGTGGTTCTCAAGTGAATAAACATATCCTCTGTTTCTCATGCAATCTTCCCTGGAACAGTTTAATGTGACAGACACAAATTCTGATACAGTTTCACAATTGTCTATTATATTAAATTAATATTCCAGGTTCAGTACAAATTAAGCTCAAGGGGCAGTGTTTGTAGCGTAATATTGATTACCACAATTTTTTTTTTTTTTCTTTTAAAATAAAGCAAACATCTGGGTTACAGTGAGACACTTACAATGGAAGTAAATGGGGAAAATCTGAAAATGTTAAAATGCTGACTGTTCCAAAAAATTGAGCCACAAGACAACATGCGCATTTTGTATGAAAATCTGCTTACTAACCATTTCCATGTTAAGTTATTTCCAATTTTACAACACTGTCGCCATGACAATGTAATGCTGTAAACCCTAAAACCCTGAAATGATTGTAAAAAATGTATATAAGTTTTAATTAAGGTAGACTAGATGCTTTCATACATTTATAAAATCACATTGATGCTTTTAAATCCTCCAGAACTTGGCCCCATTCACTGTCTCACCATAACCTCTGTTTTTGTATGTTAATTAATTACCATTTAATTTTTCTTCTTAATGTTTATTTTTTTAAAGAAAGCGAGGGTTGAAATTGGTTTGTGTGGTAATCAACTGTATATGACATGAATGCTGCCGTTTGAACTTAACTTGGTAAAGGAATATTTCATATTTAATAAAACTCACTTAACATTACATGTACATAACAGATCCTCTTTAAATTCAAAATCACTAAAATGTTGTGCACAAGGCAGGTTGGCCTGACTAATTAAAGTACAGATAGTAAGGTTAAATCATTGGTCGTCTAGCATCTAATGCCATTATAGCAGACAAAATACACAATTAGAACAATTTAAAATCCATTTCATTGTAGAATAACAGTTTAATGGCTTAAACAGCTTTTTTCTGAGAGGAGTAGCCATTTTGAACTCTGCATCACATTTAGAGTCCACCAAACTCTTTGTGTGTGTGTGTGTGTGAGAGAGAGAGAGCGTGTGTCTCTGAGAGTACTTTGCTGGTTTCCTGTCACAGAGGAAGTGCCTCACCCAGCTGTGTTGCTCCCTATTGGCTCACGGTCAGGAGAACAGTGATTTGGGGCTGATATGGTGGCCGAGCGAGGGATAGATAGAGGGAGTGCAGGGCAAAGAGAGGGAGAAGCAGTCGGGACAGGTCAGAGGGTAGGCAGGAAGAAGAGAGTGCACAGCTAAATAAAGACAGACAAGATGAAGAGAGCAAGTGAAGGAGGTGCAGAGTGCATATCATCTCTGCTAAAGAGGAAATAACTCTGAGGTAAGACATCAGAGAGCAGATGAAGCTTCAGAGAAGAAAAAGATAGTTGCACAGACAGATATGTTTTTTTTACGATTATAAAGAAAAGGCTTGAGAGTTTGTCAACTTTGGATGACAAAGGATGTTGCTGTCCAGAGAGGCTTTTTATGGTAACTACAGATCTCATTTTAATTTCTGTACTGATATTCTCTATACGTGCAGTTTCTTAATGATGAACAACACTGAGGGCTTTTGAAATAGTGTGGACTTTCCATACTTAATGTTTGCAAACTGAGATGTTCCTTGATCTCTTGCTGCTTTTCACTCTTACTTTATAACTGAGATAAAACTGAGATTTTCCGTTGCTTTTAAATGTGCTATAGAAATAAAATGTGACTTGACTTGACTGACCTTTTCTATCAATCCTTACTCACATTATTCCAGCAATGTTTAAAGTATGTTACTATGCCTCTATTCCCCTGTCTGATGGTCCATCTCTGTCTCTCCCAATCCTTGTACCAGTGTCTGATTTACAGATGACGCTGGACGGGGTTTGGGGGGGGCTGAGGGAGGACAAATGCTCCCCAACTTCCCTGTCGTCAACATTAATATTAACATAATACCAGTCACCAGACTCTCTTTTCTGAATGGCTGATAAATGTGTTTTTTTTCTCCTTCTTCTGAAAATAAACCCTGTTTGGTACACACCTGAGTGGTTTTATTTTTCATTTGTTTCATGTAAATTCCTTCCATTTTCATTTCCCCCCTTTACTTTAGTGTCCATTTTTAGTTATGAAGTAGACATTTGTCTTTAACACCACAGTAAAATAATTTGTCGTGTTGCTGGCAATTATAGCCAATTAGACGCATGATTTAGGTCACATGCTAGTATGTTTAATACACTCAAAAGTTTCTTACTGGCATTAGACTACTAGAAGATTGAACCCTGTCCATTGGGAAAATGGACTCGTCGAGTTGACTCGTCCAGTGACATGCGCAGTGCGCAAAACGTCGGTCATTCCGCAGGTTGGACTATTTGACGCGGTATAGTGAAACCGGTGAGCTGAAGCTTTGTCGGTTTCGACAATGGAGTGGTATCTATAACATCGATATGAAGACCGCTTCAGACCTGATTTGATTCAGTGAGAGATCTGACCTCTCTTTGAACTCTCCAATCACATCAGACACAGCTCTAAACTCGTCTGAAGTTTAGCACAGTTCGCTGCTGAGTAGCGGGTAAATGTAGCTATTTGTTTTGTTTTTAGTATCCGTGTTTTAATAATATAGACTTTGTCGATGGGCTTTGTTGCTTTCTGTTTTTACGCGTCGCGACTTGGCTGATTCCTTCGGACATTCAGGTGGTGACATATTTACCAGGTATGAACGAATTGTGCGCTTGAACTTTTGTAAGACAGGTCTTTTCTGGTGATGCTTTCATCAAACACAGTTGTCCTTTTTTGTCACCTTTGACTACTCGAATTCTATAACTATATAAAACTATAGCGTAGCCTTTTTAGGTTATGGTAAAAAAAAAAGAGCATCACGAATTGTGTATCAAGAAATCCTGAATCTGGTGTGACAGAATTCTATGTAAAGAAGCCTACAATTATTTTAATTTCACAGAGTAAGACTAAAATGCATGTTTGAGCTGTTTTAACTAAAAGCAACTTGCACTGACATATCTTAAAATATGTGCTTTCAGATCTGTGGCTTAAAGGGATAGTTCACCCAAAAATAAAATTCCGTCATAATTTTTTTACTCAACCTCAGGTTGTTTCAAACACATATACATTTCTTTGTTCTGTCAACCACAAAGAAAGATATTTTGAAGAATATGGGAAACTGAACAGTTCTGGGACACCATTGACTTCCATAGTATTTTTTTCTTCCTACTATGGAAGTCAGTGGTGCCCCAAGGTGGCCTGGTTTTTGGAGTAAAACTTTATTCAAAATATCTTCCTTTGTGTTCAGCAGAACAAAGAAATGTATTCAAGTTTGGAACAACTTAAGTGTGAGTAAATTATGACAGAATTTCCTTCTTTGTTCTTTTATTGATTCTTTTAAGATCTGATATGGTTACTAACAGGTTTTTATCTTTAGGAAAACTGGTGTGTAACTGGCAACATAAGGGTTGTGTTTCTACATGTGCTCTCAGTGTTGTAAAAACAAAAGCCACAGTCACCTGATGACACAGAGAAACCTATAAATGTTTCAACATTTATGTCTGAGAAAGGCAAGCATAGAATAAAAGGACATATAATAATCACTTACTAGCATTTAGGAATTATGGAAACATGCTTTATTTTTCATAAATGTATAAAATGCCATTCAAGCCAAGAATGTGTCATCAATCTGACAGGTTTGCAATGCAGAAAATACCTCTTTTGAGCTAGTCTATGAATGTAAGTAGTAAACATGCCACTATAGCAGAAGCTGGGTGAGGGTGTTTTCTCGCTTCTGCTGTGAAATCCACAGTTGCATGCGTAAGCTGCTTAGAATTTATATGATATTTGGTAATCATGTACTATCAGGCCTTAGATCACCTCTGATTTTACGATTACAGTTATGAGTATATTTAATAATTCCGATCTTTACGCAATAAAATATTTCATAGTTATTCCACACACAAATTCCAAATTAGTATAGTAGTTTTGTATATAAAAGTTCATTTTGTGCCTTTCAAAATAAGCATCATAAAAAAATGAAGAGGGTCTAGGCACATACAAATTAGGCTAAGAAGGGAACAAACACATATGTCAAATGTTTTGAGTTGTAAAACTGCCCTGGCCTGCATAAGAAATAACAATTACATACCTACAGTGGAATTTACAAGCTCTGATGAGTTGTAATAAACTGCAAAGTAGGTTATAAGGAACTGCTCACATGTGAATGAGAAACTAAAGGAATGATAATATGCTTTACAAAAATAGCAATGTTCACTTTTTTTGTTCCCCTAAATACTATAATATTAATATATTATATAAAGGTATTTTATTATATATATATATATATATATATATATATATATATATATATATATATATATATATATATATATATATATATATATATATATATATATATATATATATATTAGGACTTTAACGCGTTAATTAAGATTAATTAATTACGTGACTTTAACGCGTTAATTAAGATTAATTACGCAAAATTGATAACAATTTTAACTTATTTTTGCACCGCGGAACGTTTTTTAATGAATGAGTTTCGACGGACCGTTTATACTGGAACACCAACTAGCGTTCTTGACTTCTGAACACAACAAGCCACAGTGAACATGAACGAAGAAGCTGACGAGACAGCTTTGCTTGGCAAATTTTGTTTTAAAAACGAAAGGATGGAAGCGTCGACAAGAGCATGGTTGTGTGGAAGCTATGCAACAAGGAATTTGCGTATCGAGCCTCTAATATCACCTCAACGCAAAACGCTGGACATAAATAAATAAACAAAATTTTGTTGATTAAGCTTATGTATTCAGTCATTATTCAATGGTATACTAAAAGTCCATGTGAAAAAAATTACTTCTCACTGTTCTCAGGTCAAATATTTATATGCAATTAAAATGCGATTAATTTCGATTAATTAATTACAAAGCCTCTAATTAATTAGATTAATTTTTTAATCGAGTCCCGGCCCTAATATATATATATATAATATATAAAAATAATATAATATATTCAGATTAATGCCGATATTATCGAAACCCGATTTGGAGGGCAAAATATGGCCAATACACACAGTTGACAAGGATTTAATGATTGTCGTCATGTTTGAGCTGTTTGTGAAAGGCTACATGACATAGATAAAATGCCTGAGGTAAACGGACTGGAACTTCCAGCTCTTATTCTGTGTTTTTGTAGCTGTGTATGTCACTAGTTAAACTTTCACTTCCTTCAAGTATCCACTATGAATTAAGGTACTACTCACTTCTCTTTCAGATGGGATGGATTATTGCTTGTATTTAAATGCACATTTTTTTTGACTGAAGAAGACCAAACATACATGTACACTGACCTCCAATTTATCATCTGTCTCGATAGAGATTTGAGGCGCTGGTTTAGTTTTAATTCTAAACCAGTACACTGGAATTCTGGAGCGGTGGTTTGTATTGTGTAATCTGAAAGTGTTCTCACATTTTAAAGAGTTTTAGTTCTCTCTCTGTCTCAGCGATGGCAGATGTCAGGCCTGCATCCCCGTCTCCATCTATCTCTCTTCTGGAGATTAAAGCGGAGACACGGATGGTGCTTAAGTCTTTCCTGCGTCACTCGCTCTCGATTTCACCTGGTGAGAGGCTTGGACGGATAGGAGGAGAATACAATGACCCGAACAAATACAGGTGACACTTCATTCAATCACATACAGAATTATGACGTGTAAAACAACTCCATGTCAGAGTCATTTTGTAAATATCATATTTTATTAGACTGTGGTGCTTTTAATGCCTTTTAAGTTGCTTTATTTGACTGATACCTGACATTTTTTTTTAACAAAGTCAAAGTTGTAAATTAATAAAGTATTACCTACAAGAGAATTTGGCAGAAATACTGTATTTTCTAGTCAAACTCAGACACTTAAAATGTATGGTATTCTAAAAGATTAAGGAGAAGCTAACTAATCATAGCTAGTGCATAGATGTATTAGATTATCCATCTAATCGCAGATGAATCATTCTTTTCTTCTGTCATTAATCATTAATAATTATTGAAAGTATAAACCGCTGCTTACCTCGCTATTGTGATAGTTCTTCCATGTTTCTTTATTATATAAACATGCAAATTTGTGAAATTGTTGATGTAATTGTGATACAACATTTTTTAAAAGACCATTACCATTAAAAGAGGAAGTGCAACCAAAATAAAACCAACCAAAAAAAACAATTTATGCAAATTGGAAAAAGTTGCAGCACTCGCTCTTGAAGAAATCCAACTTTAATGTCAAGGCCAAGGATGTCTGATGAAGAGCCGAAACGTCACGTGTTTTTAATCCGTAAGGTTGGATTTCTTCAAGAGTGAGTGTTGCACTTTTTTTCCAATTTACAGAATGGAATTGTGATGGAAAAGTAAATGTTATTTAATATTTTGGAAATTCTTGCTTATTTTTCTTAGTGCCTCTACGAAAGACAAGATTAGGAAAGATGCGAATGGATGGGACTCTTTGGATGAGGAGATCAGTGCCGCAGAAGAGAAGAAACATGGAATTAAAAATTTCATAAAAAGACGGCTGAGAACCCGTTCGTCCACAATCCACCATGCTAAGAAAGACGGTAGCGCTGACCCAACTCCAAACAACAGCCTGGAGAAACGGAGTCAGCCGGGTCAGTCCAACAAACCGTTGACAAATGGAACACAAAGTTTACCCAGGAAAACAGAGGTAAAAAAAACCTATGGCCTGTTTGTTTTTTTTTAACCGCAAAACAAAATTACTTTTTTTTGTCAAAAAAATGTGTGTAATTTGACCTGTTTTTTTATGTTGCTTCATAAAAATGTACATTCCAATTGACTGTAATAATCAAAAAGCTTTACATTTTTTAAAATAATTTCTGCATGGCAAAAATAGACACTTGTACCTGTAGTTGTAAAATAAACATGCATTGCTTATACTTGCGGTGTGAAACAGGCAAACACTATTTATATCCGTAGAGACTGAAACCTGCTCTTGTTTCATCCGGGTCATGGACTGCAAAGCTAATTAAAAGCTTTTTTGGTTTCAGTATTAAGAATTTCCTGACCAGTCAAGGAGCCAAAATGTATTTATTTTTAGTTTCTTCTTTCTTAACATTGTGATTTAATATTGCCCTTGAGAACTTGTTCATTGAGAAGATTTTCTTTTAGGAAGGAATATGCGTTCCATCCTCTGCGTCTGAAGAGGAAGGGGAAAGAAAATCAGGGGACAAAAATAAGAAAAAGAAGAAAAAACTGAAAATAACTGATATACTCAAAAAAGTATCATTTAAAAAAGAAGAGCCTCGGCGCCCGGCCACGCTGGCTTTAAAAGATGCTTCAGCTCTTTCACAACCTGAGGAGCATCATTCTTCACCATGTAAGTTTCATACGTTCAAGATATACAGCATATGTACATATATGTTCTCTACATGTGATGTGATGTGATGTAATTATTATTATTTTTTCTCAGCCCATCCTCCCGCGTTTTATGATGATGTGGCAGAAACTTTGGACAGAATTGCACAGAAACACAGCATGAAAAAGAAATCCCCTGTTAAACCAGAGCCTGTACCAAGTCCACCCAAAGGTACATATAAAACCATAAACCGATGCGAAACTTGTTTATGACCTGATAAATTGATGTGTGAAGTAGATACATTTTCAATGGAATAGCAAAACAAGAGCAGACCTGTTGTGTTGTCACATCTTGCTGTGTGCTGTCGTTACAACAATGGATGTTCAATGCTTTAACAAAAGCTTATTGTTATAATAGGCTGTTGTCTGTCTGAGGTCTTTTTCACTTGCATTGTTTGGATTTTAGGTTACACTTCATCTTTTTGTTTACAGTAAATGACAAAGAAGCTGTGGTTCAACAGCTAGTTCAGATATTGACTTCAGAGGGGGATGCCATTAACGACAAGGTAATGATCCCTGATCTGAGTTTGCCATTCGTCCTAATCTTTTTTTAAATTTTATATCCTGCTAGGATATAGACTAAACTTGGCTCTTAAAGCAGCTTTCGATTCCTTATCGTAAAGATTTAATAGCATAAATATAATTTACTCTTGTGTTTTTGACTATTTATGGTCATATTTTCAGTTGCTGCATTGTTTATAATTGTTAATTGTTGTTTATTTTTGTAGATAAACACCAACCCCTTCCTGCGGTCCACCCTCACACGCCTCTCCTACCCGTCTTTTGCCAAACTTCTTGACACGTATGCCAGTCAGAGTGAAGAACCTCCCATTCCCGCACCGGTCAGCCCTACGCTCCGGCGGCTCGCCATCACCATGGATGTGTCGCGTCGTGTTGTCACAGCAACTGGAGTTCAGCGTCTGACAGGCTATGCTGAACGCTACATGGAGAGCTTTGCACCATGGGTGAGGAGCCACGGAGGATGGGTGAGCAGTATATGCTATCTACATTTCACTTTTGATCAGTCTCTCTCTGGGATATTCATCTGTTATTTTCTTCCAGAGGGGGGCAGAGTTGTCAAGTAATTATTTTTTTGTGCCTTCTCCACAGGACAAAATTGCACAATTGGATGAGGTCTTGGAGTGTGATTGACCTTAGACTCATAATGAACTCTGAATCATGTTGCATGACCTCTGTGAGGCAAAGAAGAGAAGAACCAGCCAACTGGGGAACTGACACTACTTGATCAGAAAGTTTCTCTACTGATGTATTTATTCTTTTGTATTTTGGATGTTTTTGAAATTTTTAATGTGCCATTTTATACCAAAATACATGATGACAGTCGTCTACTGTTGTATTGCTTTTTTTTTATTGGTAGTGACCTTAACATACATTAATAGAGTACTGACCGTTGGTTTAGTGTAACAAATCATCAACTCTTAAAAATTTGATTTCCATTTATAGGAATAGAAATATTGATTGCATGTTCATTGCAAGCAGTTATAAGGTTATTTAACAAAGAGTGCAATCATTCTAGGATTTTCTTTTTCCAGATAATGTATACATTCACTTAATATTCATTTAATATAAGTACAACTGAATTATTTGGCCTTTTATCTGGTTAATTATCTGATAATCATCTGAGCTTCAGCCGAAGTGCAGCACTGTATGTGGACATTCATATCACAGCCAGTGTCTCTAATAGGCAAGTCCATTTAAACGTTCATTACATATTAAGAATGGGGCAAAGGAAGGGTCAGTCCATGTATTTTTCTGCTCGTAGGATTTGGCAGTACATCAACATGGAGAACACCAAAGCAAGAATCTGCAGGGAGAAAATGCAGTCGAGTGTATGCAGAGCTTAAATTTGTATAATAATCAGACTACACCAGATACATGAGTTTTAAATTACCTGAACGACTCCAATACAAACTCCAAACCCAAGCACTGAGGTGATATTAGCCAGAAGCCAGTCCTTGGCCTTCTCATAGCATGGCTAAAACACATGAAAAAACAGCTGGTCATTTTCTCAAAATTAAACCATGACATAGTAATCAGGGCCTCGGTTTAATTTGTGTTAATGACTGGCTGGAAGTAGGCTACATACATAGGCTGGTATTACATGGCTACTAAATAAACAAACAATTGGACATGAAATTGAAATAGTTATAAATATACACGACCATTCAGATATTTAGGGTTAGTACAATTTTTTTATTTTTTATTTTGAACAACATTTATGCTCACCAAGGCTGCATTTAGGCCTATTTGATCACATATATAGTAAAAACAGTAATATTGTTAAATATTTGATCATTTAAAATTCAGGATATTTTATATTTCTATAAAAGATAAGATAAATCTATATTTATCATAATTCAGAAAATACTTGTAAAATAAGTGTTTTTCTTTACGTTTAATGAACATTTCTGTAAAAGTTTTGTACTTTATTTAAATTAGAATATTTCACTTTAATTTTACAGTTTCTGTTTGACAAGCTGTTGCTGCCAGTCGTCGACTGTTTTTATGATTTTTATTTATTTTTTATTTGTTTTTAACAACGTGAACAATGGTATCAAAACTGTCCTTTTGCGCCATCTGGTGATGATTTCGCAAATTATAATCGCCATTATTTTTGTAATTACATAGCCTATATCTGTATATAAATATACAATACAGTAAAGTAGCAAGTTTGAGTAAAATTTAAAAGAAAAGAAAACGACTGTAAAAAAGAGAAATGTTGACAGTGTACATTTTATGATATAATTTTCCTGTGAAAAAAGCTGAATTCACCCTCGCAGCAAGTTTGATTGACAGGCGATCTTACCAAATACAAGAGCAGCTTAAACTGAAGCGCCACAGCGATCACGACACAGTAAAGAGCCACAAAACGGTATTTATTGTTTACATTTCTTTATTTTTTTAAAAAAAAAAAAGACAATTTGAAAGTTAAGACTTTGTTTCACATCAAAAGTAACTTGCTCTGGTCAGTCTGTCGGCGTGTTGCCTGTGTCTGAATCAGAGAATCGAAGCTGCGGTTCGGAGCGCCAAAGTCACGTGATTTCAGCAGTTTGGCGGTTTGACACGCGATCCGAATCATGAATCGATACACTGATTAATAACGCCCGAAGGTTCAGGAAGCAATGTTTTGAAATCGGCCTATATAAGAGAAAATGTATTCTCGTTGCTTTATAAAATTTGTGTAGAACCACTGTAGTGAGATGTACTTTGTAACGACGTCTTTAGTACCTTTTATGGGTCTTGAGAGAGGAAATGACATTGGTGTCAATGGAGGCCTTTCTGAGCCATCGGATTTCAACAAAAATATCTTAATTTGTGTTCCGTAGATGAACAAAGCTCTTACGGGTGTCGAACGCCATGGGGGTAAGTCATCATTATTGACAGAATTTTCTTTTTTGTGCGAACTAGTTAACCCTTTAATATTTTGTAAATCAATTTTTTACGGAAACTGATATGGTGAAACGTGAGATGGGGTCAATATTTGACTGCAGGTGGACTAAATAAAGTATTTCAAAGAGCTATTTAACAAAGAGCATTAACATATCCGATGCATCTAGGGTTTGTTCTGGCTTTCATTTTACATAAAGCATGTGGTTGCAATTACCAACAGTTGGTGGGATTTAGGAATGTGTGGTACTTAGCTGACCCCACGACCCCAGAAATGATCTGACCTCTTCCCAGTGATAGCATTCTTCAAAATTATCCCTGCAGCAGGAGGTGGGAAGTTTGCCATTGGATGTTTTATTGTGCCAGTCTGTGTGGTTGCTCACGCCACAGCACTTGAACTGAAGGAAACGGAATCCATGATTTACATTGAAGAATCTCAGTCTTCATATTTGTGACTGTTATATACCTAACTTACAATCTTCTGCATGTTGTCCCAGGAGTTTTGCAGTCCTACATTTTTTCTATAGTCATTCATTCCCTCTCTTAGATCATCCTTAGCTTTTTTGTCCAACTAAATGGACAAAACAGAGAAGCGGATAAACAGGAAGTAGAAGGCAATGTGTTTTCCTGAAAGGAAAGGCTGAAATATTTGCAATGCTCAGACGTTAGTCTCTTACCTCTTCATGAAACACACTCAAAACTAAAATCAGTGCCACTTCTGTCAGGACTAGAAACAAGAGGATCACAAAAAACTAAAAAGAACAAGAAAGAACTATTAGAGATAATGAATGACAACAATATATTTAAAAAACAGACATGGTGTGTTCTGACAGTATTCCCACATAGGTTGAAAAATCACCAATGGAATATTTTTAATATCTCATTTGTTTCTCTTAGGTATCAGTGAGGTTAAAACAGAACAATTGGAGACTGCTTCCCCTGCTTCTCGGATTTTTATCCTGAAAACGAAGGTGCGTGTGGCAAAAATGACATCATGATTATCAAGCAAAAACTATTAAAATATTACATTTTAAAATAAATGTTTTCTATTTGAATATATTTGAAAATGTAATTTAAAGATAGGGTAGGCAGATAGAGGTAGATCTCTTCACATCCTGATAGCAATCATTAATAGAAGAGGTCTAAATATGAAAACATGTACATCTATCTTCTGTGGAAGTTTCAGGACCAAAAATAGTTTTTTCAATCGTCGCATTCGGTCCGAATGCAATGATAGAATGCCCTACCTGCCTGTAAACATGTTTTTCCATACCTCTGCGCACCTGCTCGTGCAGACATCACGTCATCAGAGCATCTCATGCGCGTTTCAACACTATCAATGGTGAAATGAATCTGCAGCAGTCAGTTGGTACAAGTAAAAGCTCTTTGAATGTTGTTTACATACATTATTTTTGCAGTGTTATGTGCTTTCAGACATGAGGTAATTTAACCCTGTCTCTCATGGCGTTTTGCAGATTCCGCTGTGTGTGTTCATGTTTTTTGAAGGAGGCATGGCTTTGGAGACGCTCTGAAGGGAGAGTGGGATCTTATGATTTCAAAGCCAACTTGTTATTGCTAGCCTCTCTAAAAATGGCCTACCTTACTTTTAATCCTGTGTGATGGCAATGCTTAATTTTCAGCAGCCATTACTCAAGTTATCAATGTCACATGAGGGCAGTTTCCATATCTGTCAGTAAGGATCTAGGTATACCTTACCGTCATCAATAGACACTTCTGTTCCTTTAGAGCACCAAGGCATCCAAGAAACCCTGTCACCATGGTGACACCCCCAGCAACAAGCAGCAGGTTTGCCGCGGAGAGTGAAGGGAAGGACAGCGGTAGAGATGAAAACTCTGACTGTGTGAAGGCGAGCCACACCCCAACACCAAATAAACCACATCCTCCCAACTGCACAAACAAGCAGGTTAAGAATGAATAACGATACATCATGTTCATACAAGTGCATCAGTTTAAAGCAGGTCATTCTAAGGAACAACTGTAGGCCTGCTTGGCCTTCATAAACATAATGGACTAGTACTGAACATAGTATCTGCATATTCTTACATGTTTCGTACATATTTATAACACGTAATACACTTGCCGACCTTGTAAACTAGGAATCATACATTAAACGACTCTCACACACTACCAGACTTTCAAATAAACATGAGAAAAAAATGTGTTAGTGTATGTTCCAATATTCTTAATAATCATGAGAAGAAAACAATACACATATTCCACACATTGTTACAGTTGTTTCATATTATGATTCGCTGAGTAAATGATTGGATCCACAACACTCAATCAGGAACTCCACTACTGTGTATTTCTCGGACATGCATAATAACAATTGATTCGGTTAATTAATTTGGTCATTGTTGGGGCTCCTTTCGATGGCGGAGCAAAAATGGACGAAGTATTTGTGTAACTTACTAACTTCTTGTTTGTTTACTGAACTAATGTATAAAAGCAATAATAGTTACACTTATGAATCTTGTTTGTCTGAATGACATCATATAATTTATATCAGAAAAAAAACATCAACTCTTGCTCGTGTTCAGTGGCAGAAAGAATCGTTTACAGGTTCGATGAATATGGTGATGTTCAACTGAATAGCAATCTTCCAAACTGATATACGACAGAAAGAAGCCTAAAACAGAACTAACCCAAAAGATGAGGTTGAAGATAAACATGAGGTACTTCACACAGCAGAGGCAACCTCGTGACACAGACATTCTGCATGAAAGAAGAAAGACAGGAATAGAATCACCAAATAATGATATATAAACGGTATTGTGTGCTTTTAACGTGTAAACTTTCACACTCTCCTGAACTGTAGCATGGAGAGGAAGTGCTGTTTCCAGGCAGGAAGAAACCACCCTTGTGTTGTACTGCTGATAGCATTAACTAGAAAGCCATTATGTTCCATTTCTGAAACGTACCTTCTATAGGGTCTCTCTTATACTTTAAACTCAACCAATATTGTGGACTTTGATATGTGCCACTTTATATTCAATGAGCAGAAGGCAACATAATCATGTTGGTGGTTGTTTGGCTCTTTTTGTTCCACTGAATGTGGACCACATGTGACCACAGAGCATATTATGGGACAAAATCTAAACATATAAGCCCCCTCAAGTTAGGCAGCACATGGATTTATGATCTGATTTCAGTGGTATGTCAGTAATGGTTCTGGAAATTGGCCCCATATGTATGTGTACATTAAAATGGAGTTCTTAAAATATGAGATCACATAGAAACATAATCATACCTTTAGTTACTTGTGATTTATAAATGCTTAGAATAGAGTAGAATTAGCTTGAAGCATAGGCTACCCCCACTTTTTTCTTTTTAAATTCAACTTTTTTTTTTTTTTTCTCATAAATTCTGCCAGTCCATTAAATATTTTTTCCCTGACCTAAATGAAAACACAAATGATTATCTATCTTAGTAAATCACTGGTTTGCACTAACTCACTGTCAGCAACATTTGTAATTGTTGTTTTTTTGTGGTCTGCTTCAGTAATGATCAAATGGTTCATAACCAGTACACAAATCTTTATATTTAATATTAAAACATTTACAATAAACAAAAATGCAGTATAGTTGCTTTACCTTTATTTAGGTGGAGACAGAAAAAAGCGACTGACAGGTTTCAGGGAAAGAGTTGAACACAAAGTTTCCTATTGTTTTTTTGTTGTTTCGTACTGATGAAGTTCATGAGGTCTTGCTTTATTTATTCATTGACCGATATTATCCACATCACAGACGTGGTTCCTCCAGTTCTTCGCGGCGTTAATGATTCTTCATAAGTGCAAAAAAGGCTTCTACGAAGTGATGAATTTGAAATATTGATCTTGTAGTTTCCAGGCACAAAATTCTTCACAAGTTCTTTGTTGTTTAATTCCTTCAGACTCTTATCATTTCTTGCTGGGATTACTCATGGCTTTACAAAAAAAAAACCTTTTTCTTTTTTAAGGTAACACAAAAACGTCAAAATATTTGTTTGTTCTCTTGTTAGTTTGTTCCCTCAAACTTAATTGCTAATTCCTGGTTGTCTTTGTCTTTCTATCTTTTCAGCTATTTACCTCCCTCTCTTGTTCCAAATAACTTCCAGATGTAGTTATCAGCCCTCCCCTCTGACTCTTTCCCTCTCTCCTCCTCCTGCTGGTCTCCAGAGAATCCATTCTTTTCCAAGACCCTCCTCTCCTTAATCTTTCTCCCTCCATTTTTCTCTTGGTTTTGTCCAAACAATGCTGATGGATGTGGCCAGCAGACACACATTTGAGGACTTGCAGTCCTCTTTGTGTGTCTTTTTGTTTAGTCTTTAGATCTTTTATCTATGAAACACACCACTAACCCTTTGTAGAACTCTCAAACACTTTTTTGTTATTAACATTTGTATTCATCAGTGTATTTTGTGAATGTGATTTCACCAAGTACAACATGTTACAACAACCAATTGGATTTGAGGGGCAAGTTTACTGTTTAGGTCAAGTTTAGGTTTAAAACCAGGGTTAGGTGCTTCTACATCAGTGTTAATCACCTATCATCTTCCTCTGATTTTAGGAGTAAATTTTGGTTAGCGTTAGGGCTACGTTTTCATACAGGAATATTCTTCCAGGAACATGTCTTGTCTTACTTTTCAAAATCACAGCAACCATTCACATATATAACAGATATAACTTGTGCATAGCATACACACACACACACACACACACACACACACACACACACAACACACACACACACACACGTTTGTTTTTGTCAAATGTGGGGAAATTCCATAGGCGTAATGCATTTTATACTGTACAAACCGTATTTTCTATCCCCCTACTCTGCCCCTGCCCCTAAACCTACCCATCACAGGAGACTGCGCAGTTTACTTTCTGTGAAAAAAACCTCATCCTGTGTGATTTATAAGCATTTTGAAAAGTGAGGACATGGGGAACGTCCTCATATTTCACCCTCTTTTTGTAATACCTATGTCATACCCATGTCATTATACACATTTGTGTCCTGATATTTCACAAAAACATGCCCACACAGAAACACACACACACACACACACGCACGCACACAGAGAAAACTAAATGTAGGATACAAATAGAGAAAGTTCCTGCTGGTGAGCTGAGAATGCTCCATCTTGTGGTCATTTGTAATGTGACCCTGGACTACAAAACCATAAGGGTCTTTTTTAATTTTTTTTTATTGAGATGTATACATCATCTGAAGGTGAATAAATAAGCTTTTCATTAATTTATGGTTTGTTAGGATACAATATTTGGCCGAGATACAACTATTTGAAAATATGGAATCTGAGGGTGCAAAAAAATCAAAATATTGAGAAAATCGCCTTTAAAGTTGTCCAAATGAAGTCCTTGGCAAAGCATATTACTAATAATAATACATGTTTTATATATTAACGGTTACAAAATATCTTCATGGAACATGATCTTTACTTAATATCCTAATGTTTTTGGCATACAATTAAAAAAAAAAATTTCAACACATACAATATATTGTTGGTTACTGCCACAAACAATTTATGACTGGTTTTGTGGCATTCTGTTCACTGTGAGAATTTGAAATGTAACCCAGTGCGTTAGATGAATATGAGTGTTTTGCGGGTATTACGCTTTTAAACAATGTCTACATGTTATGGATATCAGTATCACACTATGAGCAATTATGTTAGAAATACCAAAGGAAGAAAATAAAACCCAAAGATTCATATATATTTTAAATTATTGTGCTTGGCTTAAATAGATACACTTGTGGCCAAAGATAACCAACCTTTGCACCCTTCCTATAGCCACCAATGGCATTCCTACTCTTCTTATTTTTTTCTGTTTGCCGCACTCTTCCGTTGCCAGATTGAAAAGGCTGCTGGTTCTGATTTTTCTATTATTCAGTGGGATTATATGTGAATCTATTTCTGGCTAGGCTACTCCCAAGGGCTTTTCACACTTGACATAGTTAACCCTGGGTTATTCTAAACCCCGGGTAAACTGAATCCTGGGTTATCTTGCTTCACGTTTCACACTGCTCATAATTTACCTGGGGTTAACAAATGAACAAATAACTACTGATGGGCCGATTTCAAAACACTGCTTCCAGAAGCTTTGGCGCGTTATTAATCAGTGTATCGAAACATGATTCAAATGTCAAACCGACAAACTGCTAAAATCATGTGACTTTGGCGCTCTGAACCACTGATTTGATACACTGATTCATAACGCTTCGAATCTTCTGGAAGCAGTGTTTTGAAAATCAGCCCATCTCTATGTAAGTCGCTATTTCGTTTTTTACACTCTAAAACTATTCTCGTTGCTTCATAAATTGATTGTAGAACCACTGTAGTGAGATGGACTTTGTAACGTCTTTTATGGGTCTTGAGAGAGGAAATGTCATTACTGCCAGTGGAGGCCTTTCTGAGCCATCGGATTTCAACACAAATATCTTAATTTGTGTTCCGAAGATGAACAAAGTTCTTATGACATGAAGGTAAGTAAATAATGACAGAATTTTCATTTTTGGATGAACTAACCCTTTAAGTCTCTTGTTATGTTCAGGGTCAATGTCCAGAACTATGAAAATTGTCTTAACATGTTTAAATCCATTTCACAGAATTTCCCACAAAATTAGTGCAGAAAATATTGGTAGGTGTTTGTATGTAGCAAAAAATAATATATATTTTTAGATAATTTTATTGCATATTTTGCCATCATTCATTGATATGCTATACATCTTTTTGCTCAAAGTGAAAAAAAGTTTCATTCTCAGAATGTAGACTAAGTCTTAAAATCTTAAAAGTTAGCTGGTTATTTTAAACATCAAACACACATTGTGTGCCTTAGTCAATGTTTATTAGTGCACCAACCTTATGCATTCACCCAAGCAGTACAACTGTATCTTTAGATGTATAGATGTTTATCTGCTTCTATAGTTTCAAATGGATGAATGAATGATGACTATTAATTAACGCATGCCATTATTTTTTCTTGAAGTGTGGTCAAATTAACCATTGTTCACTAAAGTTTTTGCTGACAAATTCAGGTGCTTCAATAGGAGTCCAGGTGATCTGCAAATTCATGTGAATTTGCTGTGTTGACCAATAGAAGCTGTTTGATTTGAAAGTGGCTTGGCTATTGTAAAAGCTGTGTTTAATTCATATAAACTATTGACAACAGACAACTGACTTTTTTTGCTAATGTGTCTGAACCTTAAACATTTTAGGAAAATTATTGAGTTTTAAATCATTATAAATTACGCCATTGTTCATAATGCATTGTGATGGTCAAATAATATTTGCAAATCTATATTACTTAGTACACATGATAATACACATGATCTAATCAAGATGGTCATTCATATTAAATCCTTAACGTTCTTTCGTTGAACAAGTCTTTTAGACGGCTGTGGTGAGACAGAACGTTTCTCCTCCATTCAAATCCTTCTCTTCACTTTTGTTATCTTCTTTTTGTGTCTTGTTCTCTTCCAGTATTTTTCCTGCCTTGTTTTCGTCCACATCCTCATCTATGTAAAGCAGAGCTTCCTGCTCCTCCCATTTCTTAGCCTCTTTAGTACCTTCCCCACCCACTCCCCCATTAGACATGCCACCTTTGTCCAGGGCGGCGAATGTGCTGAGCACCATATCATCTCCATCCTGTTTCCCATCATCAGGCAGAAGACCCTCCTGTGCTTCAGCGTTACATTCAGTCCCCGCCTCCAGATTCACAGGCCCCGCCCATGCATCATCGTCTGCCCCTTTTTTCTTCTTGGTCCGCTTACTTTGTCCATTCACATACATAGGTCCAAATGTCCGTGAGGCGTTTTTCTTTCTTCGTTGGACGAACAGAATCATGCCAACACATAGCACAAAAATGATGGTTACACACACTATGATTATTAATAACCAGTTTGTTTGTATGGGAAAAATACTTTGCTTGATATTTCCACCGGTGGTGACAGAGGTAACAAGAGTGGAGACTGATTCGTCGTCAAGCGTCGAGTGTGAATGTCGCTCAGGAGTAATTTCAGGCAGCCGTGAATGTAATATTAGAGTTGCAGTGGAGGTCACTGTGCTGGTGTCCACAGGGTCGGAAGGAGACGCAGTCCAGTCTGCAGATGGTTGAGACGTGATGTATGTGGGATTGAGGGCTTCTGTTGAATCAGTAGCCATGGCAGAGGCTACTGTGGTGATTTCATCTGTAGGATGTTCTATAGGACTGGTCAACTCAGAAGAAGTAAAGCCAACAGTTGTTTCATATTGACGTATGCTTGGGGCGTCTGAAGTTATTTGTTCAGCTACTGGTGTTTCCACATTAGCAGGCACATTAGTGGTGATCATTGTAGTCTGCTCCATTTGATCACCTTTTGTTGTTTCATGAGCAGTTGTTTCTTCTGTTGTTTCTTCAGCCTCAGTATTGAGTGGCAAAGGATTCACAGCTGTTGGTCTTTCAAGCATGGTGCTCATTTGATAAACATATGTGCTTTCTGTATGATACAGATCTGGTTTTGTCTGTAGTTCAGTGACTATATTTACAAATCCAGCGATGGTGCTGTCAGAACTAAACATTTCCCCCACAGTGTTGTGATTCGGTACTGTGGTGGAGATATGTGCACCTGTCTCTGTTGACTCTTGTGCATCAGTGAACTTGAAACAGGCTCCGAGAGCAAGATACAGCTGAAAATTGCTAAAAACAAGCCTCATGATGTTCATTCTACTGCCTGAAAAACCAGCGATCTCAGTCTTTGTGCAAAAGAAAAAATGCTCAGGTGAGCTGATAATGTCTTTGGAGATCCACTTTTGAGGCTCAAGAATGTGATAGAAATTGTAGGAAACCCCCAACGCAAGTTAATCTTGCGTGAATCTGGGCCGGAAAAGTTTTACACAGCCCTGTTCTTCCTTTTTCTTCTCTTTCTCTCTTTCAGTGTAGCACGGGCGATTCTAGCTTTGAAATAAACATGTGACAGTAAAAAAAGACACCGGAAGAAAAGGACAGTTAGTCACAAATGATCAAACCTTTTTTTTGGTTTAAATCAAATAAATGTAAATATATATTAAAAAGGTCTAAAGTTTGGGGTGTTTGAATGCTTTTAAAAGTAGTCTCTTATGTGCACTAAAGCTGCAGAAATACAGTAAAAACAGCAGTATTGTGAAATTTCATAAAAATTCTGAGGTTTTCTTTTTGAATATATTTTAAAAAGTCATTTATTCCTGTGATGCAAAGCTGAATTTCATCTTCACTCCAGTCTTCAGTGTCACATGATCCTTCAGAAATCATTCAGATATGATGATTTGGTGCACAAGAAACACTATTGTATTATATTTTCCCATATTATCAAATGTATTTATCTATTTTTGCTAGAAGGCACAATTAAAATGAATATACTATTATTCATTTGGCTGATGCTTTTATCCAGTGACTTTCTTGGGAATTGAGCCCCATGACATTGCCATTGCTAATATGCATCCACCATATTTACTAGAATGCGATTTAAGTGTCACCGTAGCATTAAGGTTTCTCTAAGCTGCATGTGGCGATTTCTGTTTTTCTTTCCTTCATTTTATGTGGTCTACCTGTCCTCAAGCATCTTATAACATCACAAACTGGTTACAATTTGTCTCCGGTTTTATGAATAAGTGTGATTGCCACTTACCTTCATGCCTCTGAGTTGCCACTGCAAGCTCCAACCACCAAGACCAAACAGCACATGTGAAAATCTACACACTCACTCATGCAGTGCACACCTATATCCTGTTCATTTCTCTTCCTCTCTTACTTCTACATGCCCTCTTTTATTTCTCCTCCCTCTGAAGATGTCATATCGCCGAGTGCATCTGGACGACAGAGGCTGCAGCGAAAAGATTAAAAAAGTGCAAAAAAAAAATGCTTGCTTATAGTGTGAATTAGTACCCACTTTATATTAGGTGGCCTTAACTACTATGTACTAACATTTAAATTAATCATTTGTTACAATACACTTATTGTGTACTTACATGTTTTTACATTGTGACTGTGAATTATTATCTGAGGCTGAAGTAGAAAAAGAGAAGCCAGGTCCTAATGGGAAGCTTAGCGTGTGTTGACACTGTTGTGGGTTTTGAATCTGTTTCGTCAGCACAACTTTGCTGTTAAGTGTCTGCAAGCATGCTGTGTGTTTGAGTGTATATGTGTATGTGTCCGCAAGTACATGTTTTTTGGGTGGAGGGTATTGCAAACTTACAGAAGTGAGAAATTTTGTGCCTAAAGTAAAGTTTAAGACTATTCTGAGAGATGTATGTCCTGTCTTCTCATATGTCACAATCTAAGTAACGAACACACGATCTGCTAATTGAAACTCTTAGAAAAAACGTTCATTTGGACATTTATACATGCACGTGATATCTTGACATTGATTTTAAAAAATGAGGAATACTGTTTTTTTTTCTTTCTGTTGATGTTTTACTTTAGCAGGAAACAAGACTGATCACTATCATTTCCTCTTTCTGAGTATTTAACACCTTTTCATGACATAGTCTCTCTTTTTTTAATCACTCATGCGCAACAGAAATGTGCATTATCTGTTGTAAATTTTCAAAATGATAATGATTTGATCACGCCATCTGAGAAACAATATTTATTTCATTTTATTTTATCTTTATAAGACAGCGCTCTGAGATTTCCAAAGACGATAGATCCTTTTCACATTTCCGGGTTTCTCACAGCGGAAGTCGTCATAGTTGGGTTAACTTTTATGGCGGCGAATGAGAGAATACATTAAATATATTTTTTTGTGTCCCGATTTGCTCAAACAGCAAAAGAAAAACGCAACAATAGTGATTTCACAACTTTCAAAAAGAGGGAAAAAATAGAGTGAGATTGATAACGGCAGTGAAAAGAGAGAAATATGTTATTTTTACCATCACTCCCATAGACACTAAAAACACCCTCACAGCAGGTAAGTCGTTTTTTTGTAATTTGATGCAAAAGAAATATAATACAAACTATTAGTGTTATAAATATACATACATTTAAAAAAAAATGAAAATACAAAAAACGTTGCAGGATGTACGATACTGATGACCGCTAAAACGCGTCTTCACAGTCTGTGAAAAGGGTCCATAGTTATCGGGGATATTCGCCCCTAGAATTTTTCTCGGGCATGTCGCCTGAACGAATGATGGTGGCAGCAGCACAAACTGCCATTGTGTTGCCATTTCAATTATATTCCTTCTATGTGTAAAACACTTGAGTACAACAAATTCAGATTCATAATTTACTTGGAAAAATGCAATATGGTTTTTCATAACCCCCCAAGTAAAATATCTGCAAACTGGGAATCAAAAGGCTGGTGAATGCAGAGAAAGCAGAAATGTAATTGCTGACCATTTTCACATCTTTTGGGACTGTAACGTCATACTTATTGGCATGATCTGAATAGTGAGATAAATGCAATAATGGCGTTGAATCTTGGGTGTAACTTTAAAACAATGTACTTGGGCATTTCTCCTTCAAAGATAAATGAAATATATCCTTTTAATAAATTACTAGCAACTAGTAAGAAGCCCATTACAAGGAAATGGCACAAGGAAGATCCCCATCTGCATATAAACGATAAGAAATTGATACTAATACTGAACATACTAATACAATTTGATTACAATTTATAAGGTAGAAAGCGAGAAAAATGAACTTGTTAACCATTTTTGTCTTTTAACCCATGGACTGTGGATGAATGTTCTGTGGTCCCTTCACTTTTCCAATTAAGGGAAAGCACGGTGTATCTTTCTGTTTATCTGTTTAGCTTCAGGATTTTTCTAAATAACTTATGGGAAAAAATGTTGTATTAACTTAACAATTAAAGTAATAGGTGTCTGCTTTCATCATACATAATATGTTCTATAATATGTTCTATCTGCTTTTTATAAATAATAATGCTTTTTATTTGTGGATCCAAGTTCAGTAAACTTGAATTTTAAGTTAATATGAGCATTAAGACTTAAAAAATAGCGATGTAGAACACAAGTTTGTTTGAGCAAACTGAAAAGGTTATATAGAGTTACTTCTATACACCAAAACAAGTTTCTTTTATACTCATTGAAATAGAAGAAACTTCACACAAGATAACACAAATTTAACAACAAAATATAATCAAAAACACTACATAGAGCTATTTATTCTATTAATTATAAATAACAAATATTTATTTTGTCATTATGTCCCTGTGTTTTGACCAAAATCACAAATTATTCAAGTGCATCATCAGTGATCAAACTGAGCATACTCAGCTGCCTGTCAGTGTGCCCCTCACCACCAGTCTTGACATTGTAATGCCTCCTTCATGTGAAATCTCCCACATCCAAAGTCGTAATTACAAATTTGTCGTTTTCAGGTGCTTGTTTATCCTATGGATTTTGAATAAAATGCATCGTCCCGTTTGTTGGCAATCCATATAAACATTACCCTCGTAATTGTATACATTCACTATACATCATAGATCAGCTTTTTGAAAAATCCAATCCGGTCAAATAAATGCTATATTTTTACTGTGTAAAAATACATACAATATGCATCAAAATTGCATATTTACATAAATATACAAAACTGTAGAAACATATCAGTCATAAGTTCTCGCTTTCGCCTTGTTTATAGGTCAGAAACTGATAATAAATGCGACTTTAGAGGATGTTCATTGCCACTTTCTGAGTAAGAAACTCATATTTACGATAATTCCCAAAGCACACAAGGTCTTGCTGTATAATATTTTTAGTTGCATTTGAATATATGTAATGGCAATTTTTTGTACATTATATAATTCATTCAGCCTAATAATGGACTTTGTCTGACAAAATGGAAGTTGGATTTTCTTTTTTCTTTTTTACAGTGTACAGCTGAACACAAATCACTCAGACAGTTAAAGGTCCATGTTGGATCACAAACGTAACATGTCTTATTTACTTGCTCAAATAGAATTTCCATCAAAAATCCCCCCCAAAATTTTTAGGCAGAAGTCTGAAGGTATCTATGCAAACTGTTTCAATGTTTATAACTACATGTCCTACACCCTCTCCTCCTTTATGCGCCTGTTAGCGTACCAGAATTCTGTTATGTCATCCACAGTCACTCTAGGCTGAATCCACAGCCCGTTCTCCTCCTTATCCTGCTCCCGTGCTCTTTTCTTCATCCTCTCCTGCCTCTTTCTGTCTTTCTGCTTCTTGTCGGCCTCCATCGTGGATCCACTGACGTACCAGAACTCCACTCTCTCCTGCACCGATGCATTGGGGTCGGCCCAAAGGCTCTCTTTCTCACACGTCTGGCCTCCCTTCTCCCTCCGCTTTCTCTTCTTTTTAAAGACAGAGAGACGCACCCACAGGAAGATGGTTAATCCTAGGAATATGGTAGCAGTCATTGCTAAAGTCCACACTGTGATAATGCAGACCAGTGTGGATTGACGAGGCTGAGATTCTGGGGTTGGGTTCCAACATTTAGGCCATACTTTGCTTTCTGTGTCAGTTTTGTTTGTTTTGTTGGTTGTGGCATCGGTTAGGACATTGGTTATGATAAAGTTGTTGTTATAAGTGGTGGTACCACCGGGTGTGTCTGTTCCTGTAATGTTTTCTCTTCCTGTGTGTGCCGTAGAGTTTGTGAATCTGTTTTGCTGTGTTGTTGAGTGATTTACATAACCTTTTGAGGTGTGATATTCAGGTGCATCTGTAACCGTTGGGTCTTGTGCTGTTGTGTAAGCCGCTGTGATCATGGGAGTGTCTGTGCTTTTTGAAGTTGACCAATCATTTCTCACTGTCGCCGTTGCAGAACTTGCACCGACTGTATTCGCTGTTGTGTTGTGAGTTTCCTCTCTGTGTTCACTAGTGAAGCTGTAACTTCCCTCAGTGCTCTGTGTTCCTCTCAACCTCTCGTTTGTATTAGCAAATGTGGCCTGGGTGGAGTTCATTTCATAATTTCCTTCATCTGCTTTTGTTCTATTAACCTCTTTCTCTGTCCAGTCTTTCCAGGGAACAGTTGAGACACTGCGCAGGTCTGATAAGGTGTTTGCAGTCTGAACTGTTCGTCCGTCATCAGTGTAACTCGAACTTGACATTGTTCTTGTTTCATTATTTTGTGGCGACAGTCCTGCAAAGTTAGTGGAATTTGTTGTATGACTTGTATGTGTTTGGCTCATTGCAACATTACTAGCATTGCTAACGCCTACGACGTCATCCATCATGCCATTCTGAGATGGAGTACTGCTGTTGTATTGATGCAGGGACGCTGTTTCCTGTGTGAGCATCACATTTTGGGTTGTATTTGGCTGTGTATGCACTTCACTGGGCAAATTTGTTGTACTTTCCTGTGTTGTTGTGGTCAGAGGTGAGAAGGCTGTTGGATTTATTAGCATCTTGGGATCTTGGTTTGTTTTTGTTGTTGCTGGAGTTATTTGTGTGGTTTCAGTGTGGGCACTCATGGTGTTTGTTGGCAGTGTGTTGAAATAAAGAGCTGAGGCGAAGAGGAAGTGAGTGAAGCACACTGTGATGGACAGTAAAGTCATCTCCATTATGACTTCTGTAAAAGATCAAGAGACGACATGAGTACAGACAACTCGACATGACGGGAAAACACTTAAAAATAAAATGAATACACTTACAGTAAAGTTCAACTTAAAATTATTCTTTTTTTAAAATGTTTGTGTTTGTAGTTAACAATTATGAATATCATTCTAATATGCTGAATATTTCCATGTTGAAAACAGTGCTGCTTATTATTTTTGTGGAAATGTATTTTCTTTAGGATTCGTTGATGAATAGAAAGTTGACAACAGCATTTGGCCAAATTATAAATGTCTTCACTTTCACTTTTGATCAGTTTAATGCATCCTGGATGAAAAAGTCTTCACGTCTTTAAAAAACATAAAATCGCACTTATTCCAAACTTTTCAGCAGTAGTGCATATATGCATAAACATTTTTTTTTAAATATATAATATAAAAGTATTGTTAGTCCACAATAATGTATTGTTATATAATACATTGAACCTCATTTTAAAATGTTACCATATAAATTATGTTAGAGATAGCAAAGAATTGTTTAACACTATTAATACATTTACTTATTTTGTAATCACTGATTCATTTGACAACATACTGCCTCAGCAAACAACAAACACCAAATTATATTGGATGTTGGATCAGTATGTTGGTGTTTGAGTTGGTGAAAAATAAAAGTTGTGTTTCCCAGCAATTTCAATCCAAAGTCAACTTTGTAATATTAGAAATGGTGCCATTTTTCTAATACTGAGAATTACTGCTAAATAACAGTTCTTTTGATTTTTATTAGACTTAATTAGACTTTAGCTATAAACACTCCAGGCCTACAACGAACACATAACGCCACGAAGCAGCATAAAAACCCACACTGCACATTTCTGCTTCGCTAAGAACAAACGAGAACTCTAAAACAAGCTATGTCTGTATTATTTCTCATTTAGGTTTAATCAACTGACAGAAACAAATACACTCTACCTGATGTTCAGAACTCATCACGTTGTCTCTTCCTGACGCACTGTGATTTCTTCGTTTGTGCAGTGGTGCCTTCTGGGATACTTCTCTCCCCAATCTGAAGTTTGAAGTGACATGAGGAAATGACAGTTTGATCACCATGCCAACAGCGGGATGAGGTGAGAGGTTGGGGTAAAGCAGGATGTGGTTCAGTGGCTCCACCTCTTCCCTCCATCAGTGCTGCTGGGGGAAAAAAAAAAGAGCAGATATGTGAACACATCCTGTTGACTCATATTACATTCAGATTGATCAACTGCACATCAATCTAACGAGGACGCCGACTCACCACAAGATGACATAGATGTCACTAGAGTTTTGTCCTGTAGACCAATGCTTCTGAACTGGGTGTGTCCGATGAGGGAGACATACAAAATGTGCAGTGGTAGGAACCCAGAATCTTTTTTTTTTCTTTTTTTTTTTGAAAAGTAGCAAAAATGTACATCAATATATTGATTAATAGATATCTAACATTTATGTTTATTAATATTATGATACTACACAAAGCCAGTAATGTACATTAAAACACATCGTGATCGACACAAGCCATGTTTATGCAAGTCAATACATATTTAATATAGTCTAGGCCATATTTTCTTCTGCTTTTAAATTTGTTCATGGTTCTCAAGTACAAGGATATGTTATTCTACATTTCAATGATGATATCTACTTATTTTGAATAGCCTGTACGAAGTGACAGATGAAGTTGTTCCAAAATACTGCAGATTTAAATTGGATGCACAGCCTTTTACATACAGACATACACTACCATTCAAATGTTTAGGTTCAGTAAGATATCATATTGGGAAATGTTATTAAACTTTTTTTAAATGACTTAATATAATTTACATTTTTAGCATAATTAGTCTTCAGTCTCACATATGATCCTTCAGAAATCATTCTAACATGATGATTTGCTGCTCAAGAAACATTTAATTCATGTTGCTGTGTAATATTTTTGTGTAACCTATGATAAAAAGTATTCTTTTAACAAAAGAAAGTAAAAAAAAAAGAAAAATCATTTGATTTACTTTGATTCAATGTCATTTTTTTAAAATCAATTTAATGCATCCTTGCTTGGTAAAATGACATTTATAAAAAAAAAAAAAAAAGTGGCATTGGTATATGGCATTGCATCATTTTCATTTAGCATTTTTTTGACCTGCTGTGACCCATTTTTAGGTCATGACCCACCAGTTGAGGGCCACTCCTGATATAAACAGATATGTGAAAAAGAAAGAACACCCTTTTGAATTATATGGTTTTACATATCAGGATATAATAATCATCCGGTCCTTGGCAAGTCTTAAAATTAGGTAAATACAACCTCAGAAGAACAACAACACATGACATATTACACCGTATCATGGTTTATTTAACAAAAACTAGGAGAAGGCATGTGTAGCAAACTAAGTACACCCTTAGTGCTTCCATGGGAATGAATATCTGTCTGGCACTGCTAATCAGATTCCTTTGATTAATTGACAATCAACAAGTATGACCATCTCTTTAAGATATACTTAGTTTGTCACACATGGCGTTTTCATTTTAAGACCTGCTATAAAGTGAATGTCCTGATACATAAACCATAGAATTCAAAAGTGTGTACTTTCTTTTTCACATGACTGTAGGTAGCGCTGAGATCAACTTCTCACTTTCATCACCACTCTTTCTGTGATATCTATTAATCTGTTTATGAATTTGTTTCAGTCCTGCTAATCTCTTTTTCCATTTCCACTAACGATCCTCATAATTCTATCTCCAATTCTATCAGTTCATCTCATATTCCTTTTTGTCCTTTCATTGATCCCAAAGTTGCTGTGTCCGTGTTTAATTGAGGATTGGCTTGGATTAGCTGTTTGAGATAGCCTTAATCTGTTTGAGTCACTGAGACACAGTTTAGGAGGAAAGAGCTGAGGGTAATCACAGAGAGTGCCTGCAACAGATGGACCTCTGTTAGTTCACCTGACAGAGACACTAGAGGAAAATTCGTTAAAGATTTGTTGATGGACAGTGAGGTTGTCAAAGAACTACAGAGCGAAGAAGAAATGGAGCAGGAACTGTCCTCTGAGAAAGACGAGGACAGTGAACAAGAGGAAGATGAAGCTGAAGAGGATGAGGAGGAATTGGCTGAAATGCAGGGCAGGAAGGATCTGAGGGACGTGGAGGACTGGAACGGGTTTATTTCAGGAGAAGGACTTGGAGCTAAAGAAGAGGTGCTGCTGGACTGGAAGCCAGGTGACCCTGTGACTCCTCAGTATGTCCTCAGGCTACCGGGATACACAGACGGTGAGGACAACGCAAACAAAGCTACTTATTTGTGTTTTTGTTTTGTTTTACTGCACAATACTATTCTTTTCATTACTATTACTGGTTATATGTGCAGATTACCTGTGCTCCCCAGAAGACAATGTCTACAATATTAGCTTCTCACGCTTCAAAATAAGAGACCTGGAAAGTGGATCAGTCATTCTCGACCTAAAACGACACTGTCCAACAGGTATGTTAGTTTGTTTTCAACATTGCATTTTCTTATTGTCTGTTGTGCTGTGTGGTTGGTTTTTGTAAACGACACATAACTTGGGCTTGGCCAAGTATGATGTCTCCGATTGTGGTTGAACTGTGTTTATGCCCTCTAGTGGACATTATGTGCAGTAGCATGTCTTGTATTTCACTCTTACTCATCTCTGTTTCTCTCTTTCCTAAATCAGTGTTACTTTAATATTATTATTATTATACAGGTCCTTCTCAAAAAATTAGCATATTGTGATAAAAGTTCATTATTTTCCATAATGTAATGATACAAATTAAACTTTCCTATATTTTAGATTCATTGCACACCAACTGAAATATTTCAGGTCTTTTATTGTTTTAATACTGATGATTTTGGCATACAGCTCATGAATACCCCAAATTCCTATCTCAAAAAATTATCATATTTCATCCGACCAATAAAAGAAAAGTGTTTTTAATACAAAAAAAGTCAACCTTCAAATAATTATGTTCAGTTATGCACTCAATACTTGGTCGGGAATCCTTTTGCAGAAATTACTGCTTCAATGTGGCGTGGCATGGAGGCAATCAGCCTGTGGCACTGCTGAGGTGTTATGGAGGCCCAGGATGCTTCGATAGCGGCCTTAAGCTCATCCAGAGTGTTGGGTCTTGTGTCTCTCAACTTTCTCTTCACAATATCCCACAGATTCTCTACTCTTCTCTTTCCTTTGGTTCCCATATCGCTGCAATTGTTAAAAGCTCTTTTTATCACCTGCACAATATTCCACATCTCCGTCCCTCTCTCAATCTGGTTGATGAAGAAACCTTAGTACATGAATTAATTACTCCACATCTGGATTAGTGCAATGCCTTGTTTATTGGCTTACCAAAAAAACATATTTGAAGGTTATGTACAAAAAAAAATGCTGCCATTAGAGGCATTTTACCTTACCTTACCTTCCTGTTGCTTCATGCATTCATTTTAAGATGATCCTGCTAACATTTAAGGCTTTAAATGGTCTCGTTCCTCTCTACCTCTCTGACTTAATTCACCCATACCTCCTCGCTAGGTCTCTTAAATTCTCATCTTGGCCTTTTGTCCATTCCTAGATTTCGACCATCTACTTTATGTAGATCATTTTGTGTTCTCAAGCTATGAAACTCATTACCTCCTTATCTTCATAATATCTCTTCTCTACCCATTTTCAATTCTCAGCTGAAAATCTACTTGTTTGAAATGTATTTTCGATAAATTGTACTTCTGTTACTTGTGTTGTGTGTTTGTTTTTCAATGTTTCCTTTAAATGTACATCATTCTCCTGTTAAGCAATCTTGAGCTTGTGGAATATGTAAATATAACCTTTCCTTCTTCTTCTTCCTCTTCACAGAAATAAAGGATATCATAGAGCTGGATGCCAGCCGTTTTATTCAGTATCATTTCAGTCCAGCTTTTCTAAATCTCAAGGAGATTGGAGCCACGTATGTCTTATTTTTAATATAATTGCTATGGGGCCTTTAGAAGAAATCTAAATATTTAATCAGAATCAATAACTATAATAGTTCATTTGTTTGCAAAGCGGTTTATCTCTCTTCTGAACAGACTCGAGTTTACAGTGGGCGGCAAGGCAGTGAACAAATTCCGTCTGATTGAGAGGCATTACTTCAGGGATCTACTACTGAAGACTTTTGACTTTGAGATCGGTTTCTGTATCCCACACAGCAGAAACACCTGTGAACACATCTACTGCTTGCCAGACCTGGATTCACACACCAGTGAGTAACACATTTCACTCATTGCATGAAAAATATCCATGTGACCTTACAGCACTTGTGTAAGTGTCAACTATGTTCTGTTTGTTTGTTTTTTCAGTTGAGGAGATGATCAGCCACCCGTTTGAGACGCGGTCAGACAGCTTCTACTTTGCCAAAAACACACTGATCATGCATCATAAGGCAGAGTACTCCTTCAGCCTGGGGCTGTAGCTCAGTGAGAACCAGAGCTAAACACTTCCCAATAAGGCAATGTGAATCGCAGTATGAAGGCAGAAGACTGTCAATATAATGTACAGATTAGCGCTGTATATTTGGTTTCATAAATCATAAACTTTACACATAAACTAGTCAAAGGCATGCCTTTGTTATTTTACTGGTGTTTGTGCTGGGGAGATGTTGTCTTGCTTGCACTGTAATAAAAAAAAGTCTTTAACATGCTGGTGAATTCATGTTTTGTCAACTCTGTGAGAATATATAGGGTAAAGGGAAGCCCTGATGACGATTAAGAGAACAGACATCTTGAGGATCCATAACATGCCTGGTTTATTTATTGCAATTAATGTTTCCCTTTCTTCATTCTCTCGCACCAAAGCTCATAAACATCCTGTCTATTTTTATCTCAACACAATGCATAGTGCTTTTCCTCTTACCAGGGGGTCTTACACCCCAGCATAATTGCCAAAATGATACCATTTTATACCACTTTTTACAATATATTTTGAAATGTAATGTATTGATCTGATGAAAAAAAAACTAAATGCTGTTCAGCATCATTACTCCAGTCTTCAGTGTCACATGGTCCTTCCGAAATCACTGTAATAAGCTGGTTTTAATATATGCCTTTGTTGTCATCTCCTCACAAATGTTTTTCCTTTCTTCATGGCCTATTTTGAGTTCCATGAGGTTATTTAGACAGCAGTGATCAGGGGTCACACATGCATTCATGGGGTCACACATTTAGACGGATGCTCCTACTGAGGGGGAGAAAGAGAGGTGCAAGACAGGAATATTTATCAAAACAATATTCTTTCGGGATGTCATATGAAACAGAGGACCAACCGTGACTGTGTGGATGAAAATAGCCTACATCCAATATTCTCAGTGACTTGGTCGTCATTTTTCTGTTCTATTACAGCATTTAGCTGTTTTGATTGTGCTCGAGCATTTATTCCTTAATAATTTTGCGTTTAAAATTAATGTGGCGGTTCTGAGAGTGCCAACTACCCGTTGATGTCTCACTGAATGACCATGACCGCAGTTCTCACAATAATCGGCGCCGCGCTTCTCGGTGTTGTGAGCGCGCGACCTGCGTTTATGGCGGATCAGTACGCGCGAGGAGTGGTAAGAATATTTAATATCTCGATTAAAACAAGCTCTTATGCTTAAAATGCTTAATTGATTTTTCAGGGAAATGTTTTTACCATTTTTTTACCATTTTACCGTTTTTTACCATTTTTACCATTTTCATCAAAAAATGATATGGTTTCAAACTAAACGGAATAAAACAAGTTAAATAAATTGTCGATTTAAAGGTTGATAAAATATAATCAATATCAATTATTTTAAAAAAAAGTAGGCTAACTAAATAATAGCCTACACACGTTATCATAACAAAATCTGATACAAATATTATAAAATTGTGTGGATACATTTTTAATCTCTAGCTGTCTACAGTCTTTTTAAATTTCAAGTTTGGGGATGTTTTTAAATGCTTTCAGAGCTGCTTTTATTTTATATCAACAACCATGTATGTGAATTGTGTGTGTGTGTGTGTGTGTGTGTGTGCGCGCGCAGGACTGGTTGATTCGGTATGGGTATTTACCATCTCCAGAATCTCTAATTGGTCGACTTCAAACCAGGGAGGGTATTGAAGAAGCTGTCCGTAAAATGCAGCGTTTTGCTGGCATTGAAGAGACTGGCAAAATAGGTGACACATGATCTCATTCACTTATTTTTACTATAACACTTGAGGTGTATCCAGACCAGAGGGAAGCATAAGTGAACCCCTCCGAGCGCACGCACTTTGCCATGTGATCTTCCTGCGCGGATTGTCACTAGTTGTCACTGATGTTTCCACTTTTGTCGAACTTTAGATCAGGCCACTTTAGAAATGATGGCCAGACCTCGCTGCTCTATCCCGGACACCATCAGCTCTGAGGACCTGTTGAAAGGAAAGAGAAGAGGTAAAGGGAAGCTGAAGAGGGGACACACTCTGCCAAGGTTGAGCTGGGACAAGACTGACATCACCTGGAGGTGTGATCATTAAGTCTACAGCAATATATTCTATACATTGTACAGTAATAATAATAATAATAATAATGTTTGTTAGTTGTTTAAAAAAAATATTAAAACTTTAATAGAATAAAGGAAAAAAATCTATTTTTAAGCTCTTACCTGTGACGTGGTTTTTGCAAGTACAAAATTATAAATTAGCCTATTCTATTTTAAAATGACTGAAAGGTGCAGTGAAATGACATTCACAAGTCCTTGTGCAAGACGTCACATATATGATTATATTTTATAGAAATCATTTTGCGCATTTTTGTCATCAGCAATTTACATTTTAGTTTATATTTGTTGTATTATTTTAGTATAATTTGTCTTACCTAAATTATGTTTTTGTCTTTGTGTGTATGATATATGAGTTTTTGCCATGTTTTATCGGCAGGCCAATTATTATCAATTCAGTGAACAAGTAGATATTGGTAGTTCAAGTAGACTGGTTTAACATTATATCACTTTAACATATATGGTCATGACTTGTAAAATATACAATGGGTACGGAAAGCATTCAGACCCCCTTACATTTTTCACTCTTTGTTGTATTGCATCCATTTGCTGAAATCATTTAAGTTCATTTTTTTCTCATTAATGTACACAAAGCACCCCATATTGACAGAAATGTTGACATTTTTGCAGATTTATTACAAAAGAAAAACTGAAATATCACATTGTCCTATGTATTCAAATCCTTTGCTGTGACATTCATATATTTAACTCAGGTGCTGTCCATTTCTTCTGATCATCCTTGAGATGGTTCTACACCTTCATTTGAGTCCAGCGGTGTTTGATTATACTGATTGGACTTGGTTAGGAAAGCCACACACTTGTCTATATAAGACCTTACAGCTCACAGTGCATGTCAGAGCAAATGAGAATCATGAGGTCAAAGGAACTGCCTGAAGAGTTCAGAGACAGAATTGTGGCAAGGCACAGAATGGTTACAGAATAATTTCTGCTGCACTTAAGGTTCCTAAGAGCACAGTGATCTTCATAATCCTTAAATGGAAGACGTTTGGGATGACCAGAACCCTTCCTAGAGCTGGCCGTCCGGCCAAACTGAGCTATCGGGGGAGAAGAGCCTTGGTGAGAGAGGGAAAGAAGAACCCAAAGATCACTGTGGCTGAGCCCTCCGCCAGTTGGGGCATTATGGCAGAGTAGCTCGACGGAAGCCTTTCCTCAGTGCAAGACACATGAAAGCCCGCATGGAGTTTGCTAAAAAAAACACCTGAAGGACTCCAAGATGGTGAGAGACCAAGATATAACTTTTTGGCCTTAATTCTAAAATTCTAAAAATTTAAATTATTAAAACTTTAATAGAATAAAGGAAAAAAATATTTTTAAGCTCTTACCAGTGAAAAAACTGTGACGTGGTTTTTGCAAGTAAAAAATTATAATTAGTCCGAAAAATTATAATTGGTCCGAAAAGTGACTAATTATAGTCCGAAAAGTGAAGATGGTGGTGGCAGCATCATGCTGTGGAGGTGTTTTTCAGCTGCAGGGACAGGACGACGAGTGCTGTGTGTACATTAATGAGAAAAAATGAACTTAAATGATTTTAGCCAATGGCTGCAATAAAACAAAGAGTGAAAAATGTAAGCGGGTCTGAATACTTTCCGAACCCACTGTACAGGCACTAATATCCCATCCTGTAATATCAAAACCAACTGTCACTGTATTTCTGGTTAGCATGGCTGCTGTTTCTTTACCATAAATGTAAATATTTTCCCTTTTTTATGTAACCTTATCCAGAATATTCATTTCCAATAATCTTACATCTCCCTTATTTTCCCTAGTGTGCAAGACTTTCCCTCTCCCTCTATGTCTCCCACTCTTCATCCAGGGCTGGTCAGGATCATTTTGACCTATGCCCTCCGAGCATGGAGTGATGTCACACATCTGCGTTTCCACGGGATTCGCCCTTCTCCATATAACCCATCACCACAGACAGACATCAAAGTCACTTTTGCCAGTGGCTACCACGAGGATGGATATCCTTTTGATGGCAAGGGGGGCACACTTGCTCATGCATTCTTCCCAGGAAAGGAAGATCTTGCAGGTGACACACACTTTGATGATGGAGACAGCTGGAGCTATGGAGGTAGATTAAATGATATTTATATATTTTGTTATCCATAGATATATTAAAAGAAAAGAAGATGGGTCAGAAGTGTTTCAAAGTTTTATGTTTATTTCCCCAGAGAGGAGCAGCAACATAGATTTATTCACAGTTGCAGTGCATGAGTTTGGTCATGCTTTAGGCCTATTTCACTCCTCCTCCAATGACTCCATCATGAAGCCGTATTACTATGGTCCTGTGGGAGACATGCACAGCTACTCCTTACCAATTGATGACAGACTGAGAATACAGGCATTCTATGGTACTCCCTAATATGTGAATGAGTCAGTCAATCAATCAATCAACAAACCAATCAATCAATCAATCAATCAATCAATCAATCAATCAGATATTAATTTCTCATGACTTTGTTTACTGTACAGGAAACAGACCAGGTTTTAAACCTTCCCCGTCTGTTTCTGCACCCACAACTCACCTGCCCCATTTCTCGACCCATGCTCCTCCACATCCTCCCTATCAGTGAGTAACACCATGATCCTATCAGGTTTGACAATGGTTGTTATATTTTTCTTAATGATTTTCTTTTTTGTAGCCCACCAGCCTCTGCTGATCGCTGTCAGGGAGGTTATGATGCAGTCGCTAATATCAGAGCAGAGGTTTTCTTTTTTAGAGGTATGATGTTTTAATACACTACCGTTCAAAACTCTGGGGTTAGAAAGATTTATAATATTTTTGAAAGAAGACTCTTAAGGTCAGTAGTCAAAAATTACATAGTTATTGTAAAAAATACAATAAAAATAGTGATATTGAAAAATATTATTACAGTGTAAAATAACTTTGTTCTATTTTAATATATGTTCAATTGTATCTTATTCCTGATGGCAAAACTCCAGTCTTCAGTGTCACATGATCCTTCAGAAATCATAATAATATGATGATTTGCTGCTCAAGAAAAAAACATTTCTCTTTGGGGTACCCTTAACATATCCTGAAAAATAATTTGTAGAAAAGAGTACAAATTATAATTGAAAGAAAATACTGTTTCTGTTTCATCCTCTTCCTCAATTCACTTTTTATCAGGTCCACACTTTTGGAGGGTTCATTCAGGCTCATTAATGTCCTTGACTCCAGCTCTGATCCACAGCTTCTGGATTGGTTTGCCTCCAGAAACAGCCAGAGTTGACGCAGTATATGAGAGAAGAGATGGATATATTGTATTCTTTATTGGTAAGAATGAAAAAAGAGACCCAAAATGTAAAGAATTAGTATGTAAGCAAGTAAGTGAGTATAAGCATTTGTTTATTATTTTCATACTATATTAGGGGCTATTGACTGTAAAGATGCAACATATTTATAGAAATAGTGGGTGAAAATCAGATTTTGAGATTTTGAGTCTTTTTAATTCTGGTCTTTCTCAGGTAATCAGTACTGGGTATTTAGAAACACAGTGTCCCTTCCTGGATACCCACGGCCACTTTCAGAATGGGGCTTACACTCTTCTGCAGGACGGGTTCCAGAGAGAGTGGAGGCAGTATTTGTGTGGCCGCACAATGGGAGGACGTACCTGTTCAGTGGTGGAGAGTACTGGAGGATTGATGAGGCAGGAACAGAGAGGAAGCTGGAGAAAGGGTACCCTAAACCAGCATCAATCTGGGGGATGCCTTCTTACCCTGATGATATCATTGGATTTCTAGATGGTAAGATGCGTCTTTTGTCATATAAGTTTCTATTTATAATGATTTCCATTTATCTTTTCTTCTTCTTCTTCTTCTTCTTCTTCTTCTACCAAACTAACCTCAAACCATTTTATCCACATTTGCTTCAGGAGACACTTATTTCTTTAAAGATTCAAACTACTGGATTTTAAAAAGAGGGGGCCTGGAGCAGGAAACCACTTTCCCAAAGTCCATTGCTACTGACTGGATGAAATGTGATGGTAACATTTCAACTCACACACCTGAGATTCCCAGAAGAGACAGAGACTGTAGATGTGTCCAGAGTACAGCAGCTGGAATATGTGCTTTGTCAGATGTTATATATTCAATTATCGTAGTTTGTATTGTGGTTCTTACATTGTACTGATAATATTCATATTATTTGTGTAGTATTTACTGTGATAAAAAAAAATTGTATTAGATTTTTAAATATTGTTACTGAGTAGTATGCAGTGCATAATCTTGGTATTGTTTGCCTACTGTTTCTTGAATACTGTGTATTCAGATATCTTACTCATTTGGAATACTGCTTTTTTACAAACTATATATAGATTAGGCTATATTACAGTACATAGACCTACTAAATGTCAGTGTTTTGAAGAACACTAGATGTCTCAAAACTAACAAACTATGGACTAAAAGCCACAAAACAATACTTAAATAATAAAACTTGTGTTAGGCTTATTCTGTGTTTTTACTCATTTTCATCCAAAGTTTGTGAAGCCAGGTGCACGCTGTATTATTTTTCCCACATTTTTAATGTCCATACAAATTTTGGGTATCATAAAATAGACTGCTATTCAAATGTTTGGGGTCAGCAGGATTGTTAATTGTAAATTGTTATTTAAAAAATTCCATTGAATTTTCCACAAATAAATATTAAGCAGAACTTTTTTCAACGTTGATTATAATAAGAAAGTGTTTATTGAGCAGCTAATCAGCATATTAGAATGATTTCTGAGGGATCGTGTGACACTGAAGAGTGGAGTAATGATGCTTCGCCATAAACGAATAAATTATATTTGTTAAATTATCAATGTAAAATGTTCAAATGTATATAATATTACAATTTTACGGCATTTTCACAAATGCAGCCTTGCAGCAGAAGATAGTTATTTTTTTTAAAAAAACATTAAAAACAATCTTTGAAGAACCAAAAAACAGTAAGTAGAATTGTGGGAAATGTTGTCCACAGTGAAATTCCTTTCCCGTACTTTCTAGTGATGGGAAGTTCGGTTCTTTTCCGCGAACCAGTTCTTTCGGACAGTTCGTTTCAAAGAACCGGATCAAAAAACCGGTTCACCGGTTCTTTTACGCTCAGACGTAATGACGTAATTTCGCTATGACGTAATGACGTCAAGTCTATCGCGGGTTGGATAAACAAACACTTTACACATTAAAATATATAAAGTCAGTAATCATAATATCAATCAGATAAAATATCATCATAATCTGTTAAGTTTATTTTTACAATCAAGTTTTACATCTAAAGCATCCAAACACTTACAGGCAGTGATGTGCAAACGAGGATGTTTTACAGTTATAAAATCAATAAATTAGTCTTCATCAGTGCAGAAACCATGATCCACTTACTATGTTTTGTAATTAAATAAATACAGTTCTCGAATATCGGTTCTCCAATCGGACATGTCCGAAATAAACAGGGTGGTGTTCTGATTCTGATGATCCGAAACCGCTGCAACCGGTTGCAACCGATTCTTGACTCGAGAACGAGAACGAAATTGAGATTCGAGAACCGCGAGAGCGATTCAAAAGGAGTCGCAATTGCTTCGCCTTAGCTGTAGTTTGAGGCTACATCATTTTTATATTTATATCACCTTGTTTAGAAATTAAATACACTGATCCTGAAAATAACATGGCTTTATGAAACAAATGTTTAGTTTGGTAGTTGTACAAACTAATGCTTGTTTCAATGTTTAAAAATAATTAAGTAACAAGCACAACTGCACATTTTTACTGTAATGCTTTTTAGACAACATTCATATAGAAAAATATATTTGTACAACAATTTCTAAACAGAGTTTGATCTATGTACACAAACAGTGTGTGTAAGTGCACTTTTTATGTGTAGGCTATTGTGAACACTTTAATATATTTTTATCAAAACATTGTTTATTTAATACAAACCCAATTTGTGAATGTGTCATCATTAACTATAATTACTGTAGGCCTAGGCCTACAGGTAGCCTATTTCATAAATTATTATGATCCCTAACACATCCCGATGCGCAACAAAACTTAACATGCTTTTCGTTCTCTCTTGAAAAATTACACGCATGCTCAGTCAGTATCAGCTCATCGGTTCTCCAGTCGGACATGTCCGAAATAAACAGTTCTCGGTTCAGTGTACTGGTGATCCGATAACCGCTGCAACCGGTTGAAACCGATTCTTGACTCGAGAACGAGAACTGTGACAGGCCGTGTGCGTTCGTGTGCGCTGCACGCATGCTCAGTATCATCAGCTTCTGCTCGCTAACGTTCTCAATCTGCTCATCATCTCTCTCTCTTACAGTAGTGTCAGTTAAGTCAGTGTATTGTTGGAGTAACTGAATAACTCTGGCATGCTGGTTTATTTCAAGTCAGAGGGACAGTCAGACAGGTCAAAAGTGAGTGACTTTATAAATTTGTGGATTAGTGCTGCGAACTGTTTGGAACGATTCAGTCCGATTTGGTGAACTGGTTCGACCGGTTCACTAAAAAGAACCGGTTCAAAAGAACGATTCGTTCGCGAACCGGTCATCACTAGTACTTTCTCGCGAGATCGTCACGATGACGTCCAAATGAGCGTTACCTGTTCGTTCTAGCCAACGTTGCGTACCTCGTTTTTATTTTACTAGGATTATTTGATATAGAATCGTTGTGTTTTCGTTCGCAGTGCCACATTTGTTCGATCTTTGGTCTGTAACGGTTCTACTTTTGTTCTCTCCCTGAGCGGGATCACAGAGGTACGTAGCGCACACGTAACAGAAGCTTAATGACCAGTTAGCATGCTGTACTGTAGAGTGATCCTGTTTGCCCAAAGACACACTTAACGTTAGCGTGATACAACAACGCAAATTCTGTTTTACAAGCAAACACTGGGGGTATTTAGTATGTATTATATAAAGACTAAAAGTGAAAGAGTATCAGCAGCAGTGGAGTGAAGGAAGTAACAGTTATTTGCAGTACAGAAGGCCTCGGCCTGCTGCTGGTTTAAGACTGTTCTTCATCTTGTGGGCGCGATACATTTTCTATGTATTAAAATGCAGTGAGCATCCTACCTAGACAGCACGTTGGAGATAATATGAGATGTTTGGAGTGTTTTACACGACTTTAATTCTCTCTTGGTAGGCATATTGTGATTCAATGTAATAACTTTGAGCTCGTTTGTCGTTTCAACATATGTTTAATCAGTTGTTTAGAACACACCAACATGTCTCTGAATGACCTAAAAATAACACTTGGGTTGCCTTATTCTTTACTTTCCATACTCGTTTGGTTTCATGATCTGGAAAGTAATTCAGATTCTAGCCATGTCTTTTACAATGTGCTGAATCTTGCTATTTCTGGTCTCGTGTGGTTTTCTAGTGATTCTCAGCACATGAACCCTCAGAGACCCAAGCATTGATACACATTATGAACGTCTTCATAAAATACTTATTTGTATTAAAAAGAGCCTTGTTTAGGCAAAACGTGCTTTGGGGTATAATGAATAAAATTAATAATTCATATGTTCCATTGTGTTTCAAGAATAGAAAAAGCATTGAACCCTAATATCAGCATTCTTTTTTCTAGAAAATGGTCTCATTAGTGTATGTTGAAAGTGTCCTGTGACTAGATTGTTAGAAGTCAAAATACTTACTTAGTTTGTAAATAGATAAATGTTTGTAAATGTATAAATGTTAAGAATTGTGTCAGCTGACTGGTGTGTGAGTTTAGCAAGCTGTATTATATGCAACCTTTCACTCACCAAAATGTTTGTGATAAATTTCAGATCGTCAGCTACTGTTGTGTCATTATTTAATTGCTTCATACCACCATTGCAGTTTTGCTAGGGTCTCTGAGGGTTAAATGGGTAAATCTACTCAAGACTTGCATTTTTGCAATGTCAAGTCAGCCCCTTAGTTTATTCCTTTGTCATTTGTTTAATATGTTTTTGTTGCTTTGTAATCAGTTTGAAAAGATAAACCAAAACTTCCTTCTCTATTAACTATTTGTATGCTTTGTGTTAATTCTAAAATAAAACAAATCAAATGCAGAAGGCTCCATAATGTCTCCCAGCAGCACTCATCTAATTACATTATTCATGTATCAAATGCTTTTATTCAAGGTAATTTGAAAACTAAAACTGCGACAATTTTTGTTCTGTTCAGTGCTTACTGACAAGTTATCACTTTCTTTCAGACCTCTCAGAGCAGAGATGTATAACGGTATTGGGCTGACCACGCCACGAGGCAGTGGCACAAACGGCTACGTTCAGCGAAATCTCTCCAGTGTACGAGTGAAGAGGAACAGGGATGAGCGTGGAGGAGAGCGGGATGAAAAAGATAGAGAGAGACTGGAGAGCCAGCTGAACAGACAACCTAATGCTGAAATATTAGAGCACCAGAGGAAGAGACAGCTGGAGGTGAAGTGTGCCGAGCTGCAGGACATGATGGAGGAGCAGGGGTAAGATGAGATGAAATCATATGAAGAATTCTCTTCAGATTAGAGTTAATGGTCTGCACTAGGGGTGGGCGATATACCCATACACGTGATTAACTAGTAGAAATTTGTCAACCGTTGGAGATTTTCATGGTTACACTCATGTGACGTTGCTGTGCTACGCAGTCATGAACACTTTCTTTGCATGAATTTTTAAGCATCACAGTTGAAGCACAATTAGCAGTGAAAGAGAACTCATTTCAGTATATGCAAGCACTGTTTGGAGAGCGTGTGTGAACCGAACTGAGGGGTTTTGCTGCCTAATTGGGCCTGAACGGTCAAAGTAATTTATGTCTTAAGTCAACGTAAACAGAGAGAGTGAAAATGCACAAGTATATTGGATCCTTAAAGTGACAGCATCCAAATATTCCTGCTGCCATTAATATGCTAATCAAACAACAAAAAAGAGGAAATCTCTCACTGCTCTTCACTGAATCACTTTTGTAACTTTAATAGGAATAAATATATATTTAATTTAGGCAGTAAAGACTTTTGTTTACTTTATACATTTTATGTAGGAATTCTAAGTGCTTGGATTTTTCCAGGTGGGTCTATTTCAGGAATTAATTACATTTAAAAAAACATTTTTTTTCAATTGTAATATTTCACAATATTCCTGTTTTTAAATAAAATAATTGCATCCTTGGTGTGCATACAAGACTTCTTTCAAAAACATGGTTTGGTGTTAATATGGTCATTCTTTAAGAGTGACCTCTGACCAGTCCCTCCTGTGTGACAGGTACTCTGCAGAGGAGATTGAAGAGAAAGTCAACACCTTTCGTTTGATGCTGCAAGAAAGAGAAGAACCTGCACCTCCCCCAACAGAGAAGCCAGTGTGAGTATTGCTTCAGACTATTCAAACCGACATTGAGATTTTTATGATGGCCTTTTTCTGTGCACTGCTAATATATATTTTATTATCCACATTTTGCTCTTTTTGACAGTGTGACTGAGACTCATGCTCTGGCAGCTGCTAACCAGCAAAAAAATGACCGTCTAAGAGAAGCCTTCGGTATCAGCTCTGACTATGTAGACGGCTCATCCTTTCATCCTGACCGGAAGGAGCGAGAGAAGGAGAAGAGGGAGCAGGAGAGGCTGGAAAGAGAGAAACAGCAGCAGAAGTACCAGTGAGTAGATGGAGGCGTCTTGTCTAATGAGGAATCACTTTTTACTTTATCTTTTGAGATAACAGAGCTTGATGTACTATGAAGATGTTCTGTAACTTTCAGAAGTCAAAGCCTTTGTGTTGTACCTTATCTGAGTACTTACTGTTCTGTCTGTTTCTAATCATTTTCTTTCAGGATTATTAATGATTCAGATTCATCTCCTGAGCGAAAAAAGAGCAGGAAGAAAAAGAAAAAGAAAAACAAAGGCAGAGAAAGGTAAACTTAAGGATGGAGGAGTAATTTGGAATGCTTAACATGACTTTAAAGAGAATAATATATTAATGAATCAGTTTTCACTCTTAGCTCTGAGAGCCCCTCACCTTCCCCTCGGCGAGAAAAGAAAAAGGACAAGAGGAAGAAAAAGAAAAGGTTTCATTTAATGCCTTTTAATTTTGTTTCCTTACATAATAATATACTTTTAATTATTCCTTTGTTGCCCTCTAGGCAAGAAGAAATTGGGTAAAATAATACACCTAAATGTATTTAATTGAGTTAGTATAAAATATATGAATGTGCGAATGATGTTTTGCATTTGTAACTTGTTCTCAAGTCTTACTTTGCTGCACATTATTCATAAACCATCCAGGAGAAGGTTTAATATTCAGATCAGAATAAAAAATATGTATTATCAATATCACTATTAATTAAGACGCTTCAAGTTAAATTGTGGCAGTGGCTAACACGCTTAACCCCACAGCTACCATTTTGAGAGAAACGCTTTGTCATGTTTGACACAATGTCATTTTTAATAAATATTTGTAGACCTGGATACATTACTGTCAAAAGGCTACATTGATTAGCAAAAAAAATGTTTGTCTTATGTTCAATGACAAATTTTCACTGACACATCTTGCCCCACACTTTCCCCTACACCATCTACACCAAACATGAACAGTAAACTGTTCTATTTTTGACATACTCCAAGCACTCGTGCTACTTCTGAACACAGAGCAAATGGATTTGCTATTGACGCGTCCTGTGTAGACATGATAGATCTTTTTTAATGGCTCAAATAACAAAAATCTTTGCTTTTAGGGAGGAGTCAGTGAACAGTGACACTGAGAGGTAAGTTTTCTCCTTACCGTTATCTGTGAACAGATTACAGTTCTTTATTTACAATTAATTTTTATGATTTATCTTACTACAGTTCATCAGATGAAAGAGAAACATCCAAAAGAAAGAGAAAAAAGAGTGACAATGAGGCTCCTTCCAATAAGAGCCGAAAACAGCAGAGTGCATCCTCCAGCCCAACTCACAGGTAACATGACACACAATAAGGCCATGTGCACTACATGTCCAGACTATTTTATAGTGTCTACTAAGGGTTTACTTTACATTGAGTCGTCTTTGTCTTTTTCTTTTGCAAGTAGCATTTGCAAAACCTTTTTCCAACATTTTTTTTTAAAAGTAGTTTTAAAAAATATGAAAATGAATGAAAGCTTGCTCACCGTTTGAGAGTCAAGTTTATCAAAAAGTTTGTAATGAAAATTAAGTTCATGTAAATGTATATGTGTGTTTTTTGTTTTCAGCCAATCCCCTCAAAGAGGGAAGCAGCAGACTAAATCAGATTCCCGTCCAGATGAGGGGAGGAAGGGAAGATCCCCTGACAGGAGGCGCCGTGGCCGTATTGAGGAAAGTCCAAAGAGGTTGGAAGTCAGAGAGGTAAGTCATTGAAGCATATGCACACTATTTGTTTAATCTGATTTATTCCTTTTTATTTGATTAGTGAATTGGACTAGTTAAATTCTCATATAGTCTTTCCTGTTATCTTACCTTAAACTTATTTATATATATTTTTTATTTTATTTAGAATTTTTGTGCGTGCGTATATATATATATATATATATATATATATATATATATATATATATATATATATATATATATATATATATATATATATATATATATATATATATATATATATGTATATATGTATATATGTATACCCCTGCATTTAACACAAGAACCTGTCATGCAAATGCTTGATGACTGATCTAATTATTCAAGCCTTTCTTGAGCGAAAGTAGTCAAGGAGTTATTCAAGCAAACCTCTAATCAGTTGATTTAAAAAAATATTTGGTTTTGCATTGCCCTAATTCTTTGTCTTCACCGCTTTTAGAGATCACCAAGACGCTCAAGAACACCTGAGCACAACAGAAGAGACAAAGGCAGAGAACGTGAGAGAGAACAAGTGCAAGAAAAACCTCAGAGACGACAACACAACTCTTCATCACCATCTCCTCCACCTAAGCAGAGGCGGGACAGACGACCACGGAGTGAAGAGAGGGAGAAACCCCCTCAGACAAGACACAACTCCTCTTCACCATCTCCATCACGTAACCAGCAGCAAGACAGAAGACAACGGAGCGAAGAGAGACAGAAACCCTCTCAGCGGAAAAGGCGTGACTCTTCGTCTCGTTCTCCAACTCCTAAGCTGCAAAGAGACAAGAACCAAGTGGACAATGGGAGAAAGAATACAGGTCAAAGAAAACGTGACTCATCCTCATCCCCGTCCCCTCCACGTAAAGACAGAATGAGAAGAGGACACAGTGGAGAGAAAGAAGCTTCCCTGAGGGACAGGGAACTGGAGAGCCGTGGGGACAGAGCGAGAGACAGACAGAGGAATAGCGATAGAGAAACAATAATGTCTAGTAGAAAGGATGACCAAGGACGGGAAAGTGATAAAGGGAAGGAGCGAGACCGAAATCGATCTAGTGATTCCATGTCTCCTGCTAAACCTTCAGCTTATGCCAATGGAGGGCAAAAAGAGCGAGATCGCAAACTGGAGAAGGAGCGAGAAGAACAGAGAGACAAAGACAGAAAACGAGAGGAGGAGATGAAGGAAGAGGCTTTGAGAAAAGCCAGAGAGAGTGACAGAGAAAAGGAGAGAAACCGCACCAGAAGCCAAGAGGTGTCCCGATCAGACAGAAAGTCCTCCCTTAGCTGTCAGCCTGAGGACAGACGTGGTGCCAGAGGAAGTGAGCCAGAGCAAGAGGTGGGCAAGAAAGACAGGAAAATTGAAGAAGACAAGAGGCAGGAAAAGAGTCCTCAAGACCCAAAGAAGGAGAAACAGACTCAAAAGGAAAAGCCTGCGAAGAAAGACAAAGCTGCAAGTAGTAGTAGTAGTAGTAGCAGCAGCAGCAGCAGTAGTAGTAGCAGCGAGAGTGATAGTGACAGCTCCTCATCGTCATCCTCTTCCTCCTCCTCTTCATCGTCATCATCCTCGGATGATGAAAAGAAGAAACTGAAAAGTTCAAAAGACAGCAGCACAGCCAATAAATTGGTTCCTAATGCTGTCATCGCTCAGGCTATTGCACGCCGTGAAAAGGAGAACCGAGGAAGGGATGGAGAGAGTGATGAAGGCAAAAAGGTGTACCCTCCCACACAAAGACAGAGTGTACCTCCTGAGCCCCAGAGAAAAATGGACAATGTTGATAAGAGACAACGAGATGTGGAGAGAGAACGGAGACCTGGCAGCTCCTCTTCTCCCTCCACAGGAACCAAAGACCGTGGAAAAGAAAGGTACACTCCCACTGAGAGTTCCAGCCCGCCTCCTTCGCCCCCCCAGAGAGGCCGGAACCGGTACACACCTTCAGAAGAAACCAAATCTCAGAACAGGGATCGTGGAGGTGAGCGATATACCCCGTCAGAGCTGGAACTAGAGTCATCACGTCCCTCGCCTGGCAGAGGAAGGGATCGACAGAGTGACCGAAAAAAAGATGTTTCGCCTATGTCTCCAAGGGGAAAAGGAAGAAATGATTTGTCACAGGTGAAACAGACAGTATCTCGGCCTTCACCAAAACGCACCCCACCACGACAGTACCAGGACCCACAACGCTCACGTTCCCCCAGTCTGAGACGAGGAGCGAGAAGACTGTCACCACCACGAAACTCATCCCCTTTCCGACGGGAACGCAGCAGAGAGCGTCTCAGAGAACGAGAGAGGGACCGTTTTAGAGCAAGACCAGGTGACAGAGAACGAGAGCGTTCCAGGGAGAGGAGAATGAGGAGCAGCAGATCCAGGAGTCCCCGAAGACAAAGTCCTCCCTACAGGTTAGTCAGATTACCATGTTTGGAAATGGTAAAGCTAAAATCAGCATCAAAAGTAGTCGCAGCTGGCAATCTGTGGAAATTAAGTGACAGCAGTGTCTTGGAGCGTGACATTATAAAGCTGTTTTTAAATATCCTTTTACATAGTTATATATATATATATATATATATATATATATATATATATATATTATATATATATATTATACATAGTATATATATATATATATTCAAGAAAACGTATGTGAACCCTTAGAATGAAATAAAATGTGATCTGATCCTCATCGAAGCCACAACAAAAGAACAAAAACAATGTGCTTTGGCTTATTACACACAATTCTCGTCTTTATTAAACACACTCATTAAACATTCACATTGCTGGAGGAAAAAGTGAATCCATAGACTAATTACTTCAACAAAAGCTAATTGGACTCTGTAGCTTCAAAAATGTGGAAAAGGCACTTATTCAAAAAGCACACTTTTTTTCTTTTTTTTCAAAGGTTGTGCTGGATATTACTTGAATTTCCCCTTGTTATAAAATGTGAAGCATAATCATAGACTAGTATTTCCACTGTATTCCCAGTGAGGTAAATCTTTGTTTATTGAATACACGTGAGATGAGAGCAACCACACTGCCCTAAGAGGCATGACACTTTTTACATGCATGTATACACAATACTGTGAATTTGGCCTCTTGGTAGAATCAAGCGGCAACCTCTCGCTGTCTCTCTTGAAACCAACATGGAAGTGACTTGAACTGCAATTCATCGACTGGCCACTAGAGACAGGCTCCAGAAGGGAGCAGAATCTCATTGAGCCCCATGTTAAAATGCCCAACTTTACAGCAGAAACCAGCCTGGTACAAATTGTGGTTTTGGTCTAAATAGCCCTTCATGACAACTGTGAAGGGAGTGATTTTTTTTGTTGATTTTTTATTTATTTTTATAACTCATCTGTTTAAATTATATTAAGCCTTAAAGTTCTGCATAATTAAGTGTGTGGCTTCTTAAGTGACAGGTGGATTGCCACTTTGGTCGCGCTAGGTGGCCGTGGTTTCAGCAACCAGGCGCCTCAGCTTCATCCAGGAGTAATGCGTGATGAAGCGCTGCCAAGATGGCAATGGCCGGGTTTTAGGCTTCAAAACTGCTCTTCGGAAACCTACGGGTGACGTCACCAAAATCTGGACATTTTTTACAGTTCTCTTTTTTTTACAGCCTATGGGTAAAAGCAGTTGAAATGAACAAAATCCCTTTTACAAATATCCCCGAAACTGATTCAGCTATATAGAATCGTATGAATACACTACTGAGAGCAAGTTAGTGCCTCAATTCAAGCATTACAGTTTAATTTAGACACTCAGACAGGTATGTTTAGTCAGTGCAATTGTTTTTAATTGAGGAAAATAATTTATTCCTGTGATAAATCTGAATCTTCAGCATCATTACTCCAGTCTTCAGTGTGACATAATCCTTCAGAAATCATTCTAATATGATTTGGTGCTCAAGAAAAAAAAATGTTTTATGTTGAAAACAGATGTGATACAAGTTCAAAAGAGCATTTTGAAACAATTTAAATATCTTTTCACAAAGTATTCATTTCACTTGTTGGTTTTGTCTGTGTGGCCAGTGGTTTAGTCAGTTGTCCCTTTCATTTGAGAACTATACACTGTAATTAGAAGAGTTTTAAATTAAGTTTACAATAACAAAAATGTTGTGCGGTTATTACAAAATATTTCTCTACACCTAGGTTTCGTCGTTCACCCTCTCCAGTACGTCGGCGCAGAAATAGTCGCTCTCTGTCAAGAGAAAGAGAAAGGGAGAGAGAGCAGGAGAGGAGAAATCGAGAGCGAGAGAGGCAGCGTGAACAGGAGAAAGAAAGAGAACGAGAACGAGAGCAAGAACAAAGAAGGAGGGCACCACCCAAAGATCCCACTCCTCCACGCCGCTCGTCATCTTCATCCTCTTCCTCCAGTTCAACCTCTTCATCCTCACCCTCTCCTCAAAGACAGATGAAGGGGGTAAAGTCAACAGATGCAGATAAAAAGAGATCAAGGGAAATTGATGAACAGACGAGAAATAAGCAACCGAACTCCAAACATCCGTCTCCCTCCCCTCCTCGTGAGACTCGTCTCCCTTCTAACCATCGCTCTCATTCCCGTGAACTCGCTGCCCATTCTAGATCACCAACAACCAACCAATCACAAATCAGGGATCCACCAGGTGACCGATTAAGAGGCCAGTCCCCAACATCTGCCCATGAGCAGCACCACGAGCTGCCAATGAAAGGAAAGAACGCAGTGAACGGGAAACCAGAGAAGGAGAGCTCTGGCCAACAACAGAAGCGGCAGAGAAGCAGCTCAAGTTCTTCATCATCTTCCTCATCGTCATCTTCATCCTCGTCCTCATCTTCATCCTCCTCATCATCATCATCAGACAGCTCAGACAGTGAAACAGAGAAAGGAAAAGGGTAAGTGCCAAGTCATTTAGCATTTATGTAGCTCAGTTATATAGAAGGTACTTAATTTTAATATTTGTTTTTCCAGGGATGTTAAAGCAAGTACAAATAGAGATGCTGGTAAGACGGAGAAAAGCAGAGCTTCTTCATCATCATCCTCTTCATCAGAAAGTGAGCAAGAAGGAAAGAGAAGGTATACTTTTTTTTATGCCTGATTTATTAATTATACATTTATCTCTCCTCTACTAAGAGAATAATAGATTTTCCACTGCATCAAGTCAGCATGGAATCAAAATTGACCCTTGTTTGGGAAATGTTTTAAACTACTGTTATAGTGGGCTGCACCATTAATTGAAAAAAGAAAATCATGATATGGCTTAGTGTGATTTTAAAGAAATATATGCATTGCGAGTTTCCAAGTGAAACAGTACCGTGTTCATATACATGCAAGCAGCTCATGATGCATTGTTTTCAGTGTCAGAGCATCTCCGTTCACAGTAAATGTATCATTGTAGCGTTATCTTTCCAATTCAGTATCTCTTTTCACATTAATAGAAGTCACATAAGAGACATAAATTGGCAAATGCAACATTTACATCCCATTTTGCTACCCAACTCTAAACCACTGTCTCAATCATTGTTTTAACTATGCAGTCCACCACAGCCCAAAAGAGTGCCAGCAGACTCGCTAAGAGACTCTAGGTCACTCAGTTACTCCCCTCCAGCGAGGCAACGGAGACCTGCACATTCTCCACCTGCTCGACGGTCAGTTCTGAACAGATCTATTTCAGCATGTACTATAATTTTTAGTATTACTAACATTGATCTCATCTCTGTTTTCCATAAGCAGCGCAAGCAGGAAGTCGAGAAGCAGATCTCCAGACAGTCGACGGAGGAAATGAGTGAATAATTATTGTTCACTTTTTTGTTTTTGTTTTCTGGACTCTCTTATCTGACCCTCACTGGACTGGATCATCTCAGTATCACATGGATGAGACTAGAAATGTGAATAGTTGTAATGGTGATATTTTTACCACTAGTAGGGGAAGGTCTATCGAAACTTGGTTCTTTGTAACTCATCCCAAAAGGGAGGATTTATTTTTACCTTTATTATGGTGTAATTAATGTTTAAGGAGGCCAGCTGAGACACTGAAGCTCTCATCAACTATTGCTCTGTGCCAACAGATGCTGGATGCTATTTGTATACATACACACAAAATCACACATGTTCAGTGGTTTCTGTCTGCTACATTGTTCTGAATGTAGATGAACGTCTGTAATTTGGTGATCAGAATGGACAATATTCTGTTCCTGCATATGTACAGAGTCTGTTGGGGGGGTTGTGAATAATAAAATGCCAGTAGAATCAACTTGTCTGAAATTTTAGTTTGTGGCGCTGAAGTAGATAATTATCCCAAATGCACAACATCTATACACTTTAAAGCTGTGTGCAATTTAATGAATGCTTTCTCAGATAAAAAGGTGGCCTTAACATGCACCAATACCACACCTTTGATAGAGCTATTGTTAGAGTGATCAGATAAACATAACAGTTTGTTTTTATAAACCAATGTTTATTGGAAAAAAAAAACTTTATTTTAAAGTTGTATTTTCGTTGTCTATGCTCTGTAGTTAAGATGTCATATTAAACAGGTATTGTAGAAAGTTTATTAACATGGTAAAAAAAAAAAAAAGCTTTTATAACCTCAGTTTCCTCTCTTACAGACATGTGCTATGGTATTTTTCCTCCCAAATACTATAGTAAAATGTTGCTACAATACAATTTTGGTAATTAAAATCAACCGCTACTAACGGTATCTGTCATCAATAGGTTTTTATTCTTATTCTTTTACTGTTTTATAAACACTGGCGTAGAAACTGGTATTTTGGCGGAAACTAGGTCCCACGGTAACTTGTCGCTGGGCAGTTTGTAGAGGTTGTATTTATGCGTCATATTTACGCGACGTTCTTTGAACGAGCAGCGCTAGTAACACGAAAGGGCTTTGTATAGAAAATTAAACGAGGTTTTTTCAAGTTACATTAAGAGTTTAATTAACTCTCGGAAGATGGGTCCAGTTGAGGTAAGTGATACGATAAGATCTTATTTAATGTACTGAACAGGAATCGAGCACAAATCTTTCAGCCTAAAGCGTAATAACTTACGTCGATTCTTACCAGTTTTCACATAGCCTACATTTTTAAATGCCGACAAATACATTTATGCAGCTATACATTTATAATATATTGTCAACAGTGTTTTTGACACATATTTATCTCTCTCCAGCTCCTGCATATGTCCGTGTTCTCGCAGAGTTTCTCTCCCTGCGGTCGTTTCCTTGCAGCGGGTAATAACTATGGAGAGATCGCAGTGTTCAGGTGAGAGAACAGGTTAAACATGCAGATAGGACAGCGGGTTAATTGGCATTTCTCAATATGTTTGTTGAAGTACGCTTGTGAGCTGCTTCTGGTGTATTTTATATGTTGAGAGTGTGTTGATGTGGAATGCCTATTGAAGTGTTTCTTTAGTTACTAGCCTTGTTCTTACAGTCTTTCGGCTGCGCTGAGTCCAGATGCATCAGAGGGGAGTCAGAAGCCCATCCTTAACTTCACTGGTTAGACTTCATAACATCATTTTTTTTTTTTTTTTTACATTTACTTCATGTTTCCTAGATTATCGAAATCACAACCATTACCTATGAATACTTGCTCCTTTATCCAATATTGCAATTTTAATTGTTTCAGCTCACGATGGTCCGGTGTTCTCTTTACTCTCCACGGACACTCATCTCCTGAGTGCTGGGAACGGAGAGATCAGTGCCTGGAGTTGGGCAGAGCTCATCAAAAAAGTAAGAGTCAATACAATGGATTTGTATTGGGTTGAAAAAAAAAAGTTCCTTTTCATAGTTTTGCCTTCTGCCTATATGGACTGTGTAATAACAGTAATATTTGCAGAAAAAATAACTCAGCACATCTTTTATGTCTTCACAGAGCACCAAAGCTGCATGGACAAGGAAACCCAATTATGAGTGAGAGACTCGATGATTATCATTTTGATTTGCATAAACTGGTAACACTTTACAATAATGTCCCGTTGGTTAACAATAGTTAATGTATTAACGAATATTAACTAACCATGAGCAATAGATTTATTACAGTATTTATTAATAGTTAAAGCTGCAGTCCATACATTTAGCCTCTTTGCCATCTCTGTTTGAAACCTGCAATTGCAGTTAGTTGCGGAATTATCATCTTTACATGGGTTGTGCATCGGCATGAATCGGATGAATGTAATGTTTTGAGGAGTGGCTGTCAGTCACCGCACAGGAGTGGATACTGTACTTTGGAAATTACAGATTCTAGATCTTGGAAGTATGACCAAAATAAGAATATCCCCCGCAAAATGTCATCTGAACAAGTAACATGTCTGCCAATTTTGTTCAGACCAACTGAGATAAAAAGTCACGCTACCAACGGTGATTAAACCTAACAAATGCTTGGCAAATAACTTTTCACATCAAAAGATTATAAGATTATTGTTAAAATTTGTTCTCAAATTCGAAATGTTAACAACATCATCATTGCGTGACTACATGTATTTAGCGTGTATTAGTGTTACCTGTAGATTTTAATTTCCGTACAGTCTAATTTTTGCTTTTTACTACGAATGAATCTCCAGTTGTCACTGATGATTGTTGTTTGGACCTTTCTGGATTACAATCCACCATCAAAATGATACGTTTAATTATTTTTTCAGCTGGTGTGAGAAAAGGCTATGAATGATCCGCCACCTGCAGCATCCACACATGCGATATAGCCTACTAGCCAGATTCCTATATGTATATATGTAATGACTCAAAGATGAACGGCGACATCTTTGAATTTCCTGTGGAAGGCTACCAGTACCACTCAAATATGTAACACATTATTACAAGCTTACCGTTGTGAATCAGGCAAGTTAAGTAGATCGTTTTGAACACTGGCTGGTTTTGTATTTTCTCAAACATTTTATAATTTTAACCAAAAAATTACAGACTGCAGTTTTAATCAAATAAAAAAAATCAACTGTTTGTTGTTAGATTATGTTAGATCAGGTCCATTAAATAATATGAAAAGATAATACATTTAGATTTTACTAATGTATTAGTAAATGTTGAAATTAACATGAACTAAGATTTTTAAAGGCTTTTACAGTATTTTTTATTGTAAGGTAATTTTAACTAATGTAGTTAACCAATGTTAACAAATTCTATACAACATATACTCAAGACAGTGACTGCTAATTTTGTTTTAATGACTTTAATTATTGTGTGAATATCGTCTCAAATGTTTATGCAACGTTTCATTCTAAACAGGACTAGTCTTGAAATACCAGAGATAAATGCAATGATCATTAACCCAAAGGTTTGTATTTTAACTATTTTTGTTTTTTTCCCTTATAAATGCTTTTTGTTATTTATGCATATTTTGTAGTTGCATGTAATTAATAAGTTGATTTGTGTGTTTGACAAAACATTCATTTATATCACTACATTTCCATAAAGTTCATTATATATTTGTGTATGTCTATGAGTTTGTCAATATGATGCCTGTTATTTTTCCACAGGACAACAGCTTGATAGTTGGAGGAGGCGACAATAACATTCACGTCATGGACATGGAGACAGGCATTTTTAAGGTCAGTTAGACTACAATATTTGATGCCCCCCTGACACAGGCTATGATTTTCCCTTTTCTAACGAAAAAAATTAAATGAATATCTAACAAAACTGTTTGAATGATTTTTTTTTTGATTTTTTTTTATTACTACTGACAAAAACTTGTGTTTTAGTTTATTGAGTGGGTTCCATGTTTAGCTTTTTATATAAATAAATAAATGACTGGTATTTTCCTTCCCTTTGTGTTGTTTGTTATGCAGTCTGTACTGAAGGGCCACACTGACTACATCCATTGCCTGTGCTTTAAAGAAAGGGAAGGGGAGATACTCTCTGGTGGAGAGGATGGTGCCGTGAGGATATGGGGTTAGTGAATGACACAGCCCTGTTGCTATATCCCTTACTCTTCTTTGGAGAAAATGAAAGCAGGAATAGAGAAACATTGTGTAATAAGTGTATAAACTTATTCCCCCAGACTCACGGACAAATCGGCCAGTTCACTGTATTGAAGTTTTCAAATATGAGGTAAAACATTCCTACTTATAAAGTATAAATGAATAAGGTGAAACAATGCATTCATGACAGCACTGAAATCTTACTATCTCTTGCTCTCATGTTTGTTTTGGAATGGTGGGTCAGGAATGTGCACGCCCCCAGTTTGGCAAGTGGATTAGCTGTCTTGCTACAGACTCTGATTGGATGGTAAGTTGGATTTGTGATTGGTTGGCAGCGACAGTTAAACTATTGTCTCAGTTTGTTTTCTTGTTTATCTCATGTCCATCTTATACATAGCATGGTGTACTGCTCTTCTGGAATGCCCCTTAATGTATGTTAAGATGGAATGGCATAATACCCCTATTGTTATGAAATGTTATCTATTTCCTCTCAGCTCTGTGGTGGAGGTCCATCGCTCTCTTTATGGCACCTCCGATCCATGTCCCCCACATCTGTCTTCCCTTTGCCTGGATGTCAAAGAGAAGCTGTCTTTTACCAGGACCTGGTGAGAAGGGCTAGTTATGAATTGTGATTTTTAAAAGTATATATATATATATATATATATATATATATATATATATATATATATATATATATATATATATATATATATATATGTATGTATATATATATGTATGTGTGTATATATATATGTATATATATATGTATGTGTGTATATATATATATGTATGTATGTATGTGTGTGTAATTATGTACAGATTTTTGGACAGCTTTATATTTGTAAATAATATATTATGTTGTGGTTGTGTTTAGATCATGTCAGTAGGTGAGGGTCCATATGTGTCCCACTGTTTACATGGAGGTACAGTGAAAGCTCAGATTCCCTGCTCTCCTTCATCACTCAACACACTGGCTCTCAATCTCAAAAACACTGAACATAGGGTAGGTGCACATTTTGTTCACCTTGCCAGATGTATCCTTTTACCAGGTGCTACAAATTGCAGCAATAGCTGTTTTTTCCTTACTGTCTATGTGTGTGAAAGTGAAGATTTGTGAATGGAATGATTGTAACCTTTAACCAATATTCATTTTTCAGGTTATGACAGTAGGAGGCAGCAGTCACCAAATTGACGTGTTCACCAACTTCAGTTACAGAGCCTTTTCTCTGTCATTCTGATCACTCACCAACACTTGAATTTTGTGAAAAATGCTTGATGCTTGATTTACTAGAATGAAACTAAACAATGATTTTTTTATATATAAATAATAAACTAATTTGGTTATTGCTCACTGTTTTTGAAAGTGTGTTTTTAACTTTTTATTTACATTTGAATAATGCATGGTACCTGCAGTCCCAGTGAACCAGATGTTGCAACTGATTTTATTTCAGTGCTGTGACGTATTTCCAAGTGAAACTGAATATTGACTAGAGGGCAGGGTTTTGCTTTAGAGCTCCTAGCTCATAGCAGACTAAGGTTGGAGGGGAGTGGTTAAGGATATTCAAACCCAAGCCGTCATAGGAAAGGGAACGCCATTCCAGACCGGAAGTCACTTTTTAGATTTTGATTAAAGATTACTAAGAGCTGTAATGTGTGGTAACAAAGTAAATAAGATAATTTTTATTTCATGAGGACTTTAAGGTGCACTTTGTGTTTTTACACTAATATAGTAAAATACATAAAGTATAGTTTTACACATGTACAGTACTCTGCAAATTCTTTGGCACATTATGGATTTAAGACAGTCATTTATAATTTGTTGCTGTAGTATTTCAGTAGGAAATATCAGTTTACATTTCCAAACATTCTTTTTGCCATTAATTGTAATAATCCAGTGAGAAAGCTACCTGAAAAACTGTGCATGTGTACTTGGACAAAACCTCTTTTAAATGTAAAGGGTGGTCACACCAAATAATTGAAGTTAATTGATAAATAAAAATCTATTTATGACATTATTTTTTTAAATAATCCTTTACAGCTAAGTGTCCAAAACTTTTCACAACACTAGCTTTGCAGGTAGGTTTCTAAAAGCGTCTCGGAGACAGCGCTTCTGGATTTTGCCTGTCTCAATTTCTTCTTTCTCTTTTCTGAATCAGTTGGTCACGTGTTCAAAATGGCAGCCCTCATGAGGCTGCCCTCTCCGTGCAAAATAAAAGGGCTTTTATTAGGCTACAGCTGGAGTTTTCATTTCATGTTTGTGCAAATCATTCCAACATATTTCTCAGAAGAACTTTTCATTTCTTTTTAAAACTTTTAAACGTTTGATTGTCATTTACGCTATATAGCGTATTGGCCTGCATACCTAGACAGCATTTTAAATGCGAATAGACGTATAATGGCCAATAATGTTGTTTCTGTAGTTAAGCTTGGTTCTGAGTCAGTGTAAATGTGTGGCTGGAATGTCATCAGTTTGTTGCTACAGAATAGCGATGGCAATCTCAGCAGCAACAGGAGTGGCATGAGGAGGAGGAGACAGAGAAACTCGGGCACATGATGAGGATGAGAGTGACTCAACATTCAGGTGCGGCGCCCTCAGATGGGCGGATCTGATCTCTGCGGCCGCTGGGACACTGTCCGAACTTCCCCTGACACTGGATTGCCGGATCCCGGTGCTGCCTGCAGGACTAATCCGACACTAACCGACCACCCTAGCCAAGTCTTGTGCCATGGCTTCTTCCGTATTTTTCCCTGCGTGCTCAGAATATGTGCTTTAAAGTGTTTTCGGTGAGCTTTTCTTTAGTTCTGAGTTTGATCTTATTATCTTGGAGCATCTGGGGCTAGTTAAGTAGCTAGCCTAGCTGCATTTCAAAACAACTTGAGTAGATTACAGTCGAGGAGTTGCTGAGTTGTGTAATGGACACAAGTTTGACCAAGTGGTTAAAGGAGACGGAATTTAAGAAGCAGATTAAGGCGAGAGTTCGACTTGAGGTTTGGTATGATTTCATGTTTTTACAGGTGTGTCTGTTTTGTGTTTAGTCGACCCACGATTCTGAGTTCCTAAGAATATTGCGCCTGACCGCTTGATTTTCAAGTAGAACAGAGTCGATTATCTTAGAAGAACAGTCAGTTTATGATTAGGCTAACGTTACCGTATAGAAAAAAAATAGAATAAAGTGATAATGCCTTCAAATCTATAACTGATTCCCATTTTCTTGTGATTTTTCCCGTGATTTGACCGTTTTTCCGGTTGTAGTAGAGCACCGAATACTTTCACTTTGACGTTTGGCAGTGGCACCGAGAATGATTTTCTCTTTTTGTCAGATAAGCGGACCTATGCTTAGGTGTGTCAGTTTCGCTTCTCTTCCACATTTTTCGTGTTATAAGGATCATATGTGCTTGAAGGCCGTCACTGTTTAATCTACTGTCTTCATTTTAGACCAAAACTGTGTTAGCCTCTGCCCTCCTCGCAACGGCAGCTCAGGAAAAACACGTCCCTTCCTGTTTTCATGGAACATTTGGGCATTTTACTGAGACTTAAGCTTTGTCTTGACTCAGCAGTTAGTTTTATGTGGGATTTTAATCGCTCTGTCTACTGTCTTGGTTTCAATTGTAAGGGACAAGATGTGTGTGTACATATATGCTGATTTACGTCCATAAACCCAAGCGTAAAGCTGGTGCATGTGATTTCAAGGGTGTCATTTGTCTGTCAGAGTGGGAGAAGCTAAATTTAGTGTCACAGCTGCTGTAAAAGGGGTGTATGCCTAAATTTGAGCAAGAACCATAAGTAATACCTGTCTGTTTCTCCCTTTTTTCTACGATTAGGGCTTAAAGGGGACCGATTGGGACTTATCTCACTTTTGGCTTGAACCTGCATTCCTACAGTGTCTTGGGAGTAACTGATCTTTGAAAGCAAGGGAAGCTACCAGCCCCTGCATGCATTGGTTAAACAGGCGGAATGTAATTGTTGTGAACAAGATGCCATCTACATATTTGTAAAATCAAGATTTGGAGACAAAACAACTTGGATCTCAAACAAATCACCCTTTTTTCCGTGTAATTTGGTTCCTGACGCACTCATAACTCGGCATTATGAGCACCTTCAGCGATTAAAGAACTGCTCACTTTGAGTCATTTGATACTTAACCACAACAATGTGGTAATGTGTTTGCACTTGAAGGAGAGGCGACGAAAAGTAAATTTCACATAGATTTTAAGCAATGGAAATATTACTTGAGTGTTTTAAGATGAACTGAGAACATTGCCTGGAGAGTTTAAATGTGTTACGGGCAATGCAGAATTACCAATTCATGAATGGCAATGGACTGAAATCAAACTAACGCGTCATTTCACACTTGAATTCTGAGGAAAGTCGATCACATGATGCTTACAGTATTTCACCCAAAACTCTAAACCTCCTGGCACTTTAAGACACGGGGAAAGTGATATAAAGGAGTTGAAAGCTGTTAAACTTGTTTCATGAGGACACATTTTGAACAGAAGAATGGCGGGAAAAGACTACCATCACCTCTTCAAGCTGCTCATCATTGGTGACTCCAGTCAGTACTTTTGTGTTTTTATACACTTGCTTTACACTTGTTTTTGTTCCAGCTTTTCTGTCTGGAGAACCCAAGCAGAATCCCCAAGAGAGAATTACCAATATTTGTCATAAAATAAGTTTTTAAGCCCAATAATTTTTTGTAGCACCCTGCCCATTACTAAGAATGCTGGTGACTTAGTGCATTTACTGGAACTTTGTTGTGCAATTTCACAATTTAACTGCAAACTGGAAAGCTGAAATGAAACTACTATCTGTATGTGGGTAACAGTCCTCAACCCTACATGAATTTAGTCATTTGAACAGTTCATGAAATGCCCTTCGGTGGGTGTTTGAGTGCTGTGATGAAATGAACTGTGAAAGTTTTGACTACATCGTTTGAGCATCTTTTGCTTTCATTTTAAATTCACATAAATAAGTTATGCATCAAGGATGCATAATTTATGTAAATTAACTATAACACTTTCTCTGGTCATTTAACATCCCCCCTTTATGAACAAAATCCAGGATTATAATTATATTTTTTTCCATATTGTGATGTACATCCAAGTGTTATGGAAGCTTGTTTCCACCACAGAATAAAAATTGGTAATTGACTTAATCTCACAAATCAATCTTTTTTTTCTTCTCAGAATTGCGTGATATAAAGTTGCAATTGTGAGTTACAATGTTAGAATTGCAAGTTATATAAAGTCTAATTCTGAGGACTTTTTATGCTCATCTCATAACTTTTTTATGTTAACTTAACTTTTTTAATTTAAATTAACTTTTTTAATTTTTTTCTCAGAATTGTGATATAAACTTGCAATTCTGAGTAAAAAGTCTTTAGATCTCGCAATTCTGAATTTATAACTCACTATGCTGACTTTATAACCCACAATTGTGACTTTATATCACACAAGATGAAAAAGTTGCAATTACATTTATTTTTTATTCCATGGCAGAAACAAGCTTCCATAAATTATATCAAATCAAAAAGACAGTGCAAGGCAGGGACTTTCAGTTCATCAGGATATTGAGAGTCCGGCATACGTCCTCAGGGAGATGTATTTGTTTCAGTAACATTTTAATTAAACATGCGGTCAAAAAAATAATATCAAACGTATACTTGGATGAGTTGTTCACAATAAATATCTAATAACATGCATTCAAAAAATAGTGAATTTAAATGTAATGCTGACTACACTTTCAGATCATAGAACTCTGTTTGCAAGATGTGTTATCTTGAGTATCTACTCTCAGTGATGCAATCTCAAGTCAAGAGTTCATCATGTTTGTAATTTAACTGTGGTATTAACCACAGCTGCCTCATTTAATCAGTTGTAGCCACTGACACTCTGTAACTGTGCGGCTGTGCAAAGTAGAATTTCTCTCCGTAAGGATATGAATAGGCTCATGAATACCAGTTGACCCTTTGAATATTGTGACCTTTGTCACAAGCACAAGGGGACATCCTAAGCTTAAGTTGTATTATGCAGGCGGACAATTTTAGATATTTTTATTAGTGCTGTATTCACGCTATGCCCTTGCACTTTTTTATGGTGGGGACATTTTATTGTGATTTTAATTTTCATATATTCTTTTTTTTTTAAAACTGTTACTATAAATTATATCTATTACTATAATCTTGTTGTATAAAAGAAAATACTGTCATGTTTAATTAAACATATATATATGTTACAGATGAACATTTAACAAATGCTATTCTGATTCTCTTGCAGATGTAGGGAAAAGCAGTTTGCTCCTACGATTTGCAGACAACTCATTCTCTGGTGAGTCTCCTTGGCACACAATGTATTTCTGTGAGAGAGACAGGAAATGAGGTGAAGGGTCTGTAAATAAATGATCTGATTCGTTGTGATCTCATGTCCAAGAGAAAGTGAGAGTGCATGTTTGCTTAACAGCATGATTTTATATGTAACATCTTGAATACTCTCACGCCCCTCCCAGGAAGTTACATAACCACTATTGGAGTTGACTTCAAGATCCGCACAGTAGAGATTGATGGAGAAAGAGTTAAACTCCAGATCTGGGACACTGCAGGGCAGGAAAGGTTCAGAACCATCACCTCGACGTAAGCAAAGCTTTAGTGAGACCATAAAGATTTGGTCTATTTGACCCTCCTTATGCTCTCTTTTGGTCTCCCACTCACAAGTTTGCTTTGTTTTTCCTCTAGGTATTACAGAAACACTCATGGTGTCATCATTGTTTATGATGTCACAAACCCTGAATCGTTTGTCAACGTGAAAAGATGGTTAAACGAAATCTCTCAGAACTGTGACAACGTCTGCAAAATTTTAGGTTAGTTTATACACACAACGTTTCATTAACTTCATTTACTTTCCTATTATGCATTGTGATATGAAAAGAGATGTTTTGGTTATATATTCCAAATTTGCTGTAGGCCAACTTTTAATTCTCCTTTTCACTATGATCCCTAACAGTGGGAAACAAGAATGATGATCCTTCTAAAAGGCTTGTGGACACTCAAGATGCTCTGCGCTTTGGAGAGTCAGTTGGTGTGAGGTTATTTGAGACGAGCGCTAAAGAGAATATCAATGTAGAAGAGGTGAGGTTTTTGTAATCTGTCTGCACAAAATTTGGAATTTAAGCTAATTTAAAAGTGCAGTAAGTGGTCTCTAAGACACGCTGTTGAAAGTCGATCAGATCAAGCAGCTTTTCTTCCTTGTCATTCATTCGTCATTTTTGTTTTATTTTTTGCAAAGCTTTATTTTGCTCTACTTTAGTTATGATAAAGGGACATCCACTTGTATTGCGTGTTTGTTCATTTTGAGGGCAGAGCAATGAAGGGAATGTTTGTTTGGTTTGATTCATTTCAAATATCAACAATGATTCTCAGAAATCGCTTACTGCATCTTTAAGCCCAAATCAGTTTAAAAATCCTCAATATTTAAGTTTAATTTAAGATTAAAAAAAATGTATTTGAATAGAATGATTATTTAATTTCTGTCCACTTTAATATGTTAAATTAAAATGTATAATATCTATGCCTTATATTCTGCTTTGTTCGCAGATGTTCATGGCTTTCACCCACATGGTCCTTCGGGCCAAGAAACAGAGCCAGAGTCGAGCAGAAAGAGAGAGAGAGAGAGAAAAGGACACTGTCCATATTAATTCCCACCGTGATAGAGAAAGGAGGAAGAAAGGGAAGAAATGCTGTTAGAGCAGAGGTGTTGGAAGAAATGGAAAGAAGGACAAATCAAACACCTTTGAAACTTCATTCCTTTGCATCAATTTACCAGATTAGAAATGTGACTTTTTTATGTTAACACTGCGCTCAGATAAAGCCAAGAGGAATAAATTCACTATTATGTGCCGAACATCAGCGTTTGTTTACACATTTATCAATGTAATGTTTTTGTTTTTGTTTTGTTTTTTTGCTTTTTACAAAAGGGGAATTGACTGGCATGTTTTTACACTGGTATCAAAAGCCTGGTCCAGGAAAGACACTTTACACAAACTGTCTAATGTGTTCCACTATTATTAGTGAGAGATGTTTTGTGTTGGATTAAAATTCACCTGGTATATGTCATTAATGTATGCAAATAATAAACTAGCAATAATTTTAAAAATCACAAACGTGTCAATTTCTAACAGACATGAAAAACTATTATAGTATATAATAGTAAAGTTATAGTAACCCTGTTGAAAAAATATATATATGCTGGTTAGGTAAATTTTAAAGCATGGCAGCTGGTTTAAGCTGGCCCTGAGCGAGTTATAAGCTGGTCCTGTGCTAGGGCTTGTTTCTTAGGACCAGCTCAAAGCAGTTGCCATGCTTCAAAACATACCTAACCAGCATATGCTGTTGTTTTTTTCGACAGGGAAATACTATAGTGTTTTTGAACCATGCTATAGTAAATATACTACAGTAAATTGTAGTATACCTCAGTACTATAGTTTAACATTTGACTATAATTAATACTACAGTATTCTGTAGTATAAATTAACCAAGTGTAGTAAATACTATAACATACTACAATTTACTGTAGTATCTTTACTATAGTATTTTTTCATCTGGGTGAACTGTATCCCTTTTCTTCTTTTAACACAACTCTGTTCAACAAAAAAATTACGTGTTTCTCAGTCTGAGTTCCTAGATTTAACCTACTAAATAAGTGTTAAAAGCACCGCTTCTTTAAGTGATTTCATTTGACCCATGAATCCCTGAAATTCCGAGTATGAGGTCTCTGCGGAACAAGAGTGGGTGTTTCTAAATTAGTGGGTGTTTTCAAACTGATGGGTGTTTATAAATCAGGCAATGAAAATTATTCCCTTCACCCGACCCCACCCCTAAACCCTACCCACACTGTGACGTGGGCAAATCAGGCAACACAGTTGAAACCGTCCCTCTGTTTATGGCCAATCCCACTGATAAGGTTACTCCTATTACTAACCTGCAGAGACATATACTTGGAAATTCCTAGCTGTTTGTCAGTCGGCTCTTCTGTGTCAGCTGACCGATGTCGTGGAATTGTTGTGACGTCACTGTCAACATGGCTGCCGATAGCGAGTGAGTATTGTGCTGCTGGAAAATACTGACAGAAACGTGTATTTGTTACTAATTACTATATAAATCAAGGGTTGCTTGATATATGAACTGAAAATATCGTCTTTGGAAGACTTGCTGAGTATACGTGTTTATGGTACAAGAGAGTTGTCATAGGTGACTAAAATGGTACTGTGCTATATGATATGAAAAATCCAATGGATTTAAATCCAATGATACGGAAAACTGAATAAATAATTTTGTCAGAATAAGTGAATCCATATTTAAGTTGTTCGGACGTAATCTGTTTAGTCATGGGCGTTGCAATTCAGTATCTAAGTAAACAAATGGCCAAGTGTTTTAGTGTGTGTCTTTGACCCAGCTCTGGATATCTGATGTGTCATATACTCATGATAATGTTACATTAAAACAGTTCTACTCGAAATTTACATCAATTCACGTCTGTTTGACACCACAGTGTCCTGTCTGAAATTGAAGTGCTGCAGTCCATCTACTTGGATGAGCTCAGTGTTACTCAAAGAGATGAGGGGTAAATGTATTAACATTTCATAAATTGCTGGAGATAATAATATAGTTAACTGTCATTAACCTGTACAAAAATAAAGATGTCAAATCTGTCTCAATTAGAGGGTGGACAGTCAGTTTGGTACTCTATCCTTCCACTGCGGAGGACTGTCTCTCTCAGTTTGTCCGTCTTACACTGACAATGGATCTGAACTCTCAGGTTTGTTGATCAGATTGCTATAATATATGTCTAAGGTTATATATTTACTTGACACTTCTTTACTAGCAACCTACCTTCTGTTGGTGTGTATATTTGTGTAAAATGTATATTTTATTCACTTTCAGTATCCATATTCATCCCCTTTCATCTCTATTCACAATCCACGTGGACTCTCGGATGATAAACTGCTCAGGTGATTGAAAGTTATTAGATATTGTTATATTTGAACTTCAGAATGTCCTGTTTTACTTATTACTCTTCAGTATTTTTACATGCTGCTCTTTTCTCAGTTTACAGAGCAGTTTACAAAAGGAGTCGGAGGCATGTATGGGGACACCTGTACTGTATCAACTCATAGAGGTTTGAATTCTTTATTGAGTCCACAACTACATTACCATTTGCAAGTTTGGGGTCAGTAAGATTAAGATTTTTTCGTACAGCAAGGCCAAGATGTGTTAATTTTGTAAAAAGTAACAGTAACAAGACATTATTAATATTACAAAAAATCTATTTAAAATAAATACTGTTCTTTGGACATTTTTATTCATCAAAGAATTCTGAAAAAAAAATTTTTTTTAGCACCAAATCATATTAGAATGATTTCTGAAGGATCATGTGACACTGAAGACTGGAGTAATGATGCTGAAAATTCAGCTTTGTCATCACATGAATAAATGACATTTAAAAATAAGTGACATTTTTCTCAAAAACATCTTTAAGAAAATGCTTCAACCTCAAACGGTAGTGTATATGCCTTCTATCTTGTGTTTGTCTCAAACGATTTCTCTCTTATCATCACAGAGAGCTAAAGAGATACTGACTGAGAGCAATATTCCCCATGGAAGCTGTGTCATCTGTCTGTATGGCTTTAAGGTTGGGTGTTTTAATTGTAAGAGTACCATAAAAATATGCACATAATGTGCACTGTGGCCTATGTGTAAAATGTATAAATTGAACTTGTTCCTCTTCCTTTGTTTTGTCCTTACCATAGGAGGGGGAAGTGTTCACTAAGACCAGCTGCTATCACTATTTCCACTCGCACTGCCTTGGCCGCTACATCACTCACTCTGAGATGGAGCTGCAGGACCGTGAGAGGGAGCTGGAGGAGGATAAAACCAGAGACCAGACAGAAAAAGAGGTGGGGCTGTTCATCATAGCAGAAGATACTTACAATCTCCTTATCTTGTATACTTTAATAATGATTCTGTACTGTTTTGTCTTAGAGCAAAATGCAACATATGCTGAAAATAAAATTAAATGAATGTGCAGAGAGGTATGCTGTAAACGAAAGGTATTTTTGGTATAAATTAGTTTTTATTAACAGGATTTGGCTGTTGTTTGCCCTGTGTGTCGAGAGCATCTTACTTATGATTTGGACGCCCTTCTTTCCTCACCTGCTCCAATTTTCACTCAGGTAAGACATACATACACACACAGTGTATCATTCTTGGTGGACACAGTTTTAGCAGTTGGGTCAAGCTAAACTGGCCTGGCCATGACGTTTATCATTGTTAGAAATGTCAAATGGACAAAGTCACTCTTGTGTTCAGTGCCAAGCAGTAGATTTTTTCAAACAGTGCGTCATTGTCCCATGTGCAGTCCCTCTTGTTGTAAGCTGACTATGCCAGGATGTCTAGTTGGAAAGCTTAACACCCTCATGTATGCTCACTGGTCACATGCTGTGGATACACATGAACATTGTGTTTATTATTGCTTCACACACAGCAAGAAGATGTGGTCATTGGTGGGGAATTTAGAACAAAATGGGCAGCGCTCCAAAAGATTCTGGAACGGCAGAAGGAAAAGGGTGGAGTTATTGACCCGGAAGAAGAGTCTAATAGGTTTCTAATTCACATTAATGAGGTAAATTCTGGATGGAACATTTTGATTTTACAATGTTTGGCCATATACACAATGCAAAGTTTTGGGAGTCACAACTAATAAAGAAATAATATATAATAAAATATATGATATTAAAAAAGTCACGTATACATGCTTTTATATATAATTTAGATGTTGTGTACTTATTTATAATTATCATTATAAAAAAGTACAAAATATTTAATAAATAATAAATATATATTCACCCTGAAGAGGAGAGACAATTGAGGACTTTGAGTGTCATTATCTAAATAAATAAATGAATAAGGGCTGTTTATTTCTTCAGGCTCAAGCTAATCTTTCTGACGATCCCGGTACGGATGCCTCTGGTGCCGAATTTTGTCAGTCACTCCCTTCCTCATTCCCAGATTCCACCAGTGCATCCCAAGCCTCTCAAAGTCATCACACTATAGGCCAATCACAGCATCCGTGCACTCATGAGAGAAGGCAACTAGGTTATTTCAAAAGAGGTTATAGAGGAAGAGGAGGCAGAAGAAGTGGATCGGGACGTCGTGCGATGCCTTCACCTGAGGTGGAACAGTTAGGCAGGCTCACACAGTCTTCTGATAACATTAATTATGTCAACTCAGACCCAGACCCGCCAAACATCACATCACAGGTAGAAAGCACAGCACAAGGACAGGCAAATGAACTCAGTGGTAATATAGCACAGCTTAGGCAGCCTTTGACCAATGAAGAAGAAAAATCTATTTCTCAAGACAAGATTACTTCAAAGTCCAACTGTGAACAAGATATGAGCAAACAAAATGTTTGTATATCAAAAGCTGTGACTCAGACAATCTTACAGGATGGACACCCAGAAAGGGAACATGTGGGTAGAGGATGGAAACGTGGTAGTCGTGGCTCCGGACGACATTATGGACACTGGCAGGACAGGAACTTTAAGGGACCCAGCTACTGGGATAATTCTGGGAGCGTCAGTCACCGTGGAGGTGGACACAGAGCCAGAGAGGGAGGGGCTGGGCATCATCACAGAGGGGGTGGAGCTCATAGAGGTGGTGGGAGGGGGGTGCATCAGAGAGTGGAAAAAGAATTTAGGAAAGAGGGAGTGCTCTGACAATGGGAGAGGGGAGGTACAGGCAGTGGAACAAGCATACCTCCCAGTTTGACCAGCTGTACCACCATCATGTATGCATCTATAATAAAATTATCCACAAGCAGTAAACTGGCCCATGTTTTTCCTTTCTCTTCTGGGTAGGTCGTTGTTGTAAGTGATAATGGAGTTGACATTTGAATTAGGAAGCAGTCTAACTACTAAGTAAGTTCAGTGGAGTTTGCTGTTGCTAAAGCACAAAATTGAAATGTGACAAATGTTCTTTCTCTTGCCGTTTTTGATACGTTATATTAATTAATTCTAAACATCAGCACAATAAAAAGTAAATTATTGACAAAACGCTGAACAGTGAAATCCACACGTTTAAAACGTGCCTGTACAGCTCTCATGTAAAAGTAGAAAAAACTATTTATTTGATGTGTTGGTATTTAATGGTTACAATAAAACTTTAAATAGGGAAACAAAACAGTGGAGCTTTTACACAAGGGAGCGCTGAAAGCGCACTGCGCATGCTCGAGTCATCGCTGTGCGCAATGTTTTCAAATGGACAAAGATGTCTGGCGTAGCGATGTCAATGTCCAGCACTCGTCACCCAAACATGAACAATTCATACGATAACTGCGGTTCAGAAGAGCGAATGGACGTTGAAATAGACGCTGGAACCGACCGAGGAAGCTTAGAGACGGGAACACGAGCAACATGTTCATCAAACGGCAGCGGCGGGGAAGAAGATGACGCGGAGGCCGCGGATCGAGAAGCCACGGGCTCGAGTACTCCGCACTCCGGGGATGGAATGTCGCACAGCGGCGGCAGAGAGCAAGAGGTGTCGGTGGAAATCGGGGAGACTTATCTGTGTCAGCGTGCGGATAAAACATGGCGTAAGCTATTAATGGAAAACACTTATTTATTATTTTATTTCATAAACACTCAACTGTGGCATTTTACAGTGAAACTCAACATTATTGTATTATCACTATATATATATAAAACGTAAACGTGTTGATTGAGAAATGCAAATTGTAAGCATGCACACATTGTTTGTTTGTTTTGTTTATTATTATTATTTTTTCACTTTTCTTTTAGATTCAGCAGAGGTTATTCAATCCAGGCTGAATGAGCAGGAGGGCAGAGAAGAGTTTTATGTCCACTATGTTGGATGTGAGTAGAGTTTCTTTTAAATACCATTCATGGCTGATCATACACAGATGCTTTACAGGTTTTCGAAGTCCTTACAGTTTCACTGAGCACGTGCTCTCTTTTGCAGTCAATAGACGTTTAGATGAGTGGGTTGGAAAGGCTCGTTTAGCCCTGACAAAGACTGTAAAAGATGCAGTGAGAAAAAGCGTGGAGGAAGGTGGTGGAGGTGAGCTTGTGGACCAGCCGGAGAGAAAGATCACCCGAAACCAGAAGCGTAAACATGACGAGATCAACCACGTTCAGAAGGTACCTGGCATCACCTTTCTGCAAATCTCTAAATCACACAGTACTTAATTTTCAACTTAAACTGTAATTTATTATATGAATGAGCCATGTTCACCTTTGTTTTATTGTGTTAACATGTGGACCGTTTACAATTCTGAATGAGTCCATAACAGTCCAATTCCAGCATTACTAATTATTTGACCCCATCTTTTTTTCTTTTCCAGACTTATGCAGAGATGGACCCTACTACGGCTGCCCTGGAGAAAGAGCATGAGGCGGTAAGAAGAGGCAAAATTTTTGTATAATACTCTGAATCTGCTTTACTGTACCACAATGCTAGTGTTTTTTTCCATCGATATAGCGTTAAATAACAAATTGTCCATCAGTTTTCTCGTTTTAATCAAAATGCCATTTTTATTTTCTCATTTTCAGATCACAAAAGTAAAATATGTGGACAAGATCCAGATTGGGAACTTTGAGATTGATGCATGGTACTTTTCTCCATTCCCTGAGGACTATGGAAAACAGCCCAAACTTTGGATCTGTGAATACTGCCTGAAGTATATGAAGTATGAGAAGACTTTCAGATACCACCTGGTCAGTCCATTCAATGGTTTTGTTGTTTGTTGATTCACATAGTAACTCGTGTTAAACCATAGGGGGTGCTATACATCTTGGCTAATGAATTGAAATGCATGGATGAGAGTGCTGAAGGCATGACCTATTACTCAGAAGTTAGCTGGTTCCCTCAACAAAAAGCCAATAGGATTTTTCCATTGGCTTTTGGATTATAGCAGAAAATGATCTCTGACTAGCAAAAGTTTATGATTCTTGCTCAGTAAATAAAAGGACCAGAAGTAAAAAATAAAAAGTTACACAGTCACAAAGATTCAACATCACCATCACTGAATCTTTATTTTAAATCTACAAACTGGACTTAAGAGATTGCAAGAGCGTGATTATAAACACAGTGACGCTGTGAAAGTAAACTAGTGTTAAGATTAGTTTTTGGTGTAATGATGTTTCATGTCCCCGGCAACCTCTGATGTCCCATTTAGTCACTTGTTAGCAATCGCTTTTTTTTTTTTTTTCGAGTGGTGTATTACTGAGGTTATTTATGCCATAGAATAAAATGTACACATTTCTTGAGTTTGTTATCCACAGACGTTAAACCCATTAAAAAAAACACGGAAATTGCATATGCAAAATTTTTTACTTGGGGCTCATTAATGTAGCACTCTGTTGTAAAAGCGTTTGTTTTTAGTCAGTGTTGGTCTTTGTCGGTCAGCTTGTTTTAAAATATTATGTGTTAGTTGTCTCTTTAGAGCATTTCTAGTTTAACAGGGTACGGTTAACATTCTTAACAAATTTATGCTGTCTTTTGTTTTCCCTTTCCTTTGTTCCTGAATGGCTCTTGTTTCAGTCACAGTGTCAGTGGCGTCAGCCCCCCGGCAAAGAGATTTATCGCAGAAACAATATCTCAGTATACGAAGTTGATGGGAAGGACCATAAGGTGAGCCAAATGACACCTACCACTGACATTTAACATGAAACAGAGAAACGAATAATTTCATGATGATTTTAAACCTGGAGAAGACTGTAAACCTAAACTGGTTTGTTACGTTGCATTGTCACTGTCCTTCTCACTGTAGATCTATTGTCAGAATCTGTGTCTCCTGGCAAAGCTGTTTTTGGATCATAAAACACTTTACTTTGACGTGGAGCCATTCATCTTCTACATCCTCACTGAAGTCAACAAACAGGGAGCACATATTGTGGGTTACTTCTCTAAGGTAAAATGTTTGATTTTGACATTGTCAGTTATATTTATGAAGTGTAGCTGTTAATTTGTATCTTATTTAACATGCTTTATCTATATATGTTTTTAATGAGCAGGAGAAAGAGTCTCCAGATGGGAACAATGTTGCTTGTATTCTCACTCTTCCTCCATACCAGCGAAGAGGATATGGAAAATTTCTAATTGCATTTAGTAAGTTTGACCCCTTTTCACCTTTCACCAATTGTTTGCCTCTGATATAAGCACTTTTACAGATGAATAATTGTTCTTTGTGTCAGGTTATGAGCTATCTAAGCTGGAGAGTACAGTGGGGTCTCCAGAGAAACCTCTATCAGACTTGGGGAAGTTGAGCTATAGGAGTTACTGGTCATGGGTACTACTAGAGATTCTGCGAGACTTCAGAGGGACTCTGTCCATCAAAGACCTCAGGTACACATCAAAAATACAAGTACAAACCTATATGAAATCAAATGCATGAGGTCATATGCACATTTGTATACCTGTACAATTCAGACAAACATAAAAATAAAAAAAGGAAAATGCTGCAAAATAAATCGACTGCCAATGCCTTGATGAAAAGCACTAGCTAATCCATACTGTCTGTACCCACAGTCAGATGACAAGTATCACTCAGAGTGACATCATCAGCACACTACAGTCTCTAAACATGGTCAAGTACTGGAAAGGTCAGCATGTCATCTGTGTCACACCCAAACTTGTAGAGGAACATCTCAAAAGTGCCCAGTACAAGAAACCCCCAATAACAGGTAACAAATCTGAAGAATGCAGAAATGTGATTCTAATGCTAGCTTTATGTGTGTGATGTTGTGTCTTTACGAGTTTAAACCATTAAACATTTTACATTTTGTGCTTCTACAGTGGACACGCATTGTTTGAAATGGGCACCTCCTAAGCACAAGCAGGCCAAGTTCTCTAAAAAATGAGGAATATGAATGTGGAAAAAATGAAGAGAGTGAGACTGTCTCTTCACCCCAGATGTTTTTCACAGCTAGCCTAAATGTCATGTAGAAATACTCTCTCTAAGAGGGAAAGGTCTAAGATTGTACATTCGCATTGTATTGAGTCTGTTATTTTTTTTAAATAAATGAAAAGTAATATTCATGTCATTGTTTGTGAACCTTCTTTATTTCAAGTCAACATTTTAGTGCATCAGTGTGGTACTTCAGATTATGTGTTCTGTAAGGTGGTTTAATATTTATACCAGACTATCCTTCATGTTCAAATGGCCTAGTTAAAATGTTTATTTGATGAAAAAAACAGTTTGTGAAGTCAAGCAAAAGTATGCTGAATTATTAATTAGACAGTATAGAATAACCTATTGCACATGTAGAACCTGTCTGGCTTTTAGGTGAAAGTTGATCCCTATATACACTGTGTGAATGTGTATACATATATGTATGTATGATAAAGAGGGTCAAATGACTTGTCTTAAAGAATGGCCCTCTAGTGTTAGGAACAAAGCTTGGTAACTATAACACTTTCAGGATTTTTATATAATGTGTACTGATATATTGCTTAAAATATTGTTACTGTAATAACAAAATAGTAAATTAGTTATTACTGTTACTACTAAAAATATCATAGTTCTCCGTTTATGACTCAACTAATGGTATTAGTTGTAAAAACGTAGTCTTAATCCAACTGTTCGACACGAATGGCAGGAATTCTGCTCTCCTCCACTGTGTGAAACATCTTTATGCTGAGAACAACGGGCTCATTATTTGGGAGGAGATTGAGACCGCGCGTACTGATTGGATGCTGGCAGCAGGTAGACACGCACAGGTACATTCATACATTCTCTGGCAAATGAACATTTCTGCGTTTTGCTCGGTTATCTTTTCTTCGATGTCAGTTACATTGAAATCTTTGCTCTCAAAGGACATGTAAAATATTATTTGAAATGTACGAATGTCTAGGCTACAGTTTTCAAAACGAGGCATCACAAATCTGTAGCTTGGCGCGATCAGAGTCTTCGGTCATTCGAGGGTAAATTGTTTTCTTTTGGCCTAAAAAGTGATTATTGACATTTTTGTTCGAGCGGTTTAACCGACCGTGGCTGGGATTTCCCTTTTGGTTATATGACGCTTACAAGTAAGTTTTTGGACTCCATTATTGACAAGGATAGATCTTTAAAACACTGACGTTATTTACAGACACTCAGCCAACTGATCAGAATGACTGATTCATGCTTGCAGCTGCTCTTTGTCTTTATGGTAACAGGTAGGGAGTGGTAATGGTCTATTACTAAAACAATTTGATTCACTGCATTCATTATGTTCATCATTTGTCTTTCTGTCCCCTACAAAATTCAGGTCTTTCAGCGTGTGTGGCACAAGGTAATTATTTTTTTGTTTATGGATCAGTGACCGTGCCTGAGATGATAGAGAATTATATTTAAAAGTCATGTGCTTCGAAATGTAATCTTTGTATTCATGTTTGTTTTTCATACAAATTGAAATATGTTTATAATGATTTTTTTTTTAAGAATGAAGAAAATCTGAATGATTTATACAAAGCTTTCTAGTAAAAGGCCAAAATATTTAATATTACAAATCATGATCTTGTGGGTCACAAAATTGTCCTTTCTACTTCCTGCATGACTTTTCAAATGTTCTATTTTATTATTAATAAGAATTTAAAACAAATGTATTGGTTGCTTATTTATTTCAATTTATATATTTTTTAATTAAAGGTAGGGTGCATAAGATAAGAAGCTACACGTAAGATCCCACCCTGGGCCCTGTCCCAAATGCCATACTTGAAATGCACTTGTTAAAAATAACCCATTTGTTATTTTAGGCTTCAGAAGGGTGTTCTTAAGCACCCCCTTTGCAGTCAATATGTGATGACCAGTTTTGCCGAGCCCACACTAAAGCGAGCTCCGCAGCAGACTTCTTCATGACAGTCAAAGCCGCGTTATGTCACAATGTGTGGACTCGTAGAAAGACAGCAGGTGCATTCCGATTGACAGGGGTCCTACACAGTATTTACTGCTCCCTACTCCCTTAACATAGAATATTCGTTGAAGTAGGATTTGTGTTCAATAATCACTCGTTTGGAACTCCCTACTCCGTCATCAAAGAAAGGCAACAATGGGGTTGCACAGATTGTTGTTAGGGGAATAACAGTGCAGGGCCCAGAAGACAGGAATCAGAATATACCTGAAAAAGTTGATTAACCACTACAAACTAAACACAGAGTTGAAATCATATTTGAATCACTTATTAAATATAGAAATTACATGAAAATTGATTATCATTGATTATTCATTTTATAAAGGGAATAAAAATCATTAAGAAGGATTTATATGTAAGTGAAGAGAGGGTGTCTTACCCAAACCTATTATATAACCTAAATATTGTAATTTACTTTACTTTCTAATTTAAAATCATATAATAGGCCCATACAAATTCAAAACACACATTAGGTGTCTAATAAATATAATTAAAACATGTTTATTACATAGACTGCTTGTATATTTAATTGACTATTGCAGCTATATTGCAGTCATATGTAAATACATTTTTAAACTCCTCCATCAAAGAGGAGTTCTCTATTGTTAAATCAGATGATGTGATGCGCAATGATAGTCATTTTTGCTCTCCACTTCCTGTGAAGTGAGGTATCGGTATTCCCTATTTCCTTTGCAGTACCCTTCGAACTTAACCCGTTCGTTCCCTTCGGTGAAGTCCACTTCGCAGTCCACTTATGGTCGAATGGAACACACCTCATGAGTGTTTAGGGTTCAGTTTGGGACAGGAGCACAGCAGATTCTGCAAAGCGTCACGGGACAAGAGACAGTGTTAAATGACCTCATATCTCAAAGTGCATAACATTATAATAATAATGAACGTAAACAACTTACAGTTGTATATACACAGTATGTATATGTTTATATATCTATGGTGTTGACAAAGAAGCTCATAAATCCGAGTGCATGAACAGCTGCAGGTTAAAACTTCACAGGTTGCCATCTCATAATTATGGTTATGACATGGCGTGAACGCAGCATAAGCTCATTGTTTTGGTTCAGGAGGAACTGTAAAACGTGGCTTCTGTTTGTTTGTGGTGCTCGGTGACTATCCACAACTCTGAATAGCCTTACTGAACACGCTGATGATTTGTCATGTCTGCGCAAAGGTATGGAAATACATATGATGACGCCAGGAGGGTAGGACCGAATGCAATGATTGGACCAACATTTTTTGGTCCTAAGACTTCCATAGAAGATGTACATATCAGGATGTAAAGAAAGTTTCAACCAGTATTACAAAAAAGGGTTTCTTCAAAAAATGCCTACCCTACCTTTAATACTAAAAGATGTTTAACATTTATTTTTAATTTACATTTATGCTTTCGGTAGATGTTTTTATCCAAAATGACTTAGATTGCATTTAAGGAACATATTTTTATCAGTTTTAAGTAATTAAACCCATGACCTCTACATGGCCATGCTCTACTGTTTCAGATTTTAAATTTCTAAAAAAGCCTCACATACATCACATATTGTAATGACTTTGAATTCAGAAATACATTTTTATGAATTTTTGAATAGCTTAATATCTTTCTTAGAAATTCCTCCTACCTATCTTTAAGTTTGTAACCTTATTCTCAACAGCTTTCATATCTCATGTCTCATGCTCCTTATTAGTGAGATGTAATGATACTCTGGGGTGTTGTAGGGCAGGTGTGATCTGGTAAGAAAACCTCTCTGTATGTACACTAAATCTCCTCTGACCTGTTCACGTAAGTGTGCGGCAGGCCTCCACTTGGGAAGCGCATTGTGGGAGGAGTTGAATCATCAGAAGGGGCGTGGCCATGGCAAGTGGACATTCAGATGGGAGCCAACGGCCATGTTTGTGGTGGATCCATAATTGCAAAAAATTGGGTCCTCTCTGCTGCACACTGCTTTCCCAAGTAAGTATTATCATATTATCAGTGTCTGTGTTGTTTGTATGATGTTTTATTAACAACGTTTGGGAGGAGCATGTTCAGATAATTAACCTAATTAACATAGAAGGAGCACATTCAATAAATCATCTCAATTAATGAGATAAGAGGTATATATACTGCAGACTTACCTCTGTTTCATGTTTTATCCCCTTTTATCCCATCTCCTCACTTCTAACTATTCCTATCCCAAACTTGGATGGGGGTACTCTTGTTTCGGGCCAAATACCAGGCTCGGTGCCCTCCCCTCGGAAAGCACGCCAAATACTAGGGCCATAACCACCATAGGCATTGAGGGCGAAGTCCCTTCAAATAATTGGAAATGGCCAAATTTGCTTCACACAATATTTAATATTTCTTATTGCTGCTCTCCATTACGCACCACTCTGTTAGTTGTTAAATTGGTTGACAGTTAAAAAAGATTACATTTTAGGCTTGTCTGCCTCGGCGGTCTAATAGCGCTAATCAATACTACTTCTACTACTACTTCCAGCATGCGTGCAGTTGAGTTCTGTTGACAACTATGCGTTGCTTAACATTATGTCACTTACTCCGTTGTCCTGATAGGTTGTAGGTCTATCCAATTGAGTGCAGAGGCACCTGGTTCAGTTGAAACGCCCCAAAATCACAGCCCAATGGAGCAGTATCAGACTCATATTCTGACTAGAATCTGAGTATGACGAAGTCAGGCTAACATAGTGATGCAATGATGCAAAAATTTAAAATATGCAATCGTTTAAATTGTAATTCATAACCTATAAGAAACGTCCCTCCAAATGTTCAAGACATGGTTACGCCTTTCCAAATACGCACAAACTTTACTCTATTTAGTCATATGTAAGTGTGAACTCGTAAAAGAGAAGTAAATGTACTCTATTTCCTACCCTCAGCCCCTCAGAAGTGTCTTCATATCGTCTGTACATGGGACGCCATCTGCTTAATGGCTATAACCAGTTTGAGATGGTCAGTCAGGTGCAGCGGGTGGTTGTTCCAGAAGGATACTCAAACCCTCAGGAGGGCAGAGATGTAGCCTTAGTGCAGCTGCGCTCTCCAGTCACCTGGTCAGACAGGATTCAGCCTGTGTGTCTGCCATATACTGGCTTCCAGTTCAACAGTGGAACCTTATGCTACGTTACGGGCTGGGGTCACACTCAGGAGGGTGGTAAGTGCATCAACAATGTATATAAAGGGTAACCACTGCAAATAATAGAGATATTACTCTTTTAACTCGTGGAAAAGTTTCTCTGGATGTTACGTTTCCTTGGGAGGTACAGCTGGATTTCTTACAATTTCAGTAGTGGTTACAGTGGATAAGGGGGAGTTAGAAGCAATCATGGACATTTCGACAATGGCTTAATTGTGAAAATGTGGAGTAGCATTCAATTTGTCAAGATATGTGAGAGGGAAAGAAGGAGAAAAAGTGAGTGGCACATTTACATCCCAATATTGTCCCACCAACTTCTTAACAGATTCTTAATATAACATTTACACACATTCCACAACACATGCACATTGCATGCATGTTCATGACCCTAAATGAGGAAAAAGTCACATTTCAAAATGTATTTCTAGAAGTAAGTAACAAGTATTTTTGACAACTTGATGAAATTATAATAATTAAGTATAATATTTAAGAGATTTTATTTCATTATCCTGCAATGAGAAACCTATGTCTTTTATCATGCTTTCATGCAAAGTAACCTTTGCTACTGCCGTATAAAAAAAGATTAAAAAAAAGATTGGACACGGAAATGATAGATAAGAGACAAGACTGCTTTGTGTCATCCTGACTAATAATGTCTGGACAAAGCATTATAGATATTACACTTATATTCCCATTGCGTGTTATGTTAGTTTAATAATGTTTTAGACATTTTATATTTTGTAAATAGCTTTCCCTGTCTTTCCTTTCAAATAGTCTCACTCACTGGAGTTGGAGCACTACGGGAAGTGCAAGTGCCCATTATTGACCAGTCCTCCTGCCAATCAATGTATCAGATTTTATCATCTGATTTAGTAACAGTTGACGTCCTATCAGACATGATCTGTGCAGGATATATGGAGGGAGGCAAGGATTCTTGTCAGGTATGTTACTACTATTATTCTGCTAGTGCAATGACTATCCTACCATGTAAATAACATAATTTTTCTCTTTCAGGGGGACTCAGGAGGGCCTCTGGTTTGTCCTGTTGGCAATGGGACGTGGATTCAGGCAGGAGTTGTGAGTTTTGGACTTGGGTGTGCTCAGAAGAACAGACCAGGTATCTACTCCAGAGTTTCAAGCTTTGCGAGCCTCGTCCGCACTACAGTTCCAGAAGCTCACTTTTTTGGTTATGCTTGGAGAAGTGAAAGTCAAACACCTCTGGTTCTAGGCCTCTCTATTGCGTTAGTAGTCTTTTGGAGATAGTAGATTTGCTAAGTAATGCAATGTACAAGTTAAACACAGTCTTAAGTTTTGTCTGTGTGGCATTGATTTCCCATGTTTTGAATGCTGTTGTGGTGCAAAAATGTAATCCATGCAAAGCTTCACAGGTGTTGAAAATAATTTTGAATAATTTAAAATGTGACATGTTTATATGAGTTGTTATATACTGTTGTTATTGTGTATTAAA